>VYZX01021350.1:76890-154696 GCA_013401335.1 Brachypteracias leptosomus | reverse complement strand
GTGGGGCAGGTGCCGGCCCCGCCAGGTGCTCGCTGCGGCCAGGGATGGATTTTGTCGGCGGTACCGTCAGCTGGAGGCTCCTGGCCTTTTTGTATCCTGCGTAGTCTGTAGCATGTCTCCATCCTGTCCCTTCAGAACGTCTCTGAGGAACAGAAGTAACGGCGCGTCCTTGCCCCAGCCCGGGAGCTGCTCCCTGTCACACCTGTGTCACGCAGGGGCTGGGCAGGCACCGTGTTCTTTTTCCTGACAGGCCCAGGCTCGGCTGTGGCCATTGCTGCTGGAATGTCTCGCTGTGCCTTGGGCCTTGGCTCGACGTGCAAGCTGACAATAGCAGGGCTGGACTAACTGAAGCAGGTTGTCACTACAGTTTTGGGAAACAGTTATATCTCCTTTACATATTGCAACTCTTCCTGATACCAGAGAGATCTCTGTGATCCCAGGCTGTTGTTTCTAGCCTAAACACCTGAAAACAGATCAGGAGGGATATTTGAATGTTGATCAGTCTGAGCTGGATAAAATAAAAGCCTTTTTTCTGTGTACAGGAGAATAAAACCAAATGTTAAAAATGATCCTAATGAAGTAACTTTTTGTGGGTATCTGTACAGAAGCTTGTAACAGAGCATCTGTTAGAGAAATGCTTTTGACCTGGATTCATTTGAATTTCTAAAATGAGCAAAGATCCTTTCACGGGACCAGTTGCCCAAAAAAGCCAGGTCAGAAGACTTGTAACAAAGATCACTCACAATATAATTCTCTCTTTTATTTTTATGTGACTTTTTTAATAGTTCTGGAATTGAAGATGGCTCAAATGAATACTCATTATTTGACTTAAGTCAGCTTGTGGAAGACCCCAGTTTACATACTTGCTGATAACTTTGTTTATGTCTCCTGAATGGAAATAAAATTTTACTTGAGCAGTCTGAGAGTAAAATCTGCTTGCCTGTAATCCAGAGTAATTAATTAAGGTCAAGCTGGGAATGAGGCTAGAATAGTAGTTGCTCATAACAGTGCTGCCTTGACTGAAATGTAAGCAGCATGTAATTAATTCTTACCTTTAATTGGATAAGTTCTCTGAAGCGCTTTCTTTTGCTCTTGTAATTCCTGGATAACCTAGGCAATGATATTGACCTAAATTCTCCCCCTTGGTCAGGAAAGGAGGGTTCAAGTCCCTTATTTAATTGTGGGGGATGAGAAAAGTTGTTTATAATTGTGTCTCTAGAAGCTAGGTATTGTCTGTAGCTGTAATTTGCCAGCCCTTGCCAGGAGCTGCCACAGTTGCTGCAGGAAGGGCTGTCCTGGGGCTTGTCTCTTCGTTGCTGCCCATAATGGCCCTGTCCTGGGCAGATGTGGGCACTTGTGCTAAAGAATGTGCATGGGGTGAGGGGAGGATTTATTGTTCAGCCCTACAAGTGGTTGTGGGCAGTATTTAAACTGCATTCTTGATGGTTGCCTAATTGCGTGGGTGCAGTGGGGGGGGTTAAATTTAAAAAAAAAAGTTGCACATACTTTGGACTTGATGTATCATATTGAGAAGTTCAACATTTGAACAAGTTTACATTCAACAGTTGAACAAGTTTATTCTTCTCTTCCGCTTCAGTGTACTATTTAAAATCTTCATATTTCTGTTCCTTGCTTGCCCACAGGTTTATTTGGACTTCTTGTACTTCCTGTAGGGCAAGACTTTTTTCAGGTAAGAAGTAGTGTCTTGGAGCTCTTGGTTTGTCCTTGCTGTCAAAATGGTCTCTATATTTCAAAAGAACCTTTTGAAACTGGTGACTTTTCGGGGGTTTTTTGTGGATGCAAGCACCAGACTGAAGTGATCATATGTGCGTGGGTGCACGATGTGTCCCTGCTGACTGACTGCAGATGTGTGTGGCAGAAAATAATGCACGTTGGAATAGAATGACTTCTTTTTTGAGGCTTGTTAATTTGTTGACATGCCTTTGTGTGGTTTTACTGGACTTGAGAACTTTCAGCCAGCCTTGTTTCAGTATAGGCAGCTGCAAATCTGCCCTTTTTTTTTTTTTTTTTTAAGAACTCCATTTCAGGTAGAGTTAAGAAATTGGTTAGAGAGAAAGGGACCAAGGGGAGGCACTGCTGCTTTGTGTGTGGGGAGGTATTTTTTTCAATGTGAAATTAACACCAAAGAGCTTTCTTGATCTTATTGCTGATGTTAAAATACTGGTTTCAAAAGGGACTTCTTTTTGTGCTACTTACACTCAACACTTCTTTCCCAAGGACATGGAGAACATCCTCTTGTTCTGCAGAGTGCTCGAGTCAGGAACTCCTCTCAAACACCTCTGGTGTTGCAGGTGTAGAACTGAGCATCCTTAGTCTAGACCTGCACATCAGTGGCACAAAGATGGTGCTGTTGACAGGGTTTGAGTTGGCTTTTTTAGTTACTCTTTAAACTTAAAGCCTTGTGGTAGTGTAGCAGAGGTTGCAAGTATACCAGACTTCAGTTGGTTCTTCACTGTAAAGCAAATTGCTAATGGCTTTTTTGTGATGTGATCTCCTGTATTCCTGTCAGTCCTCTGCCTAGATTGCAGCTCTGTCTTCTCAGTCTTGCTGTCATCAGTCTTGCAAAAAGTTGCACTGACTCTTTTTATTGTTTTTGTTTTTTTCTGCTGTTCTTTCATCTCTGAGCTGGAGGACAAGTCTACAAGCAGCCTTGCCGTGCACCACTTTCTTTAATAATAAAACAGGGGAGTCATGTCCTTCTTGCAGTGTGGCACATACACAGATGGTTTGGCTGCTTAATGCATCATCTTAGATGAAGACAGTTTTTCATCAAAGCTCATGGCAGTGTAACTTGCAAGATTTCCCTTTTAACTGTCGTGAAAACATTCTCTATCTACAGGTAGGGTAGATATGGTCCTGTCCAGTCAGGAAGCAATTGAATAATGAAACTGAAAATGCAACATCTCAGTGTCAGAACACTACACACTGACTGTATAAATTATCTGTGAAAAGTCTTTCTCATTTCTTTTTTCTTATGGATGTTTTTACAGGTAGACTTCTAAGAGTCAGAAGTCCAAGTCCAGTTACTGCTGCAGGTACTGTCACCAGATAACTTTTGGACTTTCCTACTGGCTCCTTCCACTTTTGGTCATACTCTTTTCCTCTGATAGCTAAGATAATGTGTTGCTGCTCACTACTGAGAAAAGCCTGAGGTTCAGCAATGTGCTGTGTGTCGTGTGCTGCTGGAACACCCAGAGCAACCCCAAAGCTGGGGCCAGGACATCTGGTCAAACCCAAGGAATTAATCGGTCAGCTTATGGGCTGACACATGCCCCAAGGATTAAATTTCTATGTCAAATGTGGAATTCTCTAGAATACCAACATACTGCTTTCAAAAGGAATGTAGGTGGTAATACTCCAGGGCCTTGTAAATGTTTGCACTGGTTTTAAAACATTGGCATCGAGTCCAGAATGGTATTGGACTGGGTAATCCAGGGACTGTAGCCAAGCAGACAAGACTGCAAATGGCAGTTATGTTCTTGGACACTGCCCATTTCTTAAAGGTATCTCCTTTTAGGAAGAAACCTGTTGTCTTTGCAAAATCATGAAACTATCATATGGTGTTTTGAGCTCATGTGTGGTTTCTTTCCTCATCTGTCATGCAGAGCCACCCTCTGACAGCACCTTGTCCAGGGTTGTTCAGCAGGGTCAGCCTTGGGCTGCTGCAACACGACCCTAAACCAAATACTTACGTATAGTCCCACTGTAAATAAGTTTGTCCCAGGAGATCTGTGGGGTTTTGGTTGATTTTGCCTCAGAGGGAGTACAGAATGGCAGTGAGAAGCAGTCCACTTCTTTTCCTGATTTAATTTTGATTTGACAGAGGCACTGTGAGCCTATAGGTACCCACTAGGTAGGGCAAAAGCATCTTTTTGAGGACAGTTACACTTGGTGCTTTCAGCATCATGAAGAGGTTTTATGCAGCTTCAGCTCAGGTAGGAAACCAGGAGAAATTACCTTGGGATGCCCAATCTGTGGGCTAAATTAGGCTTCTGTGAACTGTTCAAATGGGCGTAGCTTGTTTATGCCACTCCTGCAGTCTGGAGAAGTCTTGTGTGGATTGACATGACTTGGACTTGTGGATGGAGAAACTGAGAAACTTGTTAATTTGTGTACTCAAATGCAGTTGGTCACCCTGGCTGGTGTGTGTTCACATGGCTGGATGTGTGTGGGCTGATGGGGTGAACTCTTGGGATCTGAGGTGGTGCTTTCATCAGAAACAACACAGCTTGTTGAGCCAGCTGCAGGTCTTGTAGTTGTGAAACATTTGAATTCTTAATTTTCTTGAGAAGGATTCTTGCTGTCTGATATATTCATTTTCACCTTAAACTATCCTTCACGCTAAGTTTATTCTTTAACTAAGAAGATCTAAAGCTATAGAGATGTTTTGAGTCCTAAGTAGCTAGAATCTTTTTCAATGAAAGACGTGTTTAATGTCATTGTTTTCCCCTATTTGTCAGACTGCTCTTTTCTTGGCAGTTGGAATTATTTCTAAATGCAAGAAGGAGATTTTTTTTTTTCCTATCTTTGAGTAGTTTAAAAGATAATTTTAAATATTCAGAAAGCATCAGTCTTACCATGATATTTCTTGAAGAGCCATACTGTACTGGAATTTTAACTTGTTGAAGGCTTGTATCTGACCTAGGATTTTTTTTGAAATAACCTGTAGTGAAAGATGACTTTGTAGCTTGTTAACCATCAGGGTATTGCAGCAGAAACCCAGCAGTAGGAGTAGGAATTGTGTGTTGCATCAGAAGTGATGACTTCCATTGTGGGAATGCCAGCCTGCTGTAATTGTTTTGCAGAAGAATTTTGATGTACTTCCAAATCTAGAACACTTGGGAGTTTTGACCCTTTGACCCTATTTGGCACTTTTGGTTTCGTTTATGGGCTGCTTCTCATACTTGATGTTTCAGGATGGGAAACATCAAACATCAACATTTTAGCTACTGTCCTCAGAGTTAATGACTGTTTGGGTGATAGGAGTATAATTCATGTAGTGATATTTGTGGGGATTTCTCAGTAGTAGGTCTCATTAAATTCTTAGAAGGAAATGAGGTTGGTATATTTGGGACAGATTGATGGCATTTAAGTATCTTTGAATGTTTCAGATACATTTGCTTAGAAGTCTTACATTCCAAATAGTGAGTAGATAGAAAAGAGGGGAGAACAGTTAAGGATTTCTGCAACTTGCAATAAACAGAAAGGGAACCTGGAATCATACATTCTCAAAGTACTACTAGATAAAAGTGACTGTAGGCTGTAATTTCCTTTAAGTGCAACTTGTTCCATATGGTGGATTTAATGTGTGAGCACTCTGTTCTTTACATGTCTGCAGGCTGTAGACATTTAATTTTGAGTTACTTGCATATGCAAGGTTTGCTGGTTACACTGTCCACTTAGTTAATGAGGTTATTCTAAAATATCTGGTGCCCCAAAGTAGGACTAGTGATAATTACTAGTGGCTGCTGTTTAGTAAAGGATAAATAAATGATGGAGCAATTTGATAGCTATATGCAGAGGAAGTGTCTGTGTGTCTGTAAGGATCTCTTTAAGTTTCTCTCTGATTTGGATCACAGCAGCCTCTTGACTCTCTGTCTTGAAATATTTTCATATTGATGTTTTAAGGGTGTTATTGTATGATTGGGATATTGTTGGCTGTAGAAAAATTTATTTTTTTTTTTTTGAACTCTAAGCTACTTCTAGTCTCAGAATTGGCATGACTTGTGTTTTTCCTTCCCTGTAGTTGTACAACAGTCTTTGGAATGTTTGCAGCCGTATAAGCAGCAAGTTTCTTCTTGGTGAGTATAAGCATGCATCCTTGGTTTGTTAATTGTAGTTTTTCTTTAAGCTTTTGAAATTTTGCTTTAGAATTCCAGTTTCTTAATTCTTGTAGATGCACTGTAGATAATATTTCTCTAAATCTCTATATTCTTAAAGACCATTTTCAGTTGGAGGAAAAAATGGCAGTTTCATTAAAATAGATTTTTCCTGAATTTATTAGGAAAAATCCGTTTTATTTCATGTGACTTGAACCCTTTTTCCCCCATCTTTCTGCTTTTTTAATGTTTAAGAGTGTTTGTCTTTTACCTTTAGAGTGTTACAGGAAAAAAAGGGGGGGAAACCAGAACAGCTAAATGAGAGATGATCAAATGATTGCAAAGAATTCTTTTCAGTAATGAGTATTTATTTCTTTAATTGCACTTGGTAATTCAAATAGGTGTTAATAGGAAAAGCTTTTTTTTCTGTTCTGTTGAATTACCCATGTTCATGCTTTCTGCTTTCATGTTGGTCTGTCCCAGTGTCACCACCAATTTGAATTGACAGCACAGTTACAGGGGATGTTGCTCAGAGGGTGAAAATGCCCTAACTAATACCCTGTAATCTCAGAGGGGGTGTGAGGATCTTGATCTGGGGAGGCCACTTTGTTTGCTGGTGCCTCTTCACTTTTGTCACCAAGTACTTTGACTAAGTCTTGGTTTCTGCCTGAAGAGGAGACCAAATGTAGGTTTTTACTGGTGTCAGGTTTCTTTAGTCTACTTGCATGAACTAGAGACAAAATAGGAGTCTGAAATAAAATACTGAGTCTTAGGCTTTGAGGGAGTGTTTGAGGAATTAATGGTATTGTTATGGAAATTTTAAGTATCAGTTCAGGATCCAATTTCAGTGTCTGTTGCTCAGTCACAGAGTTTGCCCAGGTAGTTGTTGACTGAATCTGGGAAACTTTTAAAGTAAGAAGGGGGTGCTGGTTACGATCTGAGGATCCTACATGATGCAGATAACAATACACTGGACTACATGTAGTTCTTTGAAGTGTCTTTTGGCTTGAAAAATAGAGGTGCTGCAGGATTCCTTGGGATTTGCTGCAGTGTCTAATGGTCTTCATGTCCAGGTTGAATCTTTTATATTTCCTCTCCTGCTGCATTAAAAAAGTTTGGCTGAAGATCTGAGATGTTGTGTTTTGAAATACCAGGGCCAAGGACATCTTCTGAAGCTTATGGTTGTGTTCTAAAACTGATTCATCTTGCTATGAAATGATGTGCATCAACAAAACATGTGCCAGGAGGGATCCTTAGATGAACAGCTAGGACAGAAACTGTTTCTGGGTTAATACTTTTAACAGGTGTGGGGGTTTATTTCTGTTTTCACATGTAGGGTAAAGTACAGGGAGGCATAATTCATGGTAGCAACACTGCTGTAGGCAAAACCTGGTAGGCAGAATTTTTTTTTTTTGTCTGCAGGCAAGAAGTCTGTTGTATCAGCTTCCCAAATCAGTGCCAGACCAATTTTTAAAAGTGGTGTTTAAATATTTGTGAGATTTGTACTTCATGAGATGCTGTTAGGATTGTATCATATAAATGGTGCCTGTTCTGCAGTCTGACATAGCCGTTGCCTTTTCTCATCTGCAGGTGTGTGGTGTCAGCACAGCATGGCTGTGGTCATCCACTTGCAAGGTCTTCCAGTTGTGGTGGGGCCCATGGACTTCTCTGGACTGACCACTCCCGATGGGGGCATGCATATTGTAGGGGGTGAGCTGGGTGAGGCTTTCATCACTCTACTGCTGAAGCTGCGAGGCTTGGGATCGTGTGTGCAGATGCTATAAATAAAAGGTCAAAACTATTGCAGAGCAATAAAAACCTGATGTGCAAAATGTGATTGGACTTAGTCCTTGCCCGTAGAGAATGGGCACGTAGCTGCGCTAGCAGACTCAGACCACTGGTGCTGGAGTGAGTGGCAGAGTCAGCTTAGGCTTTGTGGAATCAGCTGTAACCTGCTTTGGCCTGGAAACTGCTTATCCTGCTGAAGGAAACCAACCAAGCTGGTGTCTTGTTGCTGGTATAGGAACTGCAGCTCAAGTCTTGGGGCTGCCTCCAGTGTCCCAGTTCAGTTACACCAGTGCTGCATCTCCAGTGAGCACAGGGCAGTCTCTTGCTACTTGCTTTTCCTCCCTGGTTTTGTCATTGCTCTTTATTAACACACTACCTGTCCTAGCACGTAGTCCTGAATCTCCAGGGATGTAGAATGCTCTTAGGAATTGGGCACAAGCTTACCATCCACAATAAAACCTAATACTACATTGCATTGAAAATCTCTATTTATGCCAACTGTCAAAGCTTACCATGCTGCTTTATCAAGTCAGAGAACTATGTTTTTTCATGGAGTGCCTCTCTCTTCTGTGCTGTGCTCTGCTGTGGGGGGAGGGATATCCCTGGGTTGGCACAGGTGTGCTGAAGGATGAGGGGGAGAAGAGGCTGAGTTGTGGGAGTGAATTGCCTTTCTTCTGAGCTGCTTATGAAGGATTGAATTGAGATAGTGCTGAGCTGGGAAGTGGGACAGCTTTAAAGGCAGGGAATTTGGTGTGATAGGACATGGGGAATAGTTTAATCGTACTTACAGTGTTTTGGGAGGCAGTGCTTGCAAAGGTGGGGGAGGTTTTGAAAAAGGCTGCAGTGAGTCTGCAGTTTCCAGAGAGAAAAAATAGAGACTGTTATTAGTGAAAGTTTGCCATAACTGCTTGGGTTTGCTCTATATGGTAATATGAAAGATTTCTCCATTTCCAGAGGAATCCTCTTCTGTTGGAGCTTGGTGATGTGCCAGGTCTGAGACTCAGCAGATAGAGCTTAAAACTGAAGAGACTAAGAACAGCTACGGATGCGGGTGCACAGGACCTGCACTGCTAGCAGAGCAGAAAGCTGCTTCTAAAAGACAAAAATCATGATCCCTGAAGGGATCAGTATTAATACAAGCATATTATCCTCTGGATTGCCCTGATATAAATGTGCCTTCCTGATTGGTACCTGTAAGTATCTGAATAGTCAAATAGTCTTTAAAAGCTGAATTACCTTATGGTGACTTATGGGGAAGAAAAGGCTCTCCCTGTTAACAGAAATGTGTGTTCTCAGTGATGTAGATTTAGAAATATTTTCTGTTGGAAGTAGTGGCCTGTCTAAATCCTGGAGTATTTGTTCCTTAAACAGGTCTAATCCTCATAGTGGAGTAAGTTCTGGATAAAAGCTGTAGAGCTTTGGGGGTAGGCCTGGTAACTACCCTCTGTTTTGATTGTAGTCCTGAGCACTTGAGAAAAAATGGATTCCCAGGCTTACCAGTTCCAGAGGTGAAAAGCCTGCTTGTGTCTCAGCTTAGTTACCGAGTTGGTACGAATTAACTTTCAGTTGAAGAAAATTTTAGAAGAGATGTTCTGGTGAAGTGGTGTTACTTCCAAGTCGTAGCTGTGACTGTGTCTGATTAGTCTGGGGTTGGTTGTTAACAGTCTGTTTCAAAACAGGTTTTTAGGTAGTCCATGCAGGACAGGCTGAAACAATCTCAAAGCAGAGGCCAGCCCCTGTGTTCAGTGCTTGCTCTCTGAGAAATGAAGTTCTCCATATGGTCAAGGTCATGCTAGTGGAAGGTGAATGGGCTTTAGTGTTGCCTGTTGGCCTTGTTTGTGAAGAGCTATGGGATGGCTCCCAGCAAAGGTCATAGCGTGGTTTCAGTCTTGCTCTAAGGCTGCATGTTTCAGGGTAAAATTGCTGAGATCCTCTGAGTAATTTATCTTGTGTAAGTGTGTTTCAGCTGTTGCTGAAATTAGGTGCAAATGAGACAGCCTGCTTTGGGAAGGTGTGCTGAGCACGGGGACTGCTGGGTCAAGTTAAACCCAGTCACAGAATGGGAAAGAGAACCCAGAGCAGCCCAGGTTTCTTACCTTGGGAGGGGAGAGGGAGGAAACCTTTGGGGGAGGGGCAGTGATACAAGATTTCTGCCTTTACAGTTTCTCCCCTCTTTCAACTTTCTTAGCAGGTGCCTTGTAACAAGCTTGTCCAGGTCAGTGAAGTGTAGTGCATGGGTGCTCTGACCAGTGCTGGTGCTCCCCTGGCTCTGGCTGTAGAGTGGACAGTGCTCAGATTTTTCACAGGATCTGAAGCCTCTGTAAATATGGTTAAATGGCTTCTGCTGTTTTTTTCAGGCTTCCTTTTAGTTGTGGTGCTCGTAGGCTTTTTAATAATTGACTGAAACTATAATAAGGCCCTCCTCAGCAGAATTGATGCTTGTTTATAGAAGCCCTATTGTGTGAGCTGCTGTTTCTGAAGTGAGGAGATGTGAATGTTCCTCTTCGGCCTCATGTAGATGAGCTGAAATGACTCCTGTTCTTCAGGATTGCAGCTGTTGCCGAAGGGAAGCACTGCAGGGAGATTCAGTAATGTGCTTCCAGGGGTGCATGGTCTTTGTGTGTCCCTACCTAGTGAAAAGGGAAAATAAGTTTACTAGGACAAGAGTCATCTTGCAGCTGTAACTTCTCCCACAAGTGTTAAGCAGAATGTGGATCTGCTCCATATTTGGAGGCATGGAATTCTATTGCTAGTGGGAGGAAGTGGTATTTTAATGATGTAAATCTGCAGAGAAAATAGTGTATGTTTGAGGTGTGGGTGAATAAACTGTTTAAAAAAGAAAATGTAGCTTTGCACTTGCTGCTTGGGTTTCCAGATATTTATTTTTTTTTTAATTCTTACTGCTTATTTTTCATCAGAACATAAAACCCTAATTATCCTAATTTTTCCTTAATTTCCTTCCCTCTCTCCTTTCCTAAGTAAAAGTTATGGAAGTGGTAGGAAAATTCCCCCTTGCCCTTTAGTCATATTAGAAGACAGTCATTCCTGGGGTGATTCAGTTTCTTGCTGAGTGATCTAGCAGTTCGTTATCAGATACTCTAAAAAAAGTAACTTGCAATGTTTCTCAGTCCCTTGGTGGCTAATTTTTTTTGGGGGGGGGAGGGGCAAGGGAGGAACGGATGTGCCTGTGAATCACTGTTGTGAATTGAGTTTACAGGCAGTAGCATTTTTTTTCCCCCCATACTATTTCAGGCTGCTTTAACAGTAGTTCAAACTGGAAGAGGGTAGATTTAGATTAGAAATTAGAAGGAAATTCTTTACTCAGAGGGTGGTGAGACACTGGCCCAGGTTGCCCAGGGGGGCTGTGGATGCTCCATCCCTGGAGGGGTTCAAGGCCAGGTTGATGGGGCCTTGAGCAACCTGGTCTAGTGGGAGGTGTCCCTGCCATGGCAGGGGGGTTGGAATAAGATGATCGTGAAAGGTCCCTTCCAACCCAAACCATTCTATGATTTATGAAGTCTAAAGCAGTGCTTGAGAGGAAGACATCAGATCATCTTCTGGGAGATAAGTTTCTTTGCCATGTGGTTATGGGAGTGCCTTCATGGCCAGCCCTTGGCAAGTGACCTGGTTTAAAACATTTGTCAATAGAGTAGCTTTTCCATGTGATAGAAGCTTTGTGACTTTCCTAAAGATTTGATTTCTGAGCCACACTTGAACTTAGAGTAGTTCTTAATAAAATAATGTTAATCCTTTTATAGATGCAACCTGGTTGGTATCGTTGCTGTGTGTGCATTGTGTGAACCAAAGTGCTGCTGCTTATTTCTCTTGCCAGTGCATGTCTCCTTTTTCTGGTAGTGCAAGACTAGAAGGTTTTTTAATTTTAACTTGAGTCCATTTTATACATCTTCAATTGAATCTTCAAGATACAGCTTTATTGTAAGGAAGACAGTGTTGAATAAAAGTTACTGTATTTTTGGATCTTGGGAGCTTGAAGACTACAGGAATGGATCCTAATTTTATAATTGTCAGAAGCGACCAACAAAAATTTGGGGAGGAAAAAAAGCTCCTAGTCAGGCTTTCCACTAAATGTACCTTGAGAGAAACTAGTCTGGCAAGATTTCTTAAGCCTTTATATTATCTGTTGGAAACATGTCTTAATGAAGATTATTTTCATTTTCTGGCTAAAATGGAGAATTGGGAAGGAAGCAATGCAGATCTGCAAGCAGTATAGAGAGTGTTCTAAAACTGGTTAAAGAAACTACTTATTTCTAATGCCTTTGAACTCTTCCTGTACTTGTAGTGATGAGGTGTCAGAGTGTTCTTGAGTGTTTCACTAACATGGTAGCTGTTGGAAGATCCTGTTTGTTTTGCCCACTTCCTGTTTACTGGATTCCTTGTCTTCATCAAAACTGGGAGGGGGGGGAGAGAATATTATGAAACTTCAATCTCAGTTGTCAATAAACATGGGGCTGCAGAGTTCTTAATTGACCTTGGACCGTTGGACAAAGGTTGACCTCTCATGGTCCAGTGGCTACTGTTTTGAGCACATTTTTGGAATTATTCTGCATACTGTCACTTGGGAACACTTGTTTAAGACATAATTACTCCCCTTACTTTCTGCAGTCCAAAAATCCAGAGGTCCCTTAATGTCTAGCTTTTGGGGAATATGGTGCATAAGCTTATTTTGTGTATGTCTTGATTAGTGATTGATATTTAATTGCATTTTTCAGGGGAATAAAATCAGCAGTGTTGATATTACAAAATGACAAAACATCCTCCGAATAGAAGAGGGATCAACTTTGAGGTGGGAGCCCAGTTGGAAGCCCGTGACAGATTAAAAAACTGGTATTTTTTAAAACCATTCATATTATATTAACTCTAAGTCTTTAATATCTTAAACATTTTGTATTGGTACGATATTTAGAGTCCTGGTCGTTGGTTTGTAGGAAAGTAGTTAATTTATGAAAGTTTATATATACCAGTGGTTGTAATGGGCAATAGATGCTGATGTGTTGTGCTGGTGCTACCTGTGCTTGGGCAATAGGACTGCTCATAAATCTAGTGGAACTTCAGACTCTGGTACTCCTGAACTCACACCTGAACTTCTGTACTGTGCACAGTGTTCATTTGATGGTGAACTACAGAACTGAGCAGAGAAACATACTCCACTCTAAGAAGTCTTTCTGGAGCCTGTCTTGCAGACTTTATTTGTGAGGAAAAAATCACTTCTCTTGACTAATCACTGCAGTAGGAAGGGGGAAAAGGGCCTGAAAGTTGCTTGGGCTAACTTTGAGTCTTCTAACTGCTCATTTTAAGAAGCTGGCTGAAAAAACAGCATTTAATAATACTCAGTGAATGAGGCATACAGTGAAAATTGCTGGAGTCAAAGTCGTCTCAAATACAGGAAATAATCTGGTTTTGTTAACACCTTAAGATATTCTCTCTCCTGAAATGAGCCCTAGGTGACTTACTGAAGAGTCTGTGGGTTATACATGATTGTACTTTAGACTCTGGAAGCTGCTGGCAGGTTAAGCATGCTGAAATCAGTGGTGGAAACCCTCTGTACACCCCAGAAGGATGGAGCACTGCCTTAAACACGGGTGTCTTGTTCCAAAACATGTTGCATGTGGAGTATTTCTCTGCTTTCCAGGTACAAGGGGATTGGAATTGTGAAAATGGGTAAACATAGGTCATTGTGGAAGGAACATGAAGTACAAACACGAAATGATACTTACATGTTCTGTTGGCTTTCCTGTGTAACCAAGAGTCCTGTGCAGATTCAGATGGAAGCTCTACCTACACATCTTTTGTATTCTTGAGCTTTGTTTGTTTATAACAGCCAGAAAAGCCATGCATACAAAAGTAAGATTTCTTAGCCTGTCTGTAATGTTGGCTTATTAAAGATGCAGTTTAGTGTAGGTGGTGTTTGAATGAGGCTAGTAACTCGTGTCCATGAGTGTTGCCCTTCTGACACGTTTGGATGACAACAGTATCTAAAGTATGGGCATGCACAGGTCTTACATGGGAAACCTGCTGTACTTTCTACATATCTCTTGGCTTAAATTTGGATTTTGGATGTGCTGTGTGTCCAGATCCAAGCTCTGTTGTTTGGTTTTTAAAAACTCTTGATCTCCAATGACCTGTCTTGCCCGCAGTGTTTTGCAACTCTTTGAACTTGCAACTTAGTTATTAACTCTAGTTCTGAAAGTTTCCTTTTGCTTGCTAAGCTTTTGAAACCTGGGTCAGAAAGTCCATGTTTCCTTGACTGGTGATCTGTGTGTATTTCTATTTTCAGTGTTTGTGAACCAGAATTTCTAACATCTGGGGGCTTATTTTCTCTTAGCAATACCAATGATGACGGACTGACACCTCCCCAGGTGTGGAGATGTAGAGGACAGCAGATTCCTTCTTCCCCCTTCTACTTTGACATGCTGCTGTGTGAACAGGACCACTGTATGGTGTGGTTACAACGTGCTCCTCTTACATGAACACAGCTTTGCTTGCTGATATCTGCTTTTCACAGCGCAGACCTTCAGAGGTCTTTTTCTTGTGTGTACTTTTGTTGCTACGTTGGCACTTAGGCAGAAGCCTCTTGTTTGATCAGAGGGCTGGCTTTGGTTTCTGTGCTCAGTACCAAACACACCAGTTGGTTCCTGGGCCAGTGTTGCTTTTCAAATGGCAGTGGTGCTTTGGCAAGCCCCGTTGACCTGCCTTTCATGGCAGTGGCTTGTGCCCTGAAGTGCTAGTCCAGGACTTTGAGGGTGCTTGGGTGTGGTGCCAGCCCTAGGGAAGAGGAAAGAATCGTTTGTGCCAGCAGAGGAGTCAGGGCAGAGTCGGCTCCTCGCCAAAGTGCAAAGTGAATTTTGCATCTTTTGAGCCCTTATCAAAGGTTGCTTTGTGGTGTCTGGAATCATGGATTGGAAGTGCACTTGAGTTCCTGGTGCAGTTGTCCATCACCTCCTAGACTTGGTCTCCAGGGAGTACAGTGAGTACTTCTGTGGCTTGGCTTAGTTCTTAGGGCTTGGCTGATGCATCAGAGCTGTCATGAAAGACTTGTGATGGTGTCTGTTGGTGTCAGGGCACTAAAGGGGGAGAGCTCAGGCTCTGTGCATGCTGTAGGTTCTCTGGGTACACAGGGCTGGAATTCAGAGGATGGAGTAATGAGGCTGCTCCAGGGGTGTAGTCCCAAATGGAGAGGTCCTGGAGCTGTGGTGATGTACATGCCCCACACTGTCCCAGCTGAATGGAGTTCTTGAAACTTTTTGCATTGGATCATTTAAACCCTTCAGTGCTGACTAGCTGCAGACCTCTCTTAGCAAAAAGAGGTCATGTGTCTGCAGGGGACCACTGCAGTCGGCAAATGCTGATACCTCTGGTGTTGCCTGGTTGTAGTGACACCTCTTCAAGTTCTTTCTGTTGTGTGAGTAAAATTGATATGAAAAGACTTAATTCCGCTTTAGGCTTTTGTGTATTGAGAACAAACTCAGTGTTGTTGGCGTGTTGTGCTACCCTGTTAAGGTTCAGCTTGTCAGTCCCAGGAGTTGGATGGCTCATGCTGTTAGGACTTTGAGTACTGAAAAGATGAAACTGTTGTCCTTCATAGTACTGGTTTGCCAAGATGCTTCCTTTGCTCTCAGCCTTGCTTTGACTGCAGTAAGCTCCCTTCCTAGCTCCAAGAGAGAGGGAATTTACAGCAATTCCATTTTGGAGCATANCAGGAGTTGGATGGCTCATGCTGTTAGGACTTTGAGTACTGAAAAGATGAAACTGTTGTCCTTCATAGTACTGGTTTGCCAAGATGCTTCCTTTGCTCTCAGCCTTGCTTTGACTGCAGTAAGCTCCCTTCCTAGCTCCAGGAGAGAGGGAGTTTACAGCAATTCCATTTTGGAACATCCTTTGGAAAGGATAAGGGAGACAAACTAGTCCAGGACTGAGAGATCCAGGACTAGTCCAGGAATTCCTCCCGTCAGCACTCTGATCCTTGATTTCCAGATATTTACCTTTTCCCAGAAGAGTTTTACACTTGTCTACAAGAACCCTATTTTCCTGTGCTCATACAGCAGTACTCTGCAGTTGCCAGTCACTGCTCACTCCTGGCTGTTGAGTTACACTGTTCGACCTTTTGATTTTCACTTGGGTTCTTACCAGAACTTAATGTCAGCAGTTTGGGCATCTTGGAGGCTTTCCCTTACTGTTTAGACAGTACTTAAGGCCTTGAAAGGTACCAGCTCATCATTCCTTTGGAATTGAGCTGGAAAATGACTTGCTTTGCAACATATTGGGAGGCCAAGAAGTTCTGTCCGATTTCAGGTTTTCAGTGTGTCAGGTTCACCTCAGTACCAGTTGGGGATTTCTTACCCACTATCCATTGGCTGTCTTCAAAACCTGTGGAGGCAGCTAAATGCTTCCTTTGTGGTTTGAGGGAGATATGTTGGACCATCCTTGGGCACATGGTGGTTGTACTTTTTTACAGGCCTTAGCTAGGCTTGGCCTTTCACTTTGTGCATACTACCATAGTGTGTTTTCTTGGTAAGTTTGAATTTAAGTTCTCTCTGACCCTTGGTGTGTTCACAGGCTTTCTGTTGCATGTGTATGGACTGGCTATTGCTTCTCTTCTTTAGAGATCTGTTACTCGTGCCTCCTCATCTGGCCTGTTTGCTCAAAGCTTTGAAGGCTAGGCCACAAATGTTGGAGGAAGGAATCTTGCATGGTCAGTGTGTGGTGCTCAGAGCTTTTGAGAACCTTGCTGCTTGGTTTGGAAGTTGCCAGTGCTGTGTTTTGCATCCGAAAGGAAGGTGGTATCAGGGCAGCGAGCTGTCAGAGTTTGTGGATAGATGTAGCACAGCTCTTAAGAGGTTTAGTGTTCCAGTCAAGAACACTGAACATATGTTGGCTGATGTTGGTTGCTTCTGAAAGAGATTTGTTCAGATTCTGCTGCATGTTATCCAGGAGCTGGCCGAGAGCTCCAGTTCACCCATAGTGACTCTCAGCCAGGCTGAGATTTGGTCTTGCTGTCGGGTATGGGTTTTTTTGATGGTAAATCAGCAGCTCTTCTCCCATCAGGGAGTCTTTGGAAAGTGAGGTGGGATAGGTGCAGATGATACTGGTGCATTGTTCTGGGATGATGGTTCTTCTGGTGGATAAGGTTCCTACTTTTACTGAATATAAAGCAGGGAACAGTCATGCATCATGGTTAGTTGGCTCTCGTGACTTGGTCGTGTCTCTCCCCAGTGGGAGAAAGTGGTTGGGTGTGTTTGCCAGAGGTGGTTATCTGCATGGAGTTGGTTGTTAGCTTAGTATTGAGTCAGTGCTCGCTCGTTTTTATCAGCATCCCTCTTGGTATTTGAGAATCTGGCCAAGCCCTGGGCCCATTGGTGTCAAAAGTGTCCTTCTGGCTAGGCTCTTGTTGAGAAGATCTAGGAATTCCTGCCCTCGTTTTTGCTGTGCTTTGTAAGGAACTGGGCACTGATGTTTGTCATTGCCTGTATTTAGTGATAGGCAGTTGCTGAGAGCTGAGAATAAACCATGTTTAATGGAGCTGTGTCGTTATATGTGGTGGAAAGACTGTGAACGTTCCCTCCTCGTGAGCCCGGGCAGGTTACCTAAATATGGAATGTTGACTGTCACATGAAGGAAGTTCCTATGAGGCTGGTAACCAGTTAGAGAAGTCCCTGCCATAAGTAGCTCCCATTTGTCTTTCACAACCTTTGCCACATGTTTTGATGATCCTGGGCTGAACTCCTGGCAAAGCTCGAGGTGTGTGGTGGTGGGCATCAGGCAGAGCCTTGGGCTGCGGTCACGGTGGGAGCCTCTGGTGCGGCCTTTGCGTAACTCCCTGTGAACGAGGCACAACTGGACATGTCACAGGTGTGCTGAAGAATTTCAGTTGAAGGTGGCTTTTAATCTGTAGCATTGTAGGTTGGTTGTGTTGGATTTAAGTCTTAATTCTGACATGTCTGGGTTTTACTTTGGCGTCAGGCTTGATCCTTTTGAGAGGCCATTTCTTTTATGACTTGTTCTATCTTTAAGTGTGATTTATCAGGTAAAGAATATTTGTGGATTTGGGGTTTCTTTTTTCTTCAGTTCAAGAACTCAGCAGGGCTTTGGCTTCTACAAATAACTGAAAACACTGACAGGTGAAGTTTTCCTTCTGGCACTGTTACTGTGGAGGGGAAATCATCAATACTTAGGATGTTCTCTTCAGTTGGGATGGTCAAATGTGCTATGATTCTGAAATACTTACTGAAGCTAAAAATTACCAATGCAATTAAAGAAATGCTGCAGTTTTTAATCTTTCTGATTAAAAACAACCGAATTTGACTTATCTCAGATTCCTCTATTTCTATCGTACTGAGAGATTTTTATTTAAAAGTCCTAGGACTTTGCAGGTGAAATTTAACTTGGAGAATCTGAAACCTAAATTGGGTTTAGTGTGCCTGCTAGACTTTTTGCTGCTGCACTGGGAAGGTGATTCATGATGCCTGTTGATGGATACCTCTGAGAGAAGTGAGTGTATTGCCCCCCAGGTGTTATTCTTGATGAGGGAGCTGAAGCTATCAGTTCTGTGAATGTGTGACATTTCTAGGTGTAGGTAAGGTTTTTCTGACTTTTTCTTCTCTAGTTACTTTTTTTTTTTTCAACCCCAGGCTAAGAACTCCTTAGTTATCTCCCCTTCCTGCAGCCAGTGTTCGCCTTTGCTGTTCAGTTTTGGGATTCATCCTGTGCTGAGCTCTTAGTCATTTTGTAGCATCTTTACTGCTTATACAAGTAATATATCAAACAATCCTGAACTTGTAGAAACTAAAAGTTGTTAGGTGTAGTTTTTCAGCTCCCCATCTCACCTGATCATGCAGATCTTCAGATATTTTGCTTTTGCTCAAGCAGAAGGCTCCATCTGTGTAATGTTTTGTACTGTAGTTTAGTGTCTGAGACAGCTGACCTTACTTTTAGTTGAAATATTTTAATCTACCTTTTCACCAGGTATCCAGCTCACATTGAAGATATTGATTATGAAGAAGGAAAGGTGCTTATTCATTTCAAACGCTGGAACCATAGATATGATGAATGGTTTTGTTGGGACAGTCCTTATTTGCGTCCCTTAGAGAAAATACAGTTAAGAAAAGAAGGATTGCATGAGGAAGAAGGTTGTGCAGTAAGTAGAAAATAGAGGATGTTTGAGTATGTAACACTTGGATGTGCAGCTGTGTGAGTGGAGACCCATTAAAAACCTTCCCTGTTGCTGTGTTGCCTCCTGTATACATTTTATGGTTTATTTTAAATATTGGAAAACTGATCATTTTGATGTTTTAATGAGGCTGTTTCAGTAATTCTCAGATGAAAACACTTTTACCTGCTGTCTTTCAGGGGTTTCACATAAATGATCAGGTGTTGGCATGCTGGTCTGACTGTCGCTTCTATCCAGCCAAAGTTACTTCTGTTAACAAAGATGGTAAGGGGGCACTTCTGGTTTTGTCATGCTTGTTAATAATGCTGTTCTAGTTGTATTCTAACCTTACTGCTTAGGTGTAGAGGTAGTACAGCAAGCAGAAGACAATTATCAATTACATGTTTTAGTCTGCCATCAATCCATCAATTTTTTGAACCTATCCACTTACCCTTTTCATGAGATGGAAGAACTTTCTGCTAAGATACCCAATCAGCAATTGCTTTAAGCATATATTTGGGAAAATTTGGTTTTTTCTGAAGTTTATTGTCAAGAGATGCATGTAACTGCAGTAGAACTAGTGTCACACCTGTAAAACCTCTTCAGAGTTGGTGGGGAGCACAGCCATGCTTGTCTGTTGTGTATAGCAGTAAGGAACCATGAAGGACTTGTTCTTGGATGGCCTATATGTTGTAGGATCAATAGATGACATAGACATTTTCCTTGGAGTATTCACCCAAAATATTTTTTGCTTTCTTAGGAAAGTATATCTATGGAGTAACTCTTAAGCTTAGCCATGCCCCTTTATGCTTACCATAAATATTTTTGATAAATTCACTGTTTCTCCGTTACCTGTCCTGTGATAAGACCTCTGCTGTTGAAGTTTCTAACAACACAGAAAGGGCAGTTTTTATCTAGAGTTAAATATGTAGCTGGAGTATTGGAGTTGTTAGCAAATGCTCTGGTAAATAACTTCTGATCTCTAAACTCTTACACTTTATTTTCAAATTTTAGGTACATACACTGTGAAATTTTATGATGGTGTAGTTCAGACTGTCAAAAACATTCATGTCAAAGCTTTTTCCAAAGATCAGGTAAGTGTTGTGTTCATGCTACTAATGTATTCTAAACATGATGGTTCAGGTGGTAGATGTGATGAATTATGAAATGAGTGAAACATCTATTGCTAACATACAGTGATTTTCACTGCAGGAATGGTTTTAAGTTTGAGATCTTGCCGCACATTCCTGTTTGGTAGCTGTAGCATGTTTTTAGCCATGCCTTCTGCTTTTAGTTGTCTGGAACTTCAAGTTTGAGCAAGGAAATTGGATCCCTCCCCCTGCATGAATCTTAAATCCGCATTCCAATAATGAATATTAATGGGTGCAGTTTAAATCTGGACTGTTGTGAAGAGGCATGCCTGCTGTTCCTTGGAAGTCTCCAGATTTGTGTACCTGCCAGGCTGGGAGCAAAAACTATTTCAGATTGGCCACAAAGTGCTCTTGATGACTTTCCAGCTAATAATTGTGCCTGGTAGAGGGTTGACTGATACTCACAAGGGAACTATCTGAAGAATCTTCATTGCCACAAGAAATGATTCTGCCATATTTAACCTTAAATACATGAATTTCAATAATCTTAAAAATATTCTGCATAAGAAAGGCAAAATATTTTCTTTCCTTTCTCCTTCAGGGAGTTTCATGTTTCTGCGTAGCTTTGGGTGGGTTTTGGATACCATTTCTTCTCCATTTAACCACTGGCCCAGAAGATTTCTCTTAGCCCAAGAAATAAGTTATGCCAGAATATTTTGTTCTTTTTTTTAGCATAAAAAAGCATAAAGGGAGAATTTCCTAGTGAGCTCCATTTACACAATCAGAAGTAAAGTTTTAAAAAGTATTTGAACCACTGGAGAGCTGAGGTTGTGAATGTAAGTTAGGGTGTGAACTCAGGTACAGCATTAACACAGCAGCATGTAGGCAGTGGAGGGGACGTGTCCTGTTCATCACTAGGAGAGACTGTAGCCATGAAGACACACGTGGCTCTTCTCTTACCTGTCTTAACAAACAAATAACAAAAACAACCCCAAAGAGGCTCCAAGCTCCCCTCATTTCTGAAGGGAGCAATGCAGGCTGGTTGTCCCTGTGTAGGGGGTGTAACTTGCTGTGTGGAACAGGGATGGTGAAGTGCTAATGGCCTGCAGGGTGTGAATGTACTTACATGAGGTCACACAGCTTTTAAGAGCTCAGTAACATCAGGAGGTGATTCAGGCATACTGCACTTATGGTTGAGTTTCTTGGGAATAATTTGATTAAGGTAGTTAATTGATTTGAATCAGAAGGTTCTATGAGGAGCACAACCGATGAAATTTAGTATGTGAAGATTGTTTTGTTTGGGTGTTTTTTGGTTTTTTTGGGGGTGTGTTTTTGTTTTTTACACTGATGTTGGAGTTCCCACTGAAGCTTCTCCCATAGCTGTGGCATTTAGGGCATTTACAGAAGACAGATTTTTATGATACTTGGTAAAAGTGGTACTCAGACACTGAAGAAGGTGGAAGACTTTCTTCCCCTTTCCTTAGCTGTTTTATTTGAATACGCAGCAATTTCACAGGATGGTTTGGGTTGGAAGAGTCCTTAAAGATCATCTGGTTCCAACCCCCCTGTCATGGGCAGGGACACCTCCCACTAGAGCAGGTAGCTTAAAGCCCTGTCCAACCTGGCCTTGAACCTTTCTAGGGATGGGGCCTCCACAACCTCTCTGGGCAACCTGTGCCAGCATCGCACCACCCTCACAGTAAAGAGTTTCTTCCTCACATCTAATCTAGGTCTACCCTCTTTCAGTATAAAACTGTTACTCCTCTTTCTATCACTACACTCCCTGATAAAGAGCTCCCCCCCAGCTTTAAGTATTGGAAGGCTGCTATAAGATCTTCCTGGAGCCTTCCCTTTTCTGGTTTGAATGACCCCAACTCTCAGCTTGTCTTCATAGAGGAGGTGCTCCAGCCCTCTCATCTTCATGGCCCTCCTATGGACCTACTTAAGCAGGTCCATGTCTTTCTTATACTGGGAGCTCCAGAGCTGGACCCAGCACTATGGGGGGGTATGGGGGTCTCACCAGAGCAGAGGAGCAGAATCAACTCCCTTGACCTGCTGGCCACACTTCTTTTGATGCAGCCCAGGATACAGTTGGGGCTCGCTGGGCTGTGAGTGCACATTACTGGCTCACGTTGAGCTTCTCATCAACCAGCACCTTCACAGGGCTGCTCTCAATCCATCCTCTGTCCACCCTGTATTTGTGCTTGGGTTGCCCTGACCCAGGTGCAGGACTTTGCATTTGCCCCTGTTGAACTTCATGGAGCTTGCATGGCCACGTCTCCCAAGCCTGTCCAGATCCTTCTGGATGGATCCCTTCCCTCCAGTGTCGACCACACCACACAGCTTGGTGTCATCCACAAACTGGCTGAGGGTGCCTCAATCCCACTGTCCATGTCACAGACAAAGATGTTGAACAGGACCAGTCCCAGTACCGAGCCCTGAGAATCATTACTTGTCGCTGGTCTGCACTTGGACGTTGAGCTGTTGACTGCAACTCCTTTGGTGTGACCTGCCAGCCAATTTCTTATCCACTGAGTGGTCCTTCCATCAAATCCACGTCTCTCCAGTTTAGAGACAAGGATGTTGTTCAGGACTGTTGGGTGCTTTGCACAAGTCCAGGCAGATGATGTCAGTTCCTCTTCCCTTATCCACCAGTGCTGTAACCCCATCATGGAAGGTCCCCAGATTTGTCAGGCATGATTTACCCTTAGTGAAACCATGCTGCCTGTCACCAATCACCTCCTTATTTTCCGTGTGCCCTTGAATAGTTTCCAGGAGGATCGACTCCATGATCTGACTGGTCTGGAGTTCCCTGGGTCTTCCTTTTTTTCCCTTATTAAAAATGGGGGTGATGTTTCCCCTTTTCCAGTCAGCAGGAACTTCAACAGATTGACAGAGTTTTTCAAATATGATGGATAGTGGCTTAGCCACTTCATCTGCCAGTTCCCTTAGGACCTGTGGGTGCATCTCATCAGGTCCCATGGACATACACACCTCGAGTTTCCTTAGATGGTCTCGAACCCACTCTTCTACAGTGGGCAGTTCATTCTCCCAGTCCCTGCCTTTGCCTTTTGTGACCTGGGCACTGTGGCTGGAGGACTTGCAAGTGAAGGCTGAAGCAAAAAAAAATCCTTGAGCACCTCAGCCTTCTCCATATCCCTTGATCTCACTTCTGTAAAATGGGTTTTTATCACCTCTGTGCCAAGTACGGTTGAAATAAGAGGGAGCGGATCACACGCTCACCAGTATTGCATAAAGGTTGTGTCTTAGGGCTGTGGTCTGAAAGTGACCATCTGAAAAGACACCAGTTCATGTATCCGTGGTGGGAAGGGGCAGGATGTAATGCAAGGAGACAGTCTGAAGTGTATTCTCTGGGCTTTGTGTAACCCAAACTGTCTGTTCCACTTCCTCTCTCCAGAGGGGTGTGTAGCCTTGCTCAGCATAAGCTGCTTGTGCCTGGCAGAACTGCATCTGGAAGGGAGTGTGGTTGAGCTTTAATGCTTCAGGTTATTAGGAAACAAAAAGGGGGCAGTCAGTTCAACTAAAGGCAGTCTTGAGACACAGCCAAATACAAATTATTAACCTAGGCATAAAGTTAAAGGTTTCTGATCATCGGAGCAAAGAATCAGAGAATCATAGAACACTTTGGGTTGGAAGGGATTTCTAAAGGTCATCTAGTCCCAACCCCTTGCAATGATCAGGGACATCTTTATCTAGATCAGGTTGCTCAGAGCCCCATCCAGCCTGACCTGGAATGTTTCCAAGGATGGAGCATCTACCACCTCTCTGGGCAACCTGTTCCAGTGTTTCACCACCCTCATTGTAAAAAATTTCTTCTAAATCTCCCTTGGTTTAGTTTAAAACCATTACCCTTTGTCCTATCACAACAGGCCCTACTAAAAAAGTTGTCCCCATCTTTAATAGGCCCCCTTTAAATACTGAAAGATCACAATAAGGTCTCCTTGGAGCTTTCTCTTCTCCAGGCTGAACAACCCCAACTCTCTCAGCCTCTCTTCATAGGAGAGGTGTCCCATCCCTCTGATTATTTTTGTGGCCTTCCTCTGGACCCGCCCCAGCAAGCCCGTGTCCATCTTGTGTTGAGGATTCTAGAGCTGGACACAGTACTGCAGGTGAGCTCTCACCAGAGCAGAATCACCTCCCTCAGCCTGCTGGCCATGCTTTTTTTGATGCAGTTCAGGATACAGTTGGCCTTTTGGGCTGCAAGCACATGGTGCCAGCTCGTGTCCAGCTTTTCATCCACCAGTACCTCCAAATCCATCTCTGCAGGGCTGCTCTCAATCCCTTCATCCCTCAGCCTGTGTTGATACTGGGGGTTGCCCTGACCCAGGTGGCAAACCTGGCACTTGGCCTTGTAGAACCTCATGAGGTTCACATGGGGGAAAAGGTAAACTGAGGGCAGATCTTCTGTGTTTGCAAGGGGTGCAAAGAAGTTCTGGGCCAGCCTGTATCAGGATCATGGGAAGGGAGGGGAAAAAAAAGGAACAAAATCAGTACCCACCCAAGGTGATGTTAATGTGAAACCTGATCACAAAGTGGAAAGGATGTTGAGTGGCAGTGACCTGTTGATGAAGATGTTCTTCTTGGTTTGGTGTTGCCATACAAGAACTATGGGGAAGTATATTATAGTTGAGTATTTTATAAGTAGCTTGCAGGCTAGAGACTATTATGCATTTTCATATCCTCGTGGTGAACACAAATTGCAGAAGGATAAAGCTCAAAGTTTCATTTTTAAATTGAAATGTGTAAATTTTAACATCGTGTGGTTCCTGGTGAAGCTGGTGATTGCAGTTGCTTTAGGTGACTCTTGGCACGTTTCCGTAGCAGTTATAGTTGCAAGCTAAATACTGCTCTGTTCTGAATGAGGCACTTCTGTGAAAGGAGAACAGTGTTTGCATCCCAGTGATTGAGCAGTTTGCTCTTTTCTATGCTCTTGGCTGACTCTTTCTGCAGTGTCATAGAATCATAGAATGCCTTGGGTTGGAATGGGCATTCCAAGGTCATCTAGTCCAACCCCTCTGTAGTCAGCAGGGACGTCTCTAGATTAGAGCCCCATCAAGCCTGGCCTTGAATGTCTCCAGAGGTGGGGCCTCCATCACCTCTCTGGGCAACCTGTTCCAGTGACCAACCACCCTCATAGTAAAGAGCTTCTTCCTAATGTCTAATCTGAAGCTCCCCTTCTTTAGTTTAAAACCATTGCCCCTCATCCTATCACCACAAGCCCTTGGGAAAAGTCCCTCCCCAGCTTTCTTGTTGGCCCTCTTCAGATGCTGAAAGGCCACAATAAGGGCTTCTTGGAGCCTTCTCTTCTTCAGGCTGAACAAGCCCAACTCCCTCAGCCTGTCTTTGTAGGAGGGGTGCTCCAGCCCTCATCATTTTTGTAGCCTTCCTCTGGACCCTCTCCAGCAGATCCATGTCTGTGTGTTAAGGGCTCCAGATCTGGACACGGTGCTCCAGGTGGGGTCTCAGTAGAGCAGAGGGGCAAAGTAGGCTTTAGTAGTACATGCCAGCTGGTATGGACCTCACCTGCCTGTGGGAATAGGGAAGAGCAAGTCTTTTAAGCCCTTGAGTTGTTGAAAGAGTGAATCTGTTGCACTGTCCTGGTGAAGCCGTGAGGGTCCTCGAACAGTTCAAGTGCATCTAAGGTTTAGTCTGTGGGTTGCACTAGAGTATATATTGGACAAAGATGCAAGCCTACTAAATACAAAGATGATGGAGGACTTTGAGACTGCAGTAAGTCAATTTTAATGTGTCATTCTCTTTGTTCTAGAATATTGTGGGTAATGCTAAGCCTAAGGAAAGAGGTAATGAAATTCCGTCATCTCCTGAAAAGCGGGAGAAATTTAAAGAACAGAGGAAAGCAACAGGTAATGCAAAGAAAGACAAGGATGAAAAGACATTAAAGACTGAGAAAAGAGTTAAACAGCCGGATAAAGAAGGAAAATTGATAGTCATCTCAGAAAAAGGCAAGGTCTCCGAGAAGAATATATCTAAGAATGGAAAAGAAGATAAAGAGAATATATCAGAGAATGATATGGAATATTCAGTAGATACAGAAATTGAGAAGAAGCCTGAGAATGACAATGTGAAGAGTCCACAGGAAAACGCAAAAGAAACTAAGCGCAAACGTGGGAGACCACCAATAACACCTCCAACTGGTATGTAGCTGCACTTAAATGTACAGGCCATGGGTCAAATCCCTTCTAACTTACCTAAAGGATTGGGAATATCTAGTGAAAGTCCCTAGAAACTTTGGAAAAAAGATAAAAATCCTCTCTGTTCAGGCTTGGCTAGGACAGCTAAGAAGTGTGCTTGTTAGTCAGGTTTGGAGCTTCAGTGGTTTGGTCAGAGATTAGACTTGGGCAAGTCATCTTCATCTACTGTAACACATGTCTGCAGTGGGATGAAATGCTAAGACCTGGACTTCAGAAAGCCAGGTGAGATTGTATTTCTGCAAGTTCAGTGGCTTTAAGTTGTGAGGCCTGGGAGTTTTGCAGCTCCATGTCCAGTCAATTTTTGTTCTCTGAATACATAGAGGCAAGTTCTCAGACACTGCAGCCTATAACTTTGGAGTTAAGACGTCGGAAAATACCTAAAGGAGGTGAAGTTCCCTCAAAGCGTCCCAGGATTGAAAAAAACTTGTGTGAGTATTTTTTTTGGTATTCAGCTCTCTGTATTTGTACATGGAATTGTTGAAGCTTAAGGGGAGGGTGGAGAAAAAAAGTCTGTGGTGTTAACCTTGAAGTGTGATAGGTGGAGTGGTGGCAGTGCACACCCGTCTTCCTTAAATTGGCCATTCACATTGTAGCAGCATCGTGCTGAAATTCTCCTCAATCTTGGAAGCTGAGCTTGGATAAAGGAGCTACAAGCAGTGAGTCCTGATGTAGAAGTTTGTAGACATAGGGGAGGCAGTGATTACATTGCCTCCAATACGTAGGTTATAAAAGCCTTTTTGTAGCTGTAGAAACTCTAATTATTAGATGGTCTGCCACAGTGTTTAGAAAAGAAACTTTAATACTAGATAAATACTCATGTCACTGTGGTCTGATAGGTTCTTCTTCTTAGTAAACTGTGTAGTGATGTTGAAGAACCTGAGTGTGTTGATGAGGAAAGAAAACTCTTTACCATGAACAAAGAGATGAAGATCTGAAGAAGGCTCTTTCCCTTCCTTAGGACCATAGAGTTGTAAAACTTCAGTGCATGTACATTATCCAGTTTAGGGTCCGGGTTGCTTGGGGTCTGAATTGTCTCATGCAATTTCTGCTATGACTTACTGTCTGTGGGAGGGTTGCTGTTTAAAGCAATATTTTACCAGTAAGATGTTGATCTGTATCCTTGCTTCAAATCTGTTACTACAAGAAAAAGTGGATAGACCTATAAGATAGGCTTTTGCTTTATTTTTATGCTTACTTATAGCTATTAATATGATTGTTTCTTTTACAGAGAGATCTAATCACCAAAGTGTTTGCTGTTAACCTCATGCCTTAAAAAACCCCCACCACTTTCAAACTGTCACTGGAAGGGGGGATCTTGCTTGTGAGCTATTTAGTAATCCTGTAACTCCATGGTACCATTAAACTTGTTTATTCCAGCTCAGGAAAAATTGAAGAACTCTTCAGATAACCCTGAAAGAGACCAGAACAGGAGACGATCCTCAAGACTCTCATCTAGTATTAGCCATGAGATCTTAAATACAGATCAAGTCACAGCTTCAACAGAAATTCAGCCTTTGAAAGATGCAGTATCTAACCAAAAGGAATCTGAGAAGGGTAAGCAGCTTCCTGGGACACTCTGGGTTTGCAGGGGCATGGCAGTCACCTAGCTGTTGCAAGCACTGTATTTTCACTTGCATAATGTGCAGGTTCTGTATCTGCAGTTAAAACTTGATTTTGTCAGCAGTGCAGAGAAAATTCAGGGAGAGTTTATCTCTCTCTGCTGCCTTTTGCTTTTGATTCCTTTCCATCAGTAGCCTTAGCATTTCCCTTGCATGGTGTGAGCTTTTCCAGTAGAGGGATAACTGGCTGGGATAGCTGAGCTTGCAAAAGGGGAGCTCTGTAGGATGTAAAATAACTGAAAGAAAACATTGCTTCTGTTGTCTTTTTTTTTTTTTAAGGAATGCAGGTTATGCTTGTGAAAATAAGGCAGTTAGAGTTTTAACACTTGTAGATTGAAGTAGTAACCCCAATGCTAAACTTTAATCCTCTTATTGAACACTAAAACCATAAAATAGGATACTTTTATTCTTAGACCAGTCCCTTTTTCTGCCCTGTGCTTCGCTGCCTTTCCCTTTTGGGGGAGCTCTGGTAATGGCTCAAGGAGACCTGTCCCATTTTAGGCTATGAAGAGTTACAAGCCTCTCTTTTTAAGCAGCTCTAAATTCAAAAGGTTGCTACAAGTAGCTGTGTTGTATAAACTTCACTTTGTGTTAATACAACAGCAAGCAGAGCATGGATGGTGCTGGTCTCTGCTGTCGTGAGATGAACACACACACCCTGCTCTGGACTCTGCTTTTGTGGGCATTTTACTCAGTGCAAATTTTTTCCTCCCTTCTAGTCCAGTTAGAAATTCCTGTTGAATCTGACCAAAGTTTCAGTGAACAAGGATCTCCTGGAAACACCTCCCATAGCACAGCACCCAGTACAGATGCCAGTTTACAGGAAGAAAAAGTTGAAGATACTGAGTCTTCCTCTGTTACTGTCAGAACTCAAGAGCCTTCTGCTGCTACAGGTTCAAATTTTGATTTCATATTTAATACTGATGCTTTTCTTAAGGCAGCTGATGCCAGGTGTTTTGTCCTTGTATGAATGTCACTAACAAAAGTTGTGTGTTCTTGCAATGTTAACCACAGGGGAAAACATGTATTTTTGTTCCTTATGGACTCAGGTTTGATCTTATGCTTTGGAGACTGACAGCAATGTTCCAGAAAGTAAAAATCATAATTTTTAAATGACTGGGTGTAATATTTTCAGCATGTGAATGGTGAAATGAGCAAGTTCTTGTTTTCAGGTTATAACTTTATGTTTGTAATTTTGGATTATATTGGAGTAACATCTTAAAATACCAGGTCCTGCTCTCACTTCTGTGCTACAGGTGTGTGGTAGCACTGCTACTTGTCAATCCAAGACTGATTTTCTATATTCTCTGGTTTTGACTTGTGTTACACTTAAGCCCTATTTAGAAGTTTTAGTGCAAATTTATGAAATAGTTGAAACATTTCAGTGTATGTCTTAATGTATACATTCTGTTTTCTCTTAGCTGGGGAGTGTACTTACCTTGCCCTTTCAAATTAAAATTTCCTGTACAGACAGAAGACTGTGTCAACACAGTGCTCTCCAGGGATTATTTCTTGTGACTTTAATACTTGTATCTGCAGCTAACTGAGAAAACTTGAACTACAAATTCCCTAATTTTATGCTGCATCAAAGCAGCTTAATCTTAAGTGGAACAGCATTTCAGGGGATTTACAGTTGCTCAGCATTGCTGGAGTAATCTGTATGTGCTTCTGTTCTCTATGTTGGTGTTCCAGACTTACCCTCCTGCTTGCACGTGTCCTCTTTCACCCACTCTCATGTAACTGTACAAATGAAATGTCCTCTCCCTTTGCCACAGATGAGCACCTTCAGTGTAGGAAAGAGTTTACTTCTTTTCCTTGGCTCAGATTTGATCTGTAAATGGTGCTCTGCTGTTTAAAAATTAGAGCTCTTTTGATCTTGCTCTCCTTCCTAAGTAGACTGATGAGATATCCACCAGTGTTCTATGGTACATCCAGAGTTTTTCCAACTGATGTGTTTTGGGGCCATGCTTGTCCTTCCCCACGTCCTGGCAGGGAGTCCAGAAGATAGAGAGTAGCTGCAGATTCTTTTTCCTAGGCAGGCTGCTGTGTCCTTCTCAGTCTGTAAAGTACTTCTGGGTTTAACTTTTTTTTAACTGATGTGTTGTAGCTCATTTTGGCTCATGAAGGCAAAACCAGTGTTTGGCTGTTACACCTGAGCTGAACACTGGGCTCTCTGCTGCCAAGGAATGCTGTTGCTGTCTGTATTAGCTCTGAGTGCTGTCTGTATTAGCTCTGTTGACAGCCTGCCTGCAAATCTCCAAAGCAAAGGAAGGATGTAAAATACTTTGCTCGTTCCAGTGGCTACGAATTTGTTCCTTTCCCGCTTGTAGCAGGTAGAACAATTTAATGTATGCTTTAAGTTGAATAGTTGCTCTGAGTAGCATCACTGGTTTACTTAAGTTCACGTGCTGACAACTGGTGAAGCTCCTCACGAGCACTTGGCAGGTACTGCTCTAGTTGCCTGCTGTCCAGGTTAGCTAACCTGGTACCTTGCCTATTGGAAGCTTGCAGTGCCATCAAAGTTAGCAGCTAGTGCTGTGCTTGTAGCTCTTTTCTTTGGAATTTGAAGTTCCTCTCCTCCAAGGTGCCCCTGACACTGAACAGGTGGCATCCTTGAACATAATTCTAAGATGAACAGTTATGTCCTGTTTGCAAATTCTCACCCTGGAGTAGCTTTTGCAGATGGCAGGAGGGGCTGTCTGCTGTAGCAGCAAAGCAGCATTCTTTTTTTTTTCCTCCATGAAATCTCTGGAAGATGTTCCTGGAGTTCTCTGCAGAAACTTCTGTCACTGGGAGTGCACAGAAATGCTGCAGAGCAGTGATGCTTTGTGGTCCTGTTGGAATGTAGTGCTTCAGGAACGAGTGGTGGCTGGTGTCAGCCCAGCCTAGGCACGGGGGAAGGTGTGCAGGCACAGCAGGCTTCCAGCTGGTGCAGGGAACTGAGTTGCTCTGAGGTGAGGTGTGTAGGACGAGCACCTTAGAGACAGTTCTTAGAAGAGAAACAGGAGGCTGCAGCAGTTTTGAAAATGGAAAGAGTTTTTATTATGTCTGAAAATACTCATTTTTCAGCCTCTGCAGAGAAGGTGTGGCAGAGCTGCCCACTACAGTGGGTACAGCTTTTTGGACATGCTTTATATAGGAAAACAGTATAATAAAATGCTTTTGGGCTTCAGAGATCTTGCATGATTAACTTACTGCATTTCCTCAAGTGTTTCTTAGCTGACCACCATTTAGCCTTTTGTTTTGTAAATTCCTGCAAGCTTTCAGTTTGAATTGTAGCATTTTTAAGATGACCCTTGTCTTTTGGAGGTACTCATTGAACTACAGATTGACAAACCACAGCTTGGATAAGATCTGAGAATTTGGAGAATGGTAAATCCCAGCTTTTTGAAGAACATCATGTATTAACAGTATGAAAAAACTGTTAATGGTTATAGTTCTTTCAAGCAGTTAATGCAATGTTAGGAAGACATCTGCTGCCATTGACTTTGTAAAATCCAGAAATAGTCATGGAATAATCTCAAAAATGAAGATTATTTTTCTTGGTACTGTAATATGTCTAATCACAAAGCTTTGAGGTCAGATAGTATTAAAAAATGCCTCCTTCTAGGGCATCTGTTTCTAACTTAAGTACTCATTTAGAATGCAAAGCTTATCATGGTGTTTCACAACGTCTTAGTTTCAAATAACTATGAAATCAAAGGTGTTTAAAAAACCTTAATGGTATATGTCAATTGGGGTGTATGCTTACCTTCAGAGAAGGCTTCTTTTAAGAAAATCAAAGTTCAGGGCTGCAATGCAATGAGAGCCCCTATGTACTCAGCAGTATGTGCTGGGGGTTACAACAAATAAATCACTTCCAGTGACTATGAAGCAACAAATAGACAAACGGGCTTGGTTGTGTAAAAATGTGACTTCTCTGTGTATTTGGTGATAGGGAAATCTCTTCTCCTTCCATGAAAAAGCTTTACTGCAGTGATTAACAGATTTAAGAATAGAAGTTTAACTAAAATATCAGCAGATTTTTTTTTCCACTCTTCTTACATTCTACTTGAGATCACAGATTCAGTTTACAATTGCCTTGTTTTATCTCCTTCAACTTGTATAATGTGTGTTGGAGTGAGATGCTCAGTTTTAGAATCATTTTGGGTGGAAGAGACCTTTAAGATCGAGTCCAGCCATTCCCCCAGCACTGTCAGGTCATCACTAACCCCTGGCCCTCAGCACCACATCTCCACGGCTTGGAAACCCCTCCAGGGATGGGGACTGCACCACTGCCCTGCCCAGCCTGGCACAGCCCTTCACAGCCTTTGCCAGGAAGAAATTGTTCTTCAGCTCCAACCTCAGCCTCCCCTGGTGCAACTTGAGGTGAGGAAGGGAGGAAGCAGGCAGCAGGAGTCACTTGTACATTTGAAATTTATAAGGTAGTATTTCTCAGTTCTGCTTTTTCAGCACTTGGGAACATAATTTTGTTGGCAGGTAGATGAGGCAGGACACCAGTATAATGCTGCTGTGCAGCTGAACCACTGGGAGTTGAAAAAGCTGTGATTCCTTTGGATACCTTTGGCCATTATTACCAGTTCCCTCTGACTCCCTCATGTACATTGCTGAGCATTTGTAACTGGAACCTAAATGGAGGAGGATTCCAACTGAATGTGTAAGAGCTCTGTGTGTGGTGTTGGTCCAGCTGATGAGATGTGGCCTTCTCCTGAGCTGGTTAGTGGGATATGACCAGTAAAGCTGTGGGAATGTGACTTGGTTCTCTTGCCTGCCCAAAGCCTCAGGTACAGCTCGTGCACCCTTGACACTGTCACTTCTGTCCATATGTGAGTGACCCAGATTAAAGTTAATTCAGGAATGTGCACTCACTGAGCTCTGACCTGAAGTTCAGTGCTGTGGTGGTGTCTGAAAATCTGTGCTCCTGAGCGTGGATTTTAACTAAAGCCATCTCATTTAACTTGAGAAATGCCAGACATGCACCTGAGTGGGTAACAGCTTACACCAGGATAGTTCTTCCATACAAGATTCCCACAAAACGACACACAGAAGCTAAGGACAAAGATAACTTCTCATGCTTAGAATTAAGTACAACTTTGTAATCCAGTGCTAACATGGTTTGTTTTTCTGTAGGCTTTGATTCTGGTCACTTGATGAGAATTCATTCCCTTCCTATAGGTGGATGCTATGAATCATAATAAAATGAGTAACCTTAATATTCTTTAGTGTGTTGTTAGTGCTGTTGTGGTGTGGGTGGGTGATGCACCCTGGTAGTACTAGTTTTAACTTGCATGATGCATAGGAGGAACATGATTTTTATAGTATTAGAATATCAGGAATTTTTAAGGACAAAAGTGCTCTTACTAAAAAAAGTGTTCCCAGTTACTGGTTGGTAGATGATTCAAGATTTATAGTAGCAGACATTTGTAACAGCAAATGCAATGTGGAGTGTTTATATATCTCATGTTTTAAAGTCTGTATGTCTGTGATGTACTCTGAAAGGACAATGTAGCATTGCCTGTCAAAACCTAAGTTGCTTTTTAAAAATTGTGTATTAGAGGATAAAAATCCTATTCTGCTGGGTTCTGGATGCTTTTTTAGGGACCAGAATTGGTGATTAGGATTTAGCTAAATAAAGCTGTCTTTCAGAAAAACCACATGACAGTCTGACAGATTTTTGCAGCCACCTGAAGCTCTGCTGTGTATCTGAACACAGGTTTAGAAGCACTCTGAGGCTATTTGTGTGTGTGGCTTTACTCTTGCAAACTGATTTGACTTTGAAGATGAGCTGCCTTTGCTTTACACAGATCTGCTCTCATGCTTGTAGTTGTATTTCCCAGAACTCTTAAGATTACTTTTTTGTTTGCATAGACATGCATCAGGGATTCCATTTGCCTTACACTTACCACATGTTTATCTAATTTTATCACTTTTAGTGTTGGGCTTCAGTTAAGGAGAATCATAATATCTTTTCATCCAGCCTGGGAGCAGCTTTTTACCCTGCAGCTTACTTAGGCAGCCTTTGCTTCCTTCAAGGTAGTATAAAAGTTGTCATTTTAAGCCTGACAACACAGTATGTGAAGAAGCCCATCCTGCCTTGCTCACTTTCATTCTCTTCCAGCCAGACCCCATGAGCTGGGCAGAGTGTTTCAGGTGGAGCCCTGGCCCCCTCCCACCTGCTGGGCTCCTCTGAAGGGGTGTTAACATTTGTGCAGTACAGGGTTCCCTGCACTTACTGTTACAGATGTAGTGCCAGCACAGGCACAAACTGGTGAGTGGAGGATCATGTGAAATACTGTCTTGAGTTGTTCTTGCAATGTCAAGTAAAGTTTCAGGCTCAAAACTTTGTGAACACATAATGATGTGTGATTATTAATGCCATATATATTTATTGCACCAAGCATATACTCGAGGGGATTCTGGACACACTGGAAATCCTTGGATGCTGCCCTTAACTAAAGTAGTTTGTGAAAAACAAATAGGCAATAAGTTCTTTGTCTCACAACTGAGATCTTGAAAGGCAGAAGCTTTTGAAAAGAAAGGAAGAAACATAGTTTGGGTGCTAAAATGATGAACAGGAACACTTTTGGGGAACTCAAGGAAAAACACCACAAGATTTTAGAAGAAATAAATCATTAATGAGTAAGCTAGCCCAGTTGTGTGAAGTGATCCAAAATGGCATGAAGTGTCAGCTCAGGAAAGGTGATGGTAATAAACAATCTTGAAAATAATACAGATAGCACTGGAGAAAATATGTTCTAGAGAGACTCAGTGTGTTTAGTTTAACATTAGGTGAAGGAGTAATTTGATCTTCACTTAATGTTTCTGGGGGACCAAGAAACAGAGACTGGAGCCTCATCAGTTTAAGAGGCAGCTGTATGTGAAGAGGCAAGGTGTGGAAAGCAGCTGTAATTGGGGAAGGTGTGTTTGGTGCACTGCTGGCTTACTGAGCTGGCTCACCAGCATGCTGCAGAAGATGCCCCAGGATGGCAGACCTCAGTCAAGGTACTGTGCTGCTGCCAAATGCTCCTGTCCCAGCAGGAGTCACTTCAAACAAAGAATTGATGGGGGGTGGGGAATCCTTTGTGGACTCAGAAGCTTCACACAATGATATTTTACTGTAAGCTTGGTCATAGCTTGAACCTTGAATAATGCGGTACAGTGAGAAGGGAGAGGATGGTTTTTTTCTCTAAAAGTTAAAGGAGATGTTGTTTTTTGACCTTGAGTCTCTATGCTTAATACTGTAATAGCTAATTGAATGCCAGATGAGTTTTAACTTTGGCCATAAACATGGAAGAAACAGCAGGTGGCAGGTCTGTCATTGACCTTCCTCCATACTGAGGGAAAACAGCCACCAAGCTCCTCTGGAAACAAGTGCCTGAAAAGCTGAACCTAATGCAGCAAAACTTTCTCTCCATAGAAGCCAGTTTCAGTACCGTGCTTTGAGCAAAAACTGTATTTGTGTGTAAGGAGGGAAGTTCTCCCCTTCAGATGTTGGGGTGATCAGTTGGTTCCAGAGTGTGTGTCTGGGAGTGCAGGCTCTCCAGAGGCTCTCCTGGGTGTGGGGTTGAGTGTCCTCCTGCAGGGAGCTGTGCTGCCTGTGAAGGAGGAAAAGGGTGATAGTGATAATTTAAACTCTGTGGGATGGTCTATGCTTTTAGTACTCTGAATAGGTTCTTTTTGCATGTTGCACTGTTGGGGTTTTTTTTTTGGTCTGCTTTCCTTTCCCTTACCTCATATCTTTGTAACTTCTGTTCCTAAACTTCAGCTAACGTGATCCTGTGCTCCTCTTTAACTTGTAGCTGATCAGTTAGAAGCCATTCCCTGTATCTCCTCCAGAATTTGTCCATCTTGATGGAATGCATGTGCTGAGCTGGGATACGGAGCCTCATTGTGGCAGTTGTGTGATGGTGTCATAGTTTCCCTTTCCATCATTGTAATATTTTCCTGGCTAACTCTTCAGACCCCGTTGCCCCTTTCTGCTGCAGTTAACCAGTTCTTTCATTGTCCTGAATGTTGGTTTTTAGCTTTGAAGTCAAGAGAACCTTTCTGCACTTGCCTTCACTAAATCTCCAATGGCTGTTCCTGTAGTATTTTTTCATTCTTTACAAATGCAATTTTTGATGGTGTACAGTACGTTTGGGGTTGGTATTGCCAAGCTTTGGCACTCTGCAAGTGTGATCCAATTGGGTAGTTTTGCTGGCATCCTATTACCATAATTGCTTGAAGCATCATCCCTGTCAACATGTTCTTAATCTGGCTGTGCCAAAATGTCTTTCTCCTTGCCACTAGCTTTGTGGAAAGCAGTGTTTTCAGTTTTACTATTTTCTTCTCAAAATTAACTGAATATTCTTTTGACTAGTCTGACGTGCATATGACTTTTAACCCTTCCCAGTACACCAGCCTCCATAGTACCATTACTTATTTTTTCTCTATGAATTACTTCAGGTTTTTGTTTCTTTGTCCTTAAACTGAGTGTGCTCCAGACACAGCTGTCGAGGGTCTTTCTCTTCACTATGACATAAGCTTTAAATGTGCAGCTCAGTAACCCCATTTTTGTTGCTACGTGCTAAAAACTTCAGACCAAGCTGCCCCGTGTTCTTACACCAGTTGATGATCCTCTAACACTCCCATTCAATGTATGTTTGCATATGTGCACTTGTGGAAAGTCTTATTCTTTCTGCTCTTTATTATTGTTTGTAATGTTCTGGGTCCTCTTGTGTTCCTCGTTCTCAACTGCTTCTAATATAATGTCTTAATCTTCCTGTGGTGCAGAACTGATGCTGTGCAGCACTGTTGCTAGGGCTGGGTCTGAGCTTCTTAATCCTCCAAGTTTGAAGATAGTGGTAAATATGGAAATAATATTTCAGTACTGGCAAAACAAATACAAACCCCCAACATTTTGAAGCTGTTTTGTAAAAATGATACCTCCTTTCCATTGTCCTTTCCTTGGTGAAGTTCCTGATGTGTGTGTACTGGTGATGGATGATTGCCTGGGTCTCCGTATCGGTGTGTTCCCAGATTTCTGCCTCTCCTCTGGGGTACTGGATGCAGATACTGGTGATGATAATGTGATTTACTGTTAGTTCAAAATGTTTGTTTAGGGTATTTCTTATCAAAAATCTGAATTAAAAGTTTCTGGAATGCTGGAAGAAGAAATGGAAATGCACTGGCTGGAGTTGCACAGCAGTGCTCTGTAAAACAGATGCCTTAAAACCTTCTCCCGTCTGAGTCCAAAGACTTTCCTTGGGTTTTTTGAGAAACTAAGTGGGGGGACATTTTGTAGCAGATGCAAGCAATTTTCTTTTTACTTAGTTTCATTCTTCTATTGCTGCTTGAAAATTTCAACTTTACTTGAAAGATGTAGTTCTGAATAACTGCTCCCGTTGTTCTTGGAAGTACCCAGACTTTGGTGGCAGGACGAGGCCTCCAGAAAGCAGGTAGAAAAATGGTTATAAGCAAAGAAGCAGAACTGTTTTCCCTGGAAAGTGCTTTCACTAAAGATGTGAATAGTTATAAACAATTAAATAAATACTTGATGTAACATAACCTCCAGTATTCTGACTAAAATACCCACTCTCTGTGTAATTCAGTCTTGTATCTATGGCAGCACTATAGGCAGTGATATTAGATGTTGGGCAAGGGACTCGTGGAAGCCAAATGTTGTTTTCTGACAATAACTCATTAAAACACTGGTGTCATGGCAACCAGTTTTTTAAGAGCACAATAGGGCAGAGTTTTCCCTTAAAAGCTATTGATCTTGAAGGCAGAAACAACATTAAAATTTTATTTTCAGCATTTCATAGCTAACATGTTTGAATGCATGCCCATTTCTTAACGGTTTTTTGTTGTTTAAAGTTTAGGAATCCATTTGATAAATATAGCAAATGCATGGGGGAATTTATCTGTTTTGTTCTTACAGTAACAAAACCTAGTAGGAGAGCAGATTTTCTTGCCTCAAAAAAAGCTGCAACTGTTGATCAAGATCACAAGTTTAGATGCAAGTTCTTGGACTGTTCAAAATCCTTCCGCAAAGCCAAGTTATTGCATTATCACATGAAATACTTTCATGGAGTGGAGAAGGCTGCAGAATCACAGCAGAACCCTGTAAAAAGAAATATTCAAACCAGAGCTTCTTTGGCTTCTGAAAAAGCTAATCAAGAAAGGTCAAAAAGAGGACGGACCACAGCTGGTTCATTCTGTAAGTATGTTGCTGATCTCTTTCTTTTTTTTTTAAACAGCAGCACTCAGGACAAGCAGGAAGGAGCAGAAATTGATTTTCTTTTGGGCTGAAGGAGACTTTTTAAGGCTCCATCTTAGCATAATTCTCTGTGGAGAAGAAGCATAATGTTTGTGAATATTATGTTTTAGAGAAGCTAAAACTGAAGAGATTTCCTCATCTAGAAATTCAGATCATGTTCTGAACCAACAATGCAGCTTCTCTTACTCCTTTGTAACAACTCACTGGGGTATTAAACTTCTGTTCTTTTTTCAGGACTCCAGAGCCCTGAGTTTGACTTTATTTATTTATTTTTTTTCTCCCCTGGCTTGATAAATGTCTGGATAGTATTGCTCAAAGTCTTTTTTGTCCTTTCCTGTATTAAGGAAACAGTCTGGGTAACTCCAGTTCTCTCCTATTTCTTACTTGCTCTTTACACTTCATATTTTGACTTCAAGACTATACTTGGGTAGGATTCCAGTACCAGTTCCTGCAGTATTTGCTGTTCTCATTGCTGGACATATGGGGGGAAAAGTCCTAGTGTTTAACAATGGTAGTTGCTGCATCTGTACTTGGAAAACATCCTTCCACAGCTCATGGGTAGTGGAAATAGTATAACTGTTTTGCAGTCTCCAGAATCAGTCAACTTCTGCTTGGTCATCTTGTTCTCTGAAGTGTTTTCATCCTAGTGTCTTGCACAACATCCCAGCATCAGTCCTGACTTGAGCCATGAACTGCAGTGTTGTTGTTGTTGTTCGCTGTCCAGGCTTCATTCTTCTGGACTGGCTTCTTTGTACTGCAGCTCCACAAAAACTATCATCTCTTTTCTCTTCTGATTGAGCTTGTTTTATAAAACTCAGCTTTCTCTTTGCTGAACTCCCTGATGGATTTTGTCTTTGCATTTGATCTTTCTTTACTGTTCTCTTCAAGAATTTCCAAGCCTTGCCAGTTGCTGACAGCTCACTATAGGATGTATCTAGCCTTACTCTGCTTTGCCTGATGTTTCTAGCAAACATCTTTTTGTTTCAGGTGCTACTGCCTGCTCCTAACAAGATAAGTGCAACTTAACATACTGCTACTATGTGTAAGCTTCTATACCCCAAATACTTGTGTAACTCTAAATAATGCAAGGGCACAAGATTCGATTAGGTAGATGAAGATGCTTCTTTAAATGTGCCATCTTGTGTGTGCTGTACTTCATATGGCCTTGACAGACATGCCTGGGATGAGAGCTCTGAAGAATGGCTGCTACCAACTGCACAGGGTGAAAATGGGCTTCTTGCATGTCATGTGCTGCTCCATAGTCTTCCATCCTGCTCTTGGTAACCACATAATTATTTTGTTTTGAGAAGTTGTTTTCCTGCGACTGTCTTGAATGAACTGCTGAGTGCCTCAAGATGTCAACCCTTTCATTTATGCTTTCCCTCAAGTGCACATTAGTGGTTTGATATCATCATCTTGGCTGCACTGGCAAGTAATTCATTGAGGTGTTGAGTTGTAACCATATTTGTTAAGCCCCTGTCTCTTTCATTTCCCATTTGTGGATGGATACTTTCAACCTGGATTGTTTCAATGGTGTGCTTCATAGCATGTCCCTGCAAACAGCCCCCAGGTTGTGCTGGCAGATGTTGGACAGTCCATCAGGTTGGAAGGTGGACTTTAAAGTTTTCAGACCATCTTCACTGTTAAAGTCTGCTATTGTGGAGCTACAGTAAGGTTTTCTTGATGAGGAAAGGTGATGTTACTATGTATCAGTTACATCATGTGTCTTACATTTAAGTGCCATCTGGTTTTTAACTCATTGTGTTCTTAATTCTTCTAATTTTTTGTTGTGGGGGAACCACACATTCTAAAGTAGAGTTAATGGGGTCTCTGTGCTCATACTGTTGCATTTTGTCTTTTGTTCCCCTGTCTATTTGCAAGCATCTCTTCTGCTCTTAAAGGTGTGTATAGGAAGACAGCTTCCTAAGTAGGACTTTCTCCATGTCTAGTGAACAGTTTGATGTCACTTTTTTAGAAGGCTTTTCAGGATGTGCTGCTCAGTGAGTGAAGGCGTTTGAATATGTAAGTGTGGTACAGGGTGGGTTTACTTTTCATCTCCAGAATCCTTTTGTGAGCAAAAATTCTTCTGTTCAAAACTAATATATTTAAACAATTTTACCTATTGGTACAAATGCCACTTTTTCTTAAGCACTAAAACCTCTCTAATACAGGGAAGTATTAGAAAAGGACAATTTCTAACAGGTAAGACTTTAGAAATCATGAGTCTTCTTATTCCGTAGGCTTGGAGCTACTCCTGCTTTAGAAGCTTTATCACACTTAAGTCCTTATCTCACAAGTTTTATTTTGAAGTTCTGGAACTCCTTATTCCTTCTGCTACACATTAAAATAAATGAATAAATGCTGGGAGTGGACCTTTGGCTAGATTTAAATTGAAAATACTTACTGTTCCCAAAATTCTAGGAAATTATGCAATATGCAGAACAGTAGCAAAATCTTTTTTTCTTGTAGTGCTTAAAATTAGAGTTTTGGCACGTAGAAGATGGATGTAAGTGGTCTTCAGTGCCCATGTGGGATGCAGGAAGGAACAATTAAAGTAGGATTAGTTCACACTAAAGTGGAGACTCTCTCTCCCTTTTCACTAAGAAAGATCTTACCTTTGCAGTGGCAGATTTGACAGATCTCTCAGAGTTCTTAGTGGCTCCTCATGGAACAAAAAGGAAGGAACCACCTTGTACTTTAGGTGTGCCTTTCTACTCTGACCAGGATGGCTCAGCCTTACGTGGCTACTGGATGCCTTCAGGCAATGCCTCTTCTCTTCATCAGGAAATGGGAACTTCTTCCCCCAGCCCATGTTCTAACACTTACCTCCATGAGTATTGCTGCTAATTGGTCTTCATAAAGGAGCTGTCCTGGCAGAGAACAAGGCAGTTGATTTGGTGTCCTCCAGGCATACAGGGGGTGCCAGCATCTCTGCCCTCATCCCTGGGCTTGCCTCTGTGGGCACAGTGTAGAGCCACCTGCAGCCCTCTGGAGAACAGCAGAATTGAGACCTGCACAAGTGTATGTGGGTGCATGAGTTTCAAACAGGCTTTTAAGCACAGGCTGCAGATGGCTCCTCAAAGTCTGCCTTGCAGGAGAGTTGCTTAAGTTTTTGACAGTTAAAATTGAGATGTTCTATCAAATTTATCACTTGGAGATTGAATGTGGTTAGTATCTGTTAAAACTTTTGGCAGTTAGTTACTTGCTGGTTTGCTGTAATAAAAAAGGAGTAGAGCCATGTTCCATGTTCATATGCATTACCCTTCAGATAGGCTTTTTTCTTTGTGGTCCCTTTTCTCTGCACAATCAGTTTGCTCTTGAAGTGTCATCCCATACTGTGACTTGTGCCCTACCAACACTTACTGTAAACAGCTTCCTCTGAAGGTGCCAGTTTTCTTTCAGATACATCTGTCTGTCCATGTTACTTTCTAGGAAGTGCCTGCAAAAAGTGACTTTTAATAAAGTTTGTTGTTTGACCTAGACTGCTCCCAGGGCACGAGGCCTGGAATAGCTTCGTTTCATTCTTTGTACCTGCAGCTCCTCATTTGAACATCTTGACTCTGAGTCCTTCTGAATTGATGGCTTTCAGACTAAAATATTTTCATTTGGTGGTTCAGCAAAATTTAGTTCATGCCCTTGTGTTGAACAATTTGCCTGAAATCTGAAAGTCAACTTGTGCCAGACCTCACATCTGGCACAGATGTGTTCAGGGCCCGTTCCAGTGCTCTGTGAAGTAAAGTTTGTCCTTGTGTTCAGGTGGAACTTCTGTGTTCCGGTTTGTGCCTCTTGTCCTGTCACTGGGCACCACTGAAAAGAGACTGGCCCCATTCTCTTGGTGCCTGCCCTTCAAATCTTGATAAGATCTCCTCTCAGCCTTCTCATCTCCAGACTAAACAGACCCAGGTCTCTCAGCCTGGGATCTATAGATCCTGGAGAGGATCTATACTTGTCCTGTCCTGTCCTGTCGTTAGTTACTTGGGAGAAGAGATCAAGAAGTAACAGCCTCAAGTTGCACCAGGAGAGGTTTAGATTGGACATTAGGAAGAAGTTCTTTACTGAGAGAGTGGTCAGGCACTGGCCCAGGCTGCCCAGGGAGGTGGTGGAGTCACCATCCCTGGAGGGGTTCAACAAATGAGTAGATGTAGCACTTCAGGACATGATCTAGTGTTCAGAGAGATGTTGAGGTGAAGGTTGGACTTGATGATCCTGGAGGTCTTTTCCAACCTTTATGATTCTATGACAGGTACTGAAGGTTTGTCAGGAAATTCTAACCTCGCTAGATCTGAACAAGTAGGGGAGCTGATACATGTGCAAGGAAATGCCCTCAAAACCTCCTGTGGGGTGGCTCTTAATAACCACTTAGTAACTGACAGACCTGGCACTACCCTCAGCATAATTGTCCTACTGGCAGGGCCTTCATCTCTTGGTACCCTTATGCTCCTAGGACATAGCTCAGCTCACCTGAAGAGTTACACTGTTATGGAAGTTAAACTTGGTTTTGAGACTTTAAAAATGCTGTGCAATATTAGGCTGCAGTTTTGGTATGTGAGTGTATCATGGTACCTGGCAGGTTGCTGTGAGCCTTGACTCTGCTGTTCTCCTTGCCATGAGCAACATGGGATTTGTAGTTCAGAGACTGTAGAAAATGTGTCCCTACTGGGGAGTCCATAAAAGGTACTTAAAACACATGCATTTTGTCAGTAGGTTCAAATTTTTGTACATGACCTTCTTGTTAGAAGGTTCTGCCTACTCAAAGCCAGGTACAACATGTCATGTCAATACATGAGTGTCTTAGTGCCAGGAGTAGATGTAAAGAAAAAAGGGAGTCTTGCTTTCCTCGTGGTGAGATCCTGATCATGCACGTGGAGCGAAAGAGGTTGGCCAGCTTGCTTTGACAGCTTCACCAGCTCAGGCATCCAGTTGTCAGCTGATAGCTGTTAACATGTGGACCTCTGGCATGTGGCTTAGTGGTTATCAGGGTGATCTTAGGGAGGCTTCCCATTTCCTCTGAATATTGCCTGGGGGATGCCTCTTTGCTAGGCAGTGGAGTGTGCATGGGTAACCTAAAAACCCAGAATTTGTCATTGGAGTAGGTGAAAATCTGCATTAACATCCTGTGAGTTCTCCAGAATTGCACGTGGTCTTTGTGGCTCATCTTGACAATAACGTGTTTAGTTTGTGGAGGATGTCTGTGAATGCTTCAGCTGCAAGTCACGATGATGTATGGTCTTCAGTTCTTGAAAATATCGGTGGATATTCTCAGGAAATGATCTCCCAGCTGTGGATGGTGGGTATTGTCTAATTGACAACACTCTGCTTCGTGTGAAGGCTGAATTAGCTTCTTAGCTGGGCTCTGACATCTTGTGTTGCTGGACAGAAAGCTCTTGCCTTGTCTGTCCTCGACATGCTTAGGTGTAGGTTCTCTTCAGGCTCTGGCCTTGTGGTTTCTGCATGGTTGAGGTGGTTTCATATCTCAGGTCTCTCTTTATTAATTTCTGAGATCCTCGCTGCTTCTGGGTCAGTTCCTTACACGAAGAGGATGCTTCACCCAGGCTTAGAGAAGAGAGGCCTGAAAGAACTCTGTGGAAGAAGGCTGGGGACAGTTAATCAGCAAGCCTCTTCACCTCCAGTTTTTATGAGCATAGCTCCCGTTAGTGGTGTTTAGTGTCATCTGAGCTAGAAATTAAATCTACTGGTGTTTTAATTGTAACATCACTGTTCAAGAACAGTGACACTGTTCACTGCCCAGGGTGTCAGTAGGGCATTTGTGATCTATTTTAGAGATGGTTAACGACATTCTGGATCATGGAGGTATTAAAGGGTGCTAATACCTATTTTGATTTTTGAGTTTGTTGTATTAGGAATGGAAGCTGTAGCTTAGATGCCACCTGTGTCCCACCTCAGGATATCTCAGTAAGACAGGTGCCTGTGTCCTCGTGGGACCTGGTTAGCTTTAGGACATGCATAGGAGTCTGTGAGCATGGTCCTCCTGATCACTGCACGTTCATCTTGCTGCCTGGTCGTCTGAGTGCTTACATGGAAAAGTTGGTTACATCACTAAAAAAGCTGAAGATGTTGTCCATCAATACCCATGAGGTATTGTGTGCTCTGTATTGGCTTTTCCAAAGCTGCAAATAGGGAGTTCTGTGATGGGAAAGAGGCAGAGGAGTTAAGAAGCCTTCTGGAGTGTGGAGGCTGGCTCAGGAGGATGAACATGGCATTGAGAAAGTATGAACACAGGGAACATGCAGGTTTTAAAGGCATATACCCAAATACAACTTCTTTGTTGTGGTTGTTACAGTAATTGCTCTTTTGGGGGGTAACTTTATAAATTGGCCTCTCTGAATTATGCTTGAAAATGTTGCATTGAGAGGAAGACTTACAAGTTTAGGTCTTCATGGCACAAGTTTTAACATTTGCTTTCCCCAAAATTAGGATAACTTTCCAGTTTTTAATCTCATCTTCTCAAATTTAGTCTCAACTCCTAAAATATTTGAGTGCTCAAAGATCTTAGTCTCTAAACTTCTGTATCAGTGGAACAAAAGGTGTTTTGAAACTTATTTGTTGAAAACTTTTTTTGTCAGTTATTGAAGAAAAATACATCTGGTGTGTGATAAAGTACCCTTGAGCTCCCCGAGACAGTGCTACTGGTGACTGGAGAAAAAAATACAGCAAATACTGACCTTTGTGTCATAAAAGATATGACATATTCTTAGCAAAAATCTCCTTAAACTTCAGTCTTGCAAAGCTGAGAAAAGCTAATGGAAATGAGATATGGTTTGGTTCCACCAGGAGTCTGTGTGCACAGGTAACAGCCCACGGGATGCTGGAGCACCTCTCCTGTGAGGACAGACTGAGAGAGTTGGGGTTGTTCAGTCTGGAGAAGAGAAGGCTCCGAGGGGACCTTATTGTGACCTTCCAGTATCTGAAGGGGGCTGCAAGAAGGCTGGGGAGGGACTTTTTAGGCTGTGGGGTAGTGGTAGGACTGGGGGGATGGATCAAAACTAGAGGTGGGGAGGTTCAGATGAGACGTTAGGAAGAAGTTCTTGCCCATGAGGGTGGGGAGACACTGGCACAGGTTGCCCAGAGAGGTGGTGGAAGCCCCATCAATGGAAATTTTGAAGGTCAGGCTGGATGGGGCTGTGAGCAACTGCTCTAGTGGGAGGTGTCCCTGCCCATGGCAGGGGAGTTGGAACTAGATGATCTTGAAGGTCCCTTCCAACCCTGACAGTTCTATGATTCTATGCCCAGATGGCTTGTGCTCTTGAAAGACATCTTGGCATCAAATACTAGTTCACGAAATTGAGTTTAGTTGTTGGGAGAGGGCCAAGTTAAGAGGCCTAAATGAAGGTTGTTGGATTGTATTGACTTTTGTGTTGTAATTTTGGGGTTCCTTGAGATGGTGTTCTGTAAATATTGTTGAAACTTAATGTGGAATGGCAGACAATCAGAAAGGCACAAGAGAGGCTTGTTCACATGAATTCTCACCCTGCACTGCTGCAGTTTGTATTTCTGAAAGTTTGTTAGGACAGTGGTGTTCCCAAACAGGTCATGAAGTACTTCAATCTTATTTTTCAGCTTCTGTGTACCATGGGACAAAGTTTTGTCTGTCTGAAACAATGATGTCTTGTTCAACCCACTGATGATGGAAACGATCAGCAGATCTGATGAGCACATTCTCTTAGCAAGAAGTCTTACAAAAATAGACCTGTATTTTAAAAAAACAAAACAAATAACAACCAAGACCTGTTGTTTTATACTTACTCCTGCAAGAAAAGTTAGTCCTGCTGAAAATGGGAGACCATACCCATACTGTGGTATCTTATCAAGGAGTGTCTTCTAGCTTTGACAATTTTTCTTGGACAAAACATGCTACTTTCTTCAGTATTGCAGCTCTCAAAGTAAATAAGCAGCCAGGGAAAGGCAACAGTGAGTTGCCTGACTGGACAGAAGGTGCTTTTGAAGACAGTCCTATGTGGAAATCTGAGGTTTGATCTAATTTCTGTCTCCTGTTGTGGCGGGTGACTAGAAGGTAACAATTTGCTTACAGAAATAATTATGAGTAACTACTATTCTTCTTCTTTTTTTTTTTTTTTTAAAGTTCTAATGAAAATTCAGAGTCAGAGGACAGGGGGGGAAAAAATCATCTGATAGTTTTCAGATTTCTGGATCTTGGAGTTCCTTTGGCCTGAAGAGATCTACTTTATTCCAGAAACTCTGTAATGACGTGTCTTAATGTGCAGTCATAGCTTCAACTTGAAATGTTGGTCAGGGCAGAGTTCTTGATACCATTTCTTCTCCTGACTATCTTCTCTTGGACTCTTTTCCTTCTGTTTTCAGTTATTTCAGATATTGCTCACAGTTACTTAAAGGTGTCCAAGTGAAAAATCCATCTGGCATGTTAAGCCTTCAGACAAGAAGTAAGTTGTTGCCTTTTCTATCCACCGAATTTTAGAGATGCTTGTGATAATAGGTTGGATGTTCTTGTTGAAAGTCAGCATACTCTCATCTTGGCTACTGGGTCTCGTTGGCCAACATCCTTGATGTCATACCCCAAAAGGGCAGTGTGCTGGTTTGTGTAGTCTGGCTGTCCTCCATGCCCTGCAGCCTTAGCTTTTATCAGCTTCACCTCTTGTTTCCCATGTCCAGGAGTCTTTCTGTAGCAGTTGCTAGCTGTAGTTAAGATGATGAAAATTATTTGACTTAAATAGTAAATGGAATCTCAGGTGAAGCCTTGTCTGTCTCTCATGATTTTTATCTAGTTTAGGCAGTGATCCTGAATTCTTGTATCTCAACTCAAAATGCTGTTGCTTCAGTGGTGTTCAAAAACTACCCTTCCTTAGATGTGTAGAGCTTCTCTATGCACCTCATTACAAAGCACACTTCCAGAACAGGCTGGGGTTCCTCTAATCAACAAGGCCCCTTTTCTCTTAAAGAAACTAATAATAAAAATGACCTGCCCCAAACCTCTGCCAAACCGAACTGTTTCTCTTTCCACCCTTCTTCAAAGCTGCTGGATTTATGGAAGAATAGAGCTTTAGGGAATGTATTTACATCCACTATTTCTTTCTGAAAAACCCCAAACCAACCAAAGCATTACAGGTTTTAGCCTTTAAATCAGCTTCTGTTGAAAAGCTTTTCCCTGGTCAGGTCATTGTGAGTTGAGCAGTGTACCAGATGGACTACCAGAGCTGCTGCTGGTGAAGTAGACTTATTTTGAAAGTATTTTAAAGCTTGGACTTCATCTTTATTCTCTTCGTAGATGCTCCTCTACACATAGCCCTAAGGAGTACCCCATATAGAGGTGAAAAAATAGAAAAGAGAAGAACTTCAACTCCTGTAAGTGCATTAAATAGTCACCGACATTCTCTTAGAGACCAAAGCAAGAACCACGTAGTGAGATCACTGCGCAAGCCTCAAGGAAGAGTTGGACATGGTACGGATTTATAGTTTAACATGGGGAAGTCTTGGCAAAGTCTTAAGCACTGTGAGGAACCAGTATTATTGATGGAAAGTATTCCATATACCTTCTTCTGGAGAGTTGAGTTTGGTATGGATATACAGTGTAAAATACAAGTGGTGGTTTTTCACTGTTTCTTTGCAGTAGTGTCAACTGAAGAATCAATATAGGGAATTTTTAAGTTTTCTTGCTATATGCATTGGGGTTTATTCTTCCCAGTTAGTGTGTGATATTTTTAAGATGTAAAAAGTACTAAAACATTTAAGGGCGTGAAGAGATTGTTGCTTTTTTGCTTATTTTATCTGTGTTTTAATTCTGTTTAATGCTTTGGACAACCAAGAGTTTAATATTTCAAGTAATCCTGAAGCTGTTGAGATACCTAACTTAATTTTTTTTTTTTTTTTAAAGGTGGGGGGTGGGGGAGGCAGGCAGGACAACCTAGTCTGTCTTTTGTAGTTGGTCAGTCAGTACTTAGCACCTTGGCTGCCTTCCCTGTGGGAAGATCTGGATGGGATCCATTAGTGTCTCTTCACTGGGCTCACTGGGCCATTTCTTATTTGAGAGTATGATGTGGAGAGATTAAATTTCTCAGGGGTGCTGAAGGATGAGACTGAGGACTCATCCTGGTCCTCCTTAGCCTCTCTGCCATTCAAGGACATTCAGAGGGCTTAGGTCTTTTTATGATTTTGCCAAAAAATCCTTTTGAAAAATGTAGTTGTTCCGTGATGAGTTTTTAGGACTATATAAGGCAGTTCACCTTTCTCAAAAGACATGAATCTATGAGGATGCTCCTAACCTAGGTAGCTTCCTTATCTGGCCTTTTTTCAGTGAGAACTCAATAGGTTTCAGAGTGCTTACAAGAAACAACCTGACAAAGTGACCATTTTTGGTTATATTTATCCCAGATAGTTGATAGTGACTGAAGTATCATAATCTGTGCTCTCAGATATCTTAAATCAGATGATCTGGCTTTGCAAATTTCAATTCCCAAATGAAAAGATGCCAAATTTTCTTACCAGTTGTGACCTCAGTTACTCTCTCTTTGCTATTCTGAAAGAATAAAATGGCAGAACTTAACTTGCATCCCTGTGAGCAGAGAGGAGGGAATGGTCCCCAGAGGATCCTGACTGCTGGAGGACTAGGAGATGAGGACAGGGGGAAGTAAGAAGGAAGTTGGAAGCTCTGTAGTGATACTTAGATTTGAAAATATGGATTTTTTCCTTTTTTTACACCACCCTCAACAAGTGTTAATGGAGGGGGAGTGACATTTTCCTGTTGTGCTGCCAGTCACACTGCCTTTGAAGGACGTGTGGTGGACATGGCAGGCTGCTGGCAGTGCTGGTGGTTACTGGGGCTGCTGACAGTGCCCAGCCTCAGCAGCCAGCACTAGTGACATGCCAGAGAAGGAACAGAAGTGGCAAAGTAGCAGGAGATCTTCAAGGACTAAGAGGATAGGGAGATACAGAGCTGAAGACTCTCCTGAGGAGGACCTGATGAGCATGTCTCCTGCATGCTGATCACAGCTGGTAAAACAGGACTGAGGTTGCCAGTTTGAGTGAATCATTTGTACCACAAATCCGTAGCCTTGGATTGTGAATTGGGGAGTTTACTGTCAGCATGTATGAAAGAGGTTATGGTAATACACTGGTGTTGGTGGTTTGCTTCCTGATTGCCTACAGGCCAGCTTCAGCTCTTCAGTGTTGTGTGTAGGAGAAAATTGCTTACAGTATGGAGTGTCTTTAGGTACTTATTCTGGTAATCTGAAATTAGCTTTCTAAATGGGTGAGTGGCTTAATCATCTAAGCACTCTGAGAGCAGAGCCCTTTTGAGATGCAGGGCATCCTTCCATGATAGACTTGATGATTGCACCTATAGTTTCGTCTGAGTCAGGATGATTTACTTAAAGAACTGTGTAAGTATCTAGAAATGCCTCTGCAGAGACCTAAATCTAAAGACAGGAGTTGTAAAGAAGCACTGGGATACAAGAGTTTGTGCATGTTACCTTCCAGCAGGGTTATACTTCCTGACAAGTGCTCTGGAAGCATGCTTTGAGCATGGACTTGATTGAAAGATATCACCCAATCATTCAAAAATTATGGTGGCTTTTTATTCCCATAAAAATAGGATGGAGAACAGATGGGGAGAGAAGAGCAGTTAAAGCCAACTGAACCAGTTGTTGCTTCATTTTCAATGAAAACAAAGTATTTGACTGAGGAACTGTGCTAGAATTTGGGGGATTGCAGTTTTGTTTTTGTCAGACTTCTGTCACAATGCTATTGAAATGTTCAACCATAACGTAGAAAATTGATCAATTCCCCCAATATTTTCTTTTTTCATAATCTCTGAAGCACATAAGCAGTAAGTGGGCATTGGTGTAAGTTGATTTCTCAAATATGCTATTGTCATTTGTTATGGGACAATTAAGTTAGGACTTATAACAGATCATTCCAATTACAAGAGCTGGGAATTCTTAAAAATTAGTTTTCCTGTTTTTTACAGTGAACTGGCCTTGATTGTTCAAAAAACCCATGGAGGTCTTTAAGAAAATTAATAAGTAGAACAAATGTGTGTGTATCTTAAAAATTAAATTGGGATGTTGTCCAATTTCAGCTGTTAAAGAACATGAGAAGAACAAAGAAAGAAAATCCAAAGACTTTGGAAGATCCAAGTCAAAGAAAAAGAAAAAAAAGAAAAAGAGAACTAAGCCAGGTAAAGCTCTTTTTTCTTACGTAGAGGAAAAAGGCTTTATTATTTTGTTTTGCCTGTTACCCAGTTCTTAAGAGCAAGCAGTGCAGATAAGATTGCTTTCTTCATTAATCTCTTAGTTCTGGATTTACTAAGTAGTTTATCTTGCCAATCACAACTTAATATTATTTATTTCCTGTTTGAGGTGCATCATTAGTGCTGGATGACAGCTTACAGTGGTGCTTGCTATGGCACAGAATAAATTAACTCTAAAATGGAGTCTTTAAGTCTGCCTTTTCATTAGCAAGTGTGCTTGTATGCAGGTTTTACCCAGTTAAAGAGGGTGTAGATCCCCTTGATTTGTTCCCAAGTACCCTGTGTGCTAAATCTTCTCAGTTACAAGTTAGTTTTGGGGCTCCTCTGTGAATGATGGAGTATGCAAGTGTTGTTGGGTCCTCTTCTTCTGCTGCTAACCTTGTTGTTTCTTCTGTCTTCGCTTAGTGTGGGATTTCAGAGGCTGTGACAATGAGCTCTATTGAACCTGTAGCTTCCTAAGTTCTTTTTCTTAAAGGATATATCTCTCTTCTCCTGGAGAGATGAAGTAAAAGCCTGATTTAAAGTTTATATTTGTGCTGTGTCCATCTGTTATGTCTCATAACATGCTGTTCCACCTACATTAATAGGGTTGTAGTAGGGACATGTCTTCTCTGTTGGTCTCATCTACAGAGTCTTGGGAATGCTTTCCTTGGGCCACTTCACACTTTGCACCTCATAGGTAGGCCCAGGTGTCACTGGTGGGTGGATTCTTTGCTTTTGAAAATTGTACTTGATTCTGAAAGATTTCACTAGTGAAATGTTTACAAATCAAGCGTGGTAGTTTCCTCTGCCATTGGTGGGTGTCTGGGATCATCAGTGCAGCACATTTCAATCTGTCATGCAGAATTTGTTATATTAGAGCTCCTTATGGAGGGGTTTCTGAGATGGGGAAGAAAATACTGTACTTTTTTGTTTGCTGCCATGAAGAAATAGGGCAAGCTGTCATGAGAGAGTAGAGGGGAAGGAAGAACCACAGACAAACGGACTTGGAATTGTACTGAAACACATTCAGTGAGTTTCCAATTATGATGCCCTCAAATATGGTGATAATATGCAAAGTATAATTTGTAGACTTAGGCAATAGTTGCACAAATCACACCCACAAACTGCTACTCTACCCTTGGGTTGTAAAACATTGTATTTTTTGTATGTTGCCCATATTGTTCTTTAGTCCAGCAACTCTGAAGGTTTTCTCCAGATAACTGACTGGAGGGTGCTGTCTGACTGCAGCCAGCCTTGGTTTATACCCAGCCCAGGACATGACAGATAGGTGCTTTGGAGGAGCTGTTCTGGGTGTTTCCTACACACATTTGGGGCTTTTCTTTTCCAGCTGTGCATCCTGTTCCTTGCATACTCTAGGAGAATAGAGAAAAGATGCTTTCTGTCCCCTTGGTGAGATCAGGGGATGGGTGTCACCCATGTGAATAACAGTGGGACGGGAGGGAGAGGGCTCCAGCCAGCAGTGCTGGTGTGGAAGTGCCTGTGATGCAGAAGTGTTTGTAGGCATGTTCATCCTGAAGAATAGTTAGTGTAAGCAGCCAGGCTTTTCAGCCTTGCTTACTTAGGTCAGCAGTGAAGGATGACTGAGCTGTGTACTACGTTTTCTGGTTCAAACAATTACTTTCTTGCCAGTAGAAAGCTTGCAGGTCTTTCAGCAGCATGCTGAAGTCCTAGAGTCCTACCATATTGAAGTGGAAATGTCTCAGTGAGTTACACGTGCCTGCCAAGGGCGTTTTCTTCTATAGGGTTTTTTCTTCTGTCAAATTTTCTTGACCACAGATTTCTAATAGGGACTCTTCTTACAATTTTACAGAATACTCTGGCAGTGAGGAAAACACAGATGTCTCACCCGAGCTTTCTCCTGAAAAATCAGTTGTCACAAAATGCATTTCTTCAAATAAATCATCTGCCCACCCAAGCACAGTGCTCCACTGCTCTGATTCTGGACAGCACAGGGGAAAATCAAAAACAAATGGTAAGATGCCTCTCCTCTGTGGTTTGCTGGTTCTGTTTTTCATTGCCAGTAACTGTGTGAGCTGCACTAATACACAGGAAAGCTGCTAATCATGATGTAAATTTGGCTGTTCTTAACAGGACTGCACATATTTCCTTTCCCTTGCCTGAAGAAGTTGAGCCCAGCTCATTTGCCAGAGTTTGGATGTTGCTGCTTTTTGCTTTGACTTTACCTTCACAGAAGCTTTAAGGTTATGGCCTTATTTCAGAACTCAAACTCCTTTTGCACCTTTTTGCAGCACCTCAACTCTCATTATATACTCATTATGTAACAATGTTCAGACTTCAGTAATTAAACTTTTCATATTTCCAAAGGTTTCTACAAAGTAGTAACAACTCATTCAGAGTTAAAAATGGAGGCTACACAAGTCTTACACAGTACCTGTGTTTGAGACCCCCCTGGATGTGGTGATGTGTAGTTGTATAGATAGGACAGCCTGAAACATGGCTGTAGTGACAGCTTCGTGATGAGAAGCTCTTGAGTAGCTATTTGCTGGTGTCTTGATAGTGCTTCATAAACAGACCTCATAAAAATGTGGCTGCTGTGTTCCAGCTTCCATGGTTTTTAGCATTTTGGCCATCTTGCTATTTACTGTCACAACCTGGTACAATAAAATATGAAGACAAACATTTTGTTCTTTCTGTTAGTCTTAAAACTCATAAATTGGAAGGAAAGGGGAAGTGCATGACAGGTTGGTTATGCACAGGAACCTTACATTCCTTATGCTACAGATACACTGTTGGTGACCGTTTTGGTGGCTTTTTTTTTGGACACAACTGTTTTATTATTTGGTATTATGCAAAATGTTAATGAAATTCAGTTGATTCCATTATAAAGGAAGAAGAGGAATTGTTAAACTGCTGAAGCACAGATGGTGATAAGGTCTTAAAGCATGTTCTGCAGGTCTGACCAGTGGGTTTTTGGAGCATGTCAACTGTAGAACATACTTACAGTTTAGTAACTTGGCCATCAGTTGCTCAGACTTCTTTCGATACATTCACAGACATGAAGAGGTGAACAGTATTGGAAATGGTTTTATTTCACCCTTTTCACAATTGCTTTGCTGCTTTTTGCATCTCCAGAACTTGTGCCAACAATAAAAACAGTGCCTAGATAAACAAGATCTTGTGTAAGAGTAAAACTCTTGTGTGGAATCAAAGTGCAGTGTGCTTGACTTGTTGCTTCCAGTGTACTCCAGGAAAGGGTCCCATCTCAGAAGTGGAATAAAACTTTTAAACATGAAAACTACTTCATTAAATTCCCAGCCCCTTTAAATTTGAGAATGAATGTGCCTCCAAAAGATCTAGTTTGTGCCACAGGCTGGTTCTTCTATTCTAGGTGATCAAAATGTTTCTACCCAATATAGGTGAGAGAACACAATCTACTTAAGAGTCACTAAAACTTGTACCTTTCACTCTCCTCCAGCCTATTATAGAGTATTTCCCAAATAATTGCAATGCTTGTCTTCTCCCTCTGACCCTCCCATTCTATCCCCAAGGAAGGTGTAGACATTGCATTAATATTATTGAGGTAAACATCTCTGTTTAGCCTGTTGTTCAATAAAGATTTTCTTGGCAATTCAATCTACAGAGATGCATGAATGCTTTAAGTAGCATGGGAGCATTCTTAATACCTGGGGCAGTGCATTGCCCCTGAATAGATGAATGTGTCCTCAACAGGAGATGAAATGAAAATAACTGGTTCAGAAGCAGGCTTAAATTCTGTGTTGACTCAGAACGTCCCTGTAATGGAGACATTACTTGGTGAGATCAAATGGTTCCTTGGGCAGAACCCTGTTATTCCCTTTTGGGAGCTCTAGGCTTCAAGTAGTAAGTCACAGTTCTATACATGTTGCAGAAACTACTGTGAATCCTCTTTGAATTTATAGACCTGGTTTTATTATAGTCACTTGTCTAAAGGGACTTTGTACCTTTGATTTGAGACACTATATGTAGAGAGTGCATTTTTAATGACAGAATTCATCTGTTAAGTTGGAATATTTTGAAAGATCTATTGATGAGAATATAAAACTTTGTTTTGTGGTAACCAATCCATTTACTGTTTATTGAAGGTTACTACATAGTGTAGTAACATTGTGATGTTCCTTTACACAGCAAACTCATACTTTTAGATATTTATGTCTGCACACTCGGGATGAAATCTGGAGTGTTACTGGACGTTTCTGTAGTCACTTGGGCTTTTATCTAACTACTTCTTATACAGAGGATGACACCCTGAGTGAATCTTCCATGGACAGCCTGCTCTGGAGTGATGATGACTGCAGTCAGGATGTTGATGTCACCACGAACCCTGATGAAGAAGTTGAAGAAAGTGATTTTGAGATAGTTCGCTGTGTTTGTGAAGTAAAAGAAGAAAATGACTTCATGATTCAGGTATGAAGGGGAGGGGGAATGCACATTTCAGTGGTACCAGTGGAAAAGCTGTTGTAGAAATATGCACGTCTGTTCTGTACGTTAAATAAACTGTTGTTGTTCTCTGAAGCTCTAAGTGTTTTTAAGGTCACCTGTCAGGGTGAGCAGCTGCTGTGATAGGTAGAGAAGGAATCTTGCTTTCTGATACAGTTGGTTTTTTTAATCTAAGGAAGCTGGGGGAAGAGGGACATTTCTATATAAGCCATTAACATTTGGCTTGTCACTTGTAGATTTACATTTTTCTAAAATGCAGATCCTAGCTTTAGAGAATACATATTTAAAATCAGTGGCTTTTAATCTGGCATTTTTGCTTCCCTGTAGTTCTGAGCATGTTCAGAACATTGCCATGAGGTGGTGGTACCCTTCCACTTCTCTGCACTTGCAGGGAGCTTGACCTAAACACACAACCCTCTAGATGGGATGAACAAAAAAATCATTACTTGAGTCTTTTATGTTGAAGCAGAGCTGCATTCATCCATTCTGCTACTTTTTCCTGTAGTTTCTAAATTCAAAGTTCCTCATCTGTGTAAGGCCATCTGTCCATTCTCCACTTATGTAGGTTTTTTTAAACCAACTTTTAAACCTAGCTTTCCAGCCAGAGTAGTGTCTATTATCTCTCCAGCTTAAAACTGTTGATAAAAACCTCTTTAGAACTGCCCTGGCTGTCTACTCTGACTTCTTGAGATGTTTGTAGATTATCAGGAGACCATTCTGTGCATAGCTGCTCTGGGTTGTTCCACCCAGTTCCTATTCATTTCACTTAGTGGTCAAACGTATAAAATAAAACCCTTCTAAGGTTTTTGTTTGTTTGTTTGTTTTTGGTTTTTTTGCAGTAGTTCATTTTGCCACTGCTGCTTGTGTGAGCTGCCTGGTCCCCTTTGGCAATTCCCCTTAAGCATTTGCTTCTTCTAAGATTTGTGTGTGATGCTCTTGAAACAGGATCATGAGCTTTTCACAGTTGCCCTTCTGAAGAAATGAGTTTGGAGTGGGTTGGGCTGGGTTTGTTTTAGGAGGCTCCTAATCCTCCTGTCTAGATAATGTTTTTGCTTGTTGTGGGACCTCAGTTCAAAGTGAGAGCAGCAGAGCTCGGCAGCTGCGCTCAGTGCAAGTGTCAGGGTGTTTACTGCATTCTTTTGAGAAGGTTCTTTTCATTTGTGAAAGGATCTGGCATGACATTGACTTCAGAAACAATTTCACAGAATAGTAGGGTTTGGAAGGGACCTATGGAGATCATCCAGTCCAACCCCCCTGCCAAAGCAGGTTCACACAGGAACGTGTCCAGATGGGTCTTGTAAAGTCTCCAGAGAAGGAGACTCCACAACCTCTCTGGGCAGCCTGGGCCAGGCTCCAGCACCCTCATGGTAAAGAAGTTTTTCCTCATGTTGAGGTGGAACTTCCTGTGTTCCAGTTTATGCCCCTTACCCCTATCACTGGGCACCACTGAAAAGAGACTGGCCCCATCTTTGTGACTCCCACCCTTCAGATATTTATAAACATTGATCAGATCTCCTCTCAGCCAAACCCTTCTCTGGCTAAACAGCCCCAGGGCTCTCCTCACAAGGGAGATGTTCCAGCCCCTGAATCATCCTTGTATCCTCTCTTGGACTCTCTCCAGTAGATCCCTGTCACCCTTAAACTGGGGAGCCCAGAGCTGGACCCAGTACTCCAGATGTGGGCTCAGCAGGGCAGAAGAGAGTGGGAGGAGAACCTCCCTGGACCTGCTGGTCAGGCTCTTCTGAATGCAGCCCAGGGTGCCATTGGCCTTCTTGGCCACAAGGGCCCATTACTGCCTCATGGTGAACTTGTCCACCAGGACCCCAAAGTCCTTCTCCACAGAGCTGCTTTCAGCAGGTCAGTCCCTCCCCTCTACTGGCCCATGAAGTTCACCCCAATCTGCAAGTTTTGAATTCACTTTTGCAGGCATTCTGTTGCTAATTTTTGAGGTTTGAATCCCACATTATGGGACCCCGTGCTGGGATAGTTCTGGCACAGGACTGCATTTCTTTGCTCCTCTTTGGAACAGAAGCTGATCTATACCTACTGCTGATTTTTTTGGTGGACTTTATTGCTTGAATAGAAGCAGAAACCTCTTCAAGAGAAGAATTTAGTGTCAAGAATTCTTGGCTTCTGCAGCAGAACAGTAAAAACACCTTTTTTTGTTCTGAACACCAACAACCCAATTTTAAAAAATCTTAGTAGGGTTAACTAGGTTTGATTTTTGTCCTCAGGGATTGAGTTTGATAGCTAACTTCACTGGCCATTTTCTCTGGGAGGTGTGACACATCATCTCATGGTGCTGAGCTCATTTTGATGCACACCTTTGTGTTAGTGTTGGGTCCTGGCAGGGAGGGCAAAAGGTATCTTGTGCATTAGTAGGGAAGGGTGCATGGGGAGTGAAGGGGGCTGGCTGTCCTCTGAGGAGATAGATGGCTCAGTGAAGAACACAAAGATAGTCTGAAGTATAATTTCCTGGCAGAAGTAGGCTTGATACTAGTCTCTGGTTGCAGAGAACTGGCAGCTGGCTCAGGACACAGTCCATGGGTAGCTCGTGTGAGGTCTCGTGGGCTCCTGAGAATGATTTCTAGGTCGAACTAGTTTGGGGTGTTTTTTAAGCATGTTGCAAAGTTGTTTTTTTTTTTAAACACCTCAGCTGTGTTACAAAAGAGTTGTCTAGGAGAGCAGGCTGCTCTCTGGAGAAGAGCTGCAGGTTGACATCATGGTGAGTGCCTGCATTCGTTACGGGGGTTGAAGCAGCAGGAATTGGGGAGCAAGGAGCTGGTAACAGGGTTGAGGGGGGTAGGTCAGGCAGATGGTTTGGTAAAGGTACCAGCCTTAGTTTTGGGGAGACTGTTTTGAACAGCCTAATCTTCTGTTGTTGATGTAGAAATAGCTGAGTTAGCTCTTTAAGTACAGAGCATTAATACAAAGCGAAGATGCTGCATTATACAACTATGGAATTAAGACCAGGAGAACCTATTTTCAGCTTTTCCGAGGTGTAATGTTGAGATTGACACTTCCCTTTGACTTCATAGAGTGAGAGCACCCTGTTGGTGTCATAACTTGGTAAGAAGGAAAGATTTCTTCCCTGTTTCCTACTCAGACTTGAATTGGACACTTGGAAACTCAGATTTGGAAGCATCTACCCTGAAGATCTTGAGTTTAGACTTGTCCTCTCTTCCTGAAGATATATAATTATGCTCAGTATATGGGTTTTTAAAAGAATATTGTCATTCTTTGCCCTTGTCTCCACTGGAGTGTTTATTCTGCCCCTGCTTACTGCTCTGACTAGGCTGAGTGGAATATGCTGACACTTGGGGTACCCCCTTGAGTGTTTGCCTGTATGAAAATCAGGAGCCAGGGCAGCTTCTCCATGCACATGACTGGGGTGTGTTCCTCTCAGGATACAGGTATGGTACCCTCTTACCAGAGGGAGAATGACAAGTTATTTTCTCTTTGAGCTGCCCTCATTTCCACGAATGTGCCAAATTTAGAAATAATGAGGAAAAGATGGTAACTTTAAACATAAATTACCCTTATTTTTCCTGAAAGATTGGGGAGCATTAAGGTTTAATGAAGCTCTTAGACTTCTTACACTTCAAACAGGAGCTTGTTCCATTCAGAACAGTTTGTTCATTCTTTAAGCTAGTAATAAAAATCCAAAAAAATTCAGCTTAGATTCTGCAAAAAACTATTCCTTTATCTTGAACATGGCTTACATTGTCTCACACAATTTGTACATAGAGAACATTATTTATTACACCAGGATACAGAAATAAGGTTTTACATTTAATAGAAGTACTTGCCTCAGTTAGTAGAAATTTAAAAGTGGAAAAAAGGGTAAAAAAACCCCAGAAAACCAAAACATCATTGGTCAATGCTGTTTCATTCTAGTCTCTATAACTTTGCCAAGGCACTAGATTTGACTTAAGGAGCCTGCATAAAGGAATAGCTTCACATTGCCAAGGCACAGGGCTTCCTTTTTAGGGTAGAGCCCAAAAAAGTCCAGGCAAAATGTCCTTGTCCCTTCCTTTTGGGTTTTCATACCTAAACATTGGTGAACTTGTGTGTGATGGAGAGAACTCTGGGACTGGATTTGGTGGCCACAAAGGGGATGGCTGTAAATGGACTTGGGAGATCTTTGTAGATGAAATGCTGCTTTCAATACAGTCCATTGGTTTTGGTTACTACTTTCACACTTGAAATTAAATTTAAATGCTATTGCACAACTGTGCATGTTTTCCCTCTTCAGAATCTCTTGCTTGGCTTGCTTTGGATGTCCCCACCACTGCCTGGGCAAGGGCTGGCTTCTGTGGAGCACGTGTCCAGAGCCAGGCTCTGAGGTGGAGCATGCAGACCAAAGGAAGGACCTGTGCCCTGAGGCTGAATAGTTAGATATCCGTTGAGGAAAACAGAAAGGGTTGGGATGCTTCATTGCAGTTCTAGGCAGATTGGCCTGGAAAATCACTGAGAGTAACTCTGTGCCATATGGCACGATTTATAGGATGCAAGTAGAACTAGGTCCAGGAGCTCCCTTCTTATTTTTAGCACAGTCTATTTTTCTTAATCTGTTTTCTTCATTTTAGGACACTTTTTTTCTGGCTCCTACTAATCATGTTTGTAGAAGGAGGGTGGTCTCTCAGCCTTTTTTTGGAAACTACTTACTGCTTTAGGACTGTTGACTCATTTTGTAAGGCCAGACGTTTAGTCCCCTCTTTCAGAAACCTGTTTCTCTCTTAACTTTTTACATTCTCCATTCCCAATTCTTCTTCCTTCACACCTAGACCACTAACATAATACAGTGCTGGATTCAAAAGCTGGTGGCCCCTTTCTATCTCTTCCTGCTTGAGGAAAGGCAGCAGATAAGAGCATTAAGAAGTGATCTCAGTGGTGGTTAACACAGATGAGGAATTTCTCAAATTGGCATCTTGTAGGTCAGTGAAGAGCAGTGTCTAAGGTTGCTGTCTCTGGTTTAGCTCATTTTGAAAACCTTTGCCAATATTGATGACATCTCTGCATTAAGCTTTTGGCTTGTGCTCCCAGAAACAGAGGTTATGATCTATTGTCTCATTGCCTGTGAAATGTAATTCTGAACTGACACCACAGTTTAAAACCAGATTGATTTAACATTCTTATGTGGGGTTTTGTCCCATCTTCCAGTGGTTGTTAGGCTACAGTTGAAGTTTTGTCAAAAAAAAAGTAAGGGAGGGGGCAAGAGAAGTGACTGCAGCAGAATGTGTGGATATAGCTTTTCCTGCTCTAAAACTGTAAGGTTTTAAGTAGAACAGTGCAGTGATTGCATTTTCAATTGACCAAATTCTAGTCAGTCTTTGCTAGTATGAGTGCTCACACTTGGAAGGGTGTCAGAAGTTTTTAAAGCTAGTACAACTGTATCTGCACTTTAGTTTTATGTTAGTAGAGCTACCTTGTGAAATAATGAGAGATAAATTATCAGTAAAGCATAATATTGACTAGTCCTGTGTGACATAAATGTCCCTTGGATTTTATAACTGAATGGGATTTTTCTGCTTGAGGGGAAGACCTTTTAATTCTGAAAACTTGATCTGTTTTGCTAAAGAAAGCTCAATTGCATACTGTTTTCTGTCCTGATGATGTGTGCATGCATCTCATGAAAGATTTTCATCTCCAGAGGGAACATTTTGGCACCTTTCAGAATCTCTACTTCCACTTTGTAATTACTGTCATTCTGCAGAAATCCATGTGAAAAATGTGTGGGAAGGGTTCAAGTTTTATTGTAGTCTGATTCTTTAATGTATTTGCTTATAGCTGGGGGGGGGGGAAGGTATTAATACACTTTTTTTGTCTTAAAATATGTAGATGATGTGTCTCTTTATTGAGGTGATCGTTCTGAGCTCCTGTAGGCTTCATTTCTGTTCATGTGCACTTCTTTAAACAGTGTGAAGAGTGTCTGTGCTGGCAGCATGGAGTCTGTATGGGTTTACTGGAAGATAATGTACCTGAGAAATATACCTGCTATATTTGCCAAGATCCTCCAGGTACAGAAATTTAAGGTTCTTGAGCCTTCTTATATATGTTGTAACTTTATTAGTTTATATCTATATGTTGCAAAGGTTAATTTTTTTCTCCCCTAGCTGTGCCTGTCATTACAGGTAATTGAGTTCAGTTATAGATACAGAAAGCTTAATTTCTGTGAATGTACATGAGTCAATATTGTGGAATTGCAGCTGGATGGGAACAGAAATGAATGTTTTAACTGTGCTGACCATCTATCATGTATTTGTCAGTAATAAGGATTGTACTGTCTGGCTGTGGTACACTAATTTAGGAGCACTCAGGAAACTTAAGCAAAGACTCCTCGTGGGCTCATCCTATGGGAGGTGACTGCAGCTTTCCTCCATGGGACCTTATTTTATTTTTTAAAATAACTTAGCAAGAGACTCACTGGTTCTCAACAGCCAAGGATCTTACCCATCTGACTGTGAGCAAAGATAATTTGATTTGTATTTACCTTGGGTCATGCAGCCAGAGCTGATGAAGCAATGTCCTCTACTCCTAGCTATATGTTTTTAAATGTCTTAGTCCACCTTAAGCAGCAAGGAAAGTGACACTTGTGTGGCTCTTCTCTGCCTTCCCACTTGGAATTGCAAAGCCTGGTTGAATGTGGAAATGGATGAGCTTCAGGCTTGAGTCTGTTATGAGGAAATGGGATGTCTGCCTAACCACAAGACCTTTTAGGTCTATACGCATGTTTGGATTGTTATCTCCTGCTTTTTTTGGTTGTTTCAAACTACCACCTCTTTCATAGCTCACCTCACTGGTTTGTGTAGTTCAGATGCTAATGCTGTTTGTACTCATAGCAAGGAGGACACACTATGATGACATTGTCAGCTAAGTAGTAAAGTAGTTTAAAAAAATCTTATATAAATGTTACAGTATCTTGCATCCAAGATTTTAACCCTCTATTTTAAAAATATTTTGCTTCATTCTGTGTCAATTTGAGTTAGTTTTGCACTGAAGTTTCAGTGCCAATGGAAGTTGGCCATCACACCTGAACTATTTCTGTTTAGTACAAAGCTTTCATCAGAATGCTTTCTGGTACAAACAGATCACAGCTAACACTTCATTTGCTTAATTAATCACTTCTATTAACTATTGCTTTGAAGATCCTGAAACAACTTTTTTTTATTATTATTATTTTGAGCTTAATTTTTACCTCTGCCATGGAAAAGGAAAACACATCCAACCTCCTGACTGCAAAAGTGGCTTCTCAATTTCAGTGAATCTGCTGTTGGCTCGAAATGAGCTAAATAAGCTTTATAAATCTGCAAAGAAGCTGCTTTTAAAACTGGGCGTAGCCATTGGGCAAGCTCTTATTTAAGAGCTTTCCCCAGTTTAGTGCTGGGACTTGTAACAGCACCATTCATATTATTGGAGATAAAAGCATGTTTAGTGTAATTAAGCCTAAAAGCTGGACCAACATTTTAGATGTCATTTTGGAGAGTTTTGAGTCAGGTGGGTGTTTGAAGAGATCCTTGCTTAAACACCGTCCAGGTGCTTATGATGTGACAGATTCATTCAAGCCATAAAACACATACCTTGTTGGATATTGTCTCGTGTCTTCTCTTCAGCTTCCACACCCAGGAAGAGCACTTTTTGTCTCTGAGAACACCCCTAAGTGAACAGTGCCATGGATGGGCTCCAGTTGCACAGTCTCAGTGATGTTCAGATGACCATGGAGTTCTAAAATTCCCAGTTTGATACTTGTGGACTGAACTTCATTTTCTGTCACAGACAGGAGCTTCCCTAACACACAAATCACTGCGTGGGGGTTAGCAGAGGGATGTCAGGGGTGTCTCCAGAGTGGGTCTGGCCATGCCTAGAAGGTCTCTTGCTTGATACAGCCTATCTGCCTGAGACCTTGAGCCTTGCAAATTCCTTCTTCCCTGTGTTGGTTTCTGTGGGAGTTCTCAGAGGTCTTGCCTCAAAGCACTGAGTGTTGGCCCGTGCAGCCAGGTGGCTGTGTGTGCTGTTCTGCAAACTTACTTTGCTTCTACTCCTTGACCAAGGCAGAGTGTTAGTGTTGAAGTTTGAAAGTGTCCTTTCTGTCCACAGGTGTTCACACAGCACGTGATAGAGAAACCATTTTGCTGCCACTCCACAGCTCCCATCCAGCAGCACAGAAACATCTGTTCTGCTCTTGTCAGTCTGGCTTCCAAAGACTGACTCTGCTCCATTGTGCCAAAGTTAAATCTGCATATGCAACAACCCCTTCTTCTTGCTCTGCTGCCTAGTCACTCCTTCTTTCTTCTCCTCCTTAACTGCTGAATCTTCTAGTCAGTATTAAACAGCTTCTGTTGGAGACTAATGAATATTGTTCTGAGGCTGTGCTCCAGGGCTGTCTCTGGTCTTTGTAGTTCCCCTGACTGGGCTGTGCAGAGGCCAGGGAATGATGTGGTGTTTCTCAGGGTGCTGAGCTGCCCTCTGAGAACATCTCCTGTAACAATACATTTTACAGGGGAGGGGCTTTTGTTGTGTGTTTTGTGTTTTTGCAAATCAGCAAGCATCTCAAATTCCACTTTTTCATACTAATACCGTTTTATCTGGCTTCTTAAGTTACTTCTACTGATGTATTTATCACCTTTAACATAATTTAATTACAGCTGCTGTTGATGTTAAGCTAGAATTAGCATTATTAATAAGCTGCCTTAGGCAAGTTCTCCAGCAGAACCTCATCGTAGATTCCTTTCAAATTTACTTTTGAATGACTGTACTAATACATGTGTCCCCACTGGGAAAGGGAATTTCACTGCCCTCCACTGCATTTTTCTGTCTGCAGAAGGCTGTACTCCAACTGTAGCTTTAGATATAACCATGGTTACTGGGCAGTGTGATACCCTGCTAAAAATACCCTTTTCTCTGTGCATCAGCTGCAGGTACCTGTAGTGGATGTCCTCTGATGGAATACAGGGTCTGAATGCTTTTTTGGTTTCTGGTTTTTGACTGAGGTTATCATCTCTCTTCCCACTTTACAAGGTCATCATGTCTTCAGGGTTTTGTCTGCTATCATGGGATCTGTATAGGTACTACTGATGAGAACAAATAAGCTTGTTGCAAGACTGAGCTGCTACCAGTAATGTTGACGTGCTGTAGTTAATGCTTCATTTTAACACTCGTTACTGTTGCTTTAGGTCAGAGGTCCAGCTTGAAGTACTGGTATGAGAAGGAGTGGTTAAGTAATGGTCACATGCATGGCCTAGCATTTTTGGAAGAAAACTATTCCCACCAGAATGCCAAGAAGATAGTAGCCACTCACCAGCTGCTTGGCGATGTGCAGAGGGTGATAGAAGTACTGCACGGACTGCAGCTGAAGATGAGCATATTACAGTAAGCAGTGTTTAAGTATCAGTTGGCATGTTCTCAATGGGAAGTCGATTTAGAAGAACACCAGAAATTTACACTTATTTTTGTGCTTCTTTGTGGTTATATAACAACATCGTTTGAATTGCTAATGTGGTCTTGGAAAAGGACTTGGCTACTTAAACTGTTTAAGTGTGTGGAGGAGTGTAAATGGACTGTGTGTGTAGAAGGGTTGGGAAAGTATGAAGGAAAGGAGGAGAAAGCTGAAAACAGCTTCTCCTAAAGCACCTGAAAAGATTTAAGTAACAAGAAGCAGAGAGGTGTATAACCTGTGGCAGCATTCTCACAACACTTGCCTTCATGCCAGTAATTCTAAATCATGGATTTTCACGCAGAAATGAGATCTTTCTGTTCAGTGTAATGTGTTGCTCTGTTGTAGTGGGAGAGCAATTGCACCTCCAGCAACCTGTAGCAATTCATTTCTGTGCAAAGGTTGCTGTGGATGTATATGAAAAAATAACATACTCTGTAATAACTTGTACAAATGACATTTTCTGCATGTCTTCCTGTTTAAAGTCATCCTTGAGTTCTGGTGACTGAAAAAAAACCCCTCAAATCTAGCAGTTTTAAATAGCTTGAATTCCATATTTATAATTTATTAGTTGATAAGTTGCACAGCAGCAGCAGTTTGGAAAGCAAAGCCTGTGTTGTTTAGAACATTTTCCCTTAAATGTAATGGGTGGTGATGCAGTAGGGCCACTGGCAGGACTTGAAATGCTTGAGCAGTTAAATCAAGAGAGTAGCAATTTTAACATAGGATTTTGCTTTTCTATTGTAGTATCTTTGTCAGATCTGTAAATAATCTCTTTCCTCTTTGGAGAGGGTGGAACATGAATATTGTAAGACCACTCCTTAGCTCTTTGCTTAAATAGCAAGACTTCAGATTGTGACTCTTGAGTTATAAGCTGAGGTTGTGTGGTGCTGAGGTATGTATGAAGCACTGGGCAAGTGCCTGTTACAGAATTGTTGCTTTTCTCTCCCATCCTGGAGTTGGTGTGATGACCTGGTCAGTTAAAGATGAGATGTGGTTCTGTTGGGACCATCTTGTTAAAAGCTGGAACTCTTATTTTCTCTGCCATTACATAAATTGGAAAGAATTTTTTAAATTGCTCAATGAGAAGAATGATTACATCAATGCAGATCCATCATCCAGGGGAGGGGAGTTGATTTCACAGCTACCTAATAGTACGAGGAGAGCGTTGCTCAGTATTTTAAGGAGGTGGCAATGGATCAGAGGTGATGTGGACAGCTTGGTGCAGTGGGATGGAGAGCCAGCCTCAGGCAATAGTGGAAAGGTTCCTTGAGTATGAAGTGTCCACATCTTCATCCTTAAGTAGCTGGTGCATCATCTCTTAGATTTCTGTGTTCTCTAAAGCTATCCCTTGCTCCTTGCTGAGCAAACTGGTGCCTTTAATTGAAGCGTATTGGTGGAGCTGCAGTAGGAAGCTTTGGTAGATGAACACTTGGCTGTCACTTTTCAAGGTGTGCCCTCAGGATTGCCCACCAAGGAGATCACAGACATGCAGGTGCTGGGGACAAGGTGCTTCTGTGAGGGGGTCTGAGCAAGCCCTTGGCAGTTGTGCCAGCTGTAGTTTCCTCTGAGAGACACTGAAGAAACCTTAGAACAGACTAGAAGGGGGTTACTTTGGAAGTTCTCTTGAGTGGCTTGGCTAACAGCTGAAGGAGCTGCATCAGTCTGATGGAGTAAAGTCCATGGGCCACTGCAAGGAAGCAGGGAGTGGGTTTTGGGACAGACCTTCTCCTTTCTGTGCAGCCAAATGTAGGGTCAGAATTTGCTTCTGCTGTATTCCTGCAGCAGATAAGCTGCCTACCCTTTGAAGGTTGGACTTGATGATCCTAGAGGTCCTTTCCAACCCAAATGATTCTGTGATTCTAAGATGAGTAGGGTGGTTCTGCTTTGCTCTCCTTTTTACTGCTGTTTTAGTGCCTGACACACATGCCAAAGAACAGTATCAGTGACAACACCCTCTTAAATTTTTTTTATTATATCCATGTGGGAGTCTGGCACCTGTCATACCCTCTGCTGCTGGAATAAAGAACATATTAATCCATTGGAAAACAATTAAATAAGAATTTTTATTAGAAGCAGGTGGGGAGACTGTGGAATGTTAGTGTACTAGGCAGTAGTTTGCTCAGCATCTTGGGATTTAAGTTAAAGGTTTTAAAGGAAGTAAGTTCTACACTCCACTACCCCCAGTCCCCAGTTACTGTTGTTATTAGAGGGTTATAAAATATCAATGGATTGAATTTTTGAGATTTCTTTTTGAGTGGTTTGAGGGGCTCTTTTTGTTTTACTGGCGTTTAAAATTGTTAAAATCTTAGGTTAGCTTCAGTGTACTTGACTTAGCCTTACCAAAAATATCCAAGTGAAAAGGACTTTATGCTGTTAATTTGCAAATATTAAAGCAAAATGCCTCGTTAAAGGGAAACATTGGTGAAAAATTGTAGATATTTAAAACTTACTCCTCAGTTTTTTTCTTAATGCCAATACTTGGCTTATATACCATGTTATAGAAATGAAAATAGGGAACCTAACAGAATATTGTAGGAAGATACACAATTGAGGTCAGTGCAATTATATTATTTCAGAATATTTGAGTATTTTTTACTGATTAGGATGACTAAAGCATATAGTATTCTTAGGTTATTTCCTTACATAATAGGATAGCTTGCTGAGCCTCTTTGGCATTTAAATAGGGATGTTTTACTTTTTAAATGTTTGAACAGAAACAAAGAACATCCTGACCTGAAGCTTTGGTGCCATCCGTGGAAGCACATTACAGTGGATGAGAAACTTCACACAAAACACATCATTCATGTGGAGGAGAACTGCTGCAAAGAGGAGCCAGCAGGTTACAGAACTTGGAATGGGACGGTTGAGAAGCCCTCACCCCTCCCTTCTGTGGAGGAATCTTACATCACGAGTGAACACTGTTACCAGAAGCCTCGAGCCTACTACCCTGCCATAGAGCAGAGGCTGGTGGTGGAGACCAGGGGCTCAGCCATGGATGATGGAGTGAACAGGATCAGGGAGAACGGGGATGATGCACTCTCAGAGAGGTTTGGCTGGAATCTGGACCGGGAAATATGCAAGATGGAAAATGAATCCAAACACAATTACTCAAAGGTATTTGTATTAAAATAACCCTCTCTGCATTTGCCTGGTAAAGTGCAAAATGTAACCTTTTTAATAGTATTTAGTTTGTGTTTAGTGTTTTCCTATCCTGTTATTTTTAAGTTGCTAATACAAATTAAAATGATAGATATCATCTACTCCTCCATTTAAAATAATATTGATATTTTATATTTATAAAAGAATAATAAGAAAAAATATCTAGGTTGAAGAGGACTTCTGGACCTTAAATCACCTGCATGGTCTGTGGAACATGCATTATGGCCACCTGGCAGTTCATTGCTCCTTAATTTTGTGTGTGTTCATGTAAAAATAGGCACTAGCAACGGGATAGAGGGAGAACAGGGCAAGCATGTATGATGCTGCCAAATCCACTTGTGTTCCAGCTTTTAGTTGCTTTCATCTTGTTTCCATGCTTCTTTTAATAGTTACATTAAATAAACTGCCAGGTTCTTCAGGCAGCATTTCATGGTGAAACAGAGAAGTAGCAGCCTGAACTGATATTTGAGAGTGATCCCCACTGAGTACTCCTGTATCTTCTTCCTCCTGGGGCACTCGAGTTGTCTCTTTTTGACTCTTGGTTCTCATTCTCAGCTCTGTCAAGTCTATCAGGCCTTTCTTCCTACACCTCAGTGCAAAAATTCTGCTTTGTTTAGTTAGTGGCAAGTCATGAAATGAGCTCTTATAAATATTAGAGAGCCTCTGGGAAATGCTGACCTCCCTTTTTTAGATTTTAATGTTGTGTAGCTTTTATTTCATGCATATGTAAGCTGTAATTATATTCTTTTTTCTGCCAAAATCAATTGATGGCTTTGTTTCCCAGAAAGGCATATAATTTCAGTTCTTCAGTCTTCTAGGAGCATTTTTCTAAATCCTGCTGTATTTCAGCAGAATGATGAAAAAAGTAGAGGAGTAGAATCCACACTGCTGACAGTGCAGTCAAGTTTTGCAAGTGGTAGTAATGGTTTTTCTCTAGATGCTTCAGTGAAAGTTGTAGCAGAATTGAGATTAGAAAAATCCCTTCTCATTGCAAAATCATCTGCTCTGGAGTTGGTTCTTGTTGTGTTGAAAAATGGCTTCAGCATTCCCTTGGATGCTCAGATCAAGTGCAGGATCTTCCAGCTGGAAGTTGCCAGGGAGCTGGATACATGTATATAAGTTATGTTTGGAAAATCATGAAGTGCCAAGAGGAGGTCTTAGCAAAATACCTGTAAAAGTGTGTCTGTATTTAGGTCCTTTTGCCCAAACTGCCTTAATATTTGTGTGTGAACTCTTCTCTGTGTCTCTCCTCCTCTAGCCTGAGGTGAGTTGAGCGATTAGCTGGGGTAGCTCAGTCTGGCTCAGCAATTCTGTTCCACTGTAACCAGTATTAATGGGGGTGTTTCTGCTAGGTAAGAGAGCCTGTCTCTAAGAAAGTCTCTCCAGAGGAAGCTATTGAAATGAAATTGCTGGAAAAGGACAAAGAAGGAGTTGTGAACTCACAGCTACAGTGGCAGCTTAATCTTTTAGCCCACGTGGAATCTCTGCAAGATGAAGTCATACACCGAATGGATTTCATTGAGAAGGAGCTAGATGGTAGGTAACATTTTTCTATTTCAAAAATTAACTGTTTTTAACTGAACTGCTGCTCAAAACAAAGTGTTGCTTCTGCAGATCTAATGAGGTAAGCATTGTGTGTCACATCTACTGCAGTTATTATGAGGAGGTAGACATGGTGCTGATGTTTGGGAGTGGATTTTAAAACAAAGATGAAGTTAAAACTGAGTAGAATTTTATAAAAGTTCTGGTTATATCACCTCTAAATACTTATATCAGGTGATGTACTGGAATATCCTATGTCTTTTTGCTTTGGGATTTTTGTCATTTTCTGTAGCTCTTCTGTGTCTCTGAACTTCCCTGTTCCTCAGGGGCTTGCTGGCTGTGTTGGCCTGTTCTCGGTGGCCTCTTTGGGGCACAAGGCTCTTATCTTTTCCTGTCTCTTCTAAATTCTTTATTTAAATATTTCTTGAAATGTTTTCCTAGTAATGGAAAATTTCTGACCCCTTTATGTTACAGCAAACAGTTCACAATAGTTCTTTTTCTCACTGTCTGTAAGTCTGTCCATTACTTGTGTGGTGGTTACAGCANCTCTGCCCTGGACTCTCTCCAGCAGTTCCGTGTCCTTCTTGACCTGAGGGGAACAAGGATATTGGGAGCCTCCCCTTGGCCAAAGCAGGAGTCCTCTCTTTGTAGTTCAGTGAGGTACTGACAAGTTGAACAACCAAAGGAGTACTGAAGATCAGTGAGGCCTATGGTCATAATGCCTGTTTCATGAATGAAGAAGCTCAGGTTCAGGAAATTCAGGCTTTTTGCATCTGCTGTGAGCTGGAGGGCTGCTCAGAGCATTGCTCCTCTGGTCAGGACTTCTGTCAGGGCTGGCTGTGTCAGTATTCGTGTAGTGCCCAGCAGTTCTTAGCAGATGCTGCCCTTGGGTTAGAGCAGCCTGTTGATGTGGGTTCTGGCAGTGGCCACTGCTGCTGCCTTGGCAGGTGTGTCCTGCCTGCAGGACCTCAGTCTCCTTCCATGATGCTGTCCCGTCCCCTGAGCCCCCCTAGTTCAGTCTGACCACCTCTCTCATGGTTGTGTGACACTGTTGCCTGAGCTGTTTTTTGGTCAGTAGCTCTGGTTCATGTTTCCTGCTGAGAAGCTTTAGAGCAGGAATTCATTTTCTCTCTGCACTAGTCTGCTACTTCTGCTTCTGGATGTCATCCCCATGCTGTGTTCTCTCTGCCTTGGCACGTTGTACTGTGTATTGATGACAGCCTCTGTCGTTACCATGCTCCTGTCCTTTTAAGATCTTCAGTTGCATCTAGTGTTGATCTTACAGGTAATGGTGTAAGCTTCCTGTACAGCAGTGTCCTTGCTCTGGAACCGATACAGATCAGAGGAAGTTTAGCACCAGACTTCACAATATCTAGTGCTGAGTTTTCTTCCTGTTTTCTTCTGGGAACATCTGCTTTTTCCCCTCTTCCCCCCAGAAATGTGAATTCTTTATCCTGTATCAAAAGCTATTTGCAAAGATTGGTGTGAGGAGCCTGGTTTTCTGATTTCTCCAAACCCACACAGTAAAGATGCTGCCCACCAGGCTCTCAAGATTCACAAAAGATTGAACAAATCCCTGTTTTGTGATTAAGATGATCTGTTTACTGAGAACAGTGGTGACCCTTTTATTTCTCTCTGCAGTTCTGGAGAGTTGGCTGGATTATACAGGAGAGCTGGAACCACCAGAACCACTAGCTCGACTCCCACAGCTCAAACACTGTATAAAGCAGCTTATAACAGACCTTGGCAAAGTGCAACAGATCGCGCTCTGCTGCTCCACGTGAGAGCAGGGGCTGCTGGAGACTGTCAGGGCTGCTGGAGCATCGGGTGTGGACAGCTCTGGAGATGGAGATGGAATGAGCATGCGGGTTGCATGTGATACAGATTGACTTCAGGGATTAGTGAAGAAGTGCTGTTCAAAGAACAGCCAAAAGGTTATTTTCTCTCATCATCATTTTGGGTTTATTAGGCAATTGCAATGATACAGAAGAGGTCATACTGTTGTCTTCAGAGGTTGGATGTTGATTGATTAAATTATACTTAGATTTTCACTCCTCACAAGTCGCTCATTGGAACGGTAGACTTGCTCATCATTAAATTGACTACAAATTGTGCCACTGAAGAACAGAGTTCTAAGAGCCAAAAATGTTTAGTTGACAGAGGTTGTAAATAACTTTGCATAGTTTAAGTGACTTGTGTCCTGTTTTACTCCTTCTGGTTTATGCATAATAGCACACAGTATTTAATCACTAGGAAATGTTATAACAGTTTTCAGACATAGTAGGTATGAATGTCCAGCTCTTAACAATGAAGTGTTACGTGGAGGTTTGCAAGTAACAGTGGCCTAAACCCCACTTGTATTACATTCAGAGATGTAGCAGAAGGTCCCGGGCAGATTGCACTTGCTGTCAGAAGAAACGATTCTCTCCATATTTATCCTGTCACTGTCACATGGCTTGGTCCTGGGGACCCCAGCAATGCTGGTCCTGGGTGGTCTCGAGCTCCTGGAGGTGGCCACGCTGTGCCTCAGCAGCAGTGCTGGTGGGACACCCTTGCTGTGACCATGTGATGTCCCACCATGAAAAGACTGGAGGCATCTCGGAGGTCCGGGCTGCTGGAGCTCTGGACTGGACGTTGTGTAGTTTTCTACCCATTTGTTAATATTTGCCATTCCGGTTCTATTTTCAAATGTAGACTTTTTTTCAATACTCTGAACGTGTTCATTGTAAAGACTTACTCTATGAATGTGAGGTTTTGGGAATCAGTTTATTTTGTATTTGTGTAAATAAAGCCTCGAGATCTATGCATGAGGTGCTGTCCTTGCAGACAGTGAGTGGGTTATTATTATCTTAAGGGGTGTGTGGTCACAGAGTCCCTTTTCTAGCTGAAGTTCTAATTTTCTGGTTTGTGTTACTTTGTGAGAGCAAGGTGAGAATGCTGCTTATGTCACATCCTATGATCCAGGACCCTTTGAAAAGTTGGTGTGTTGTGTTTGAGACATGAAGTCTTTCAGCTGCAGGTCACAGCTCCATAAATAGTGGCTGTGACTTTGGTGTACTTCCCAGAGGTTGCCGAGTTCATGTGGAGAAGGGGAAGCTGAGCAGTGAGAGGGTGTCCTTCAAAAGCTGAGCTTGTTACCCTGAATTTGTTGTGTGTGATGGAACCACCACAGTCTGAAGTTGAAGCACAGCTGGCGTTGGAAAGGCCGTAACTGTACAAACTATTAATTTTGGATATGAATCTGTAACATACTGCAAAGAATGTGAACTTGAAATATCCAATATTATTATAGAAGTTAAAGGTGTTTACGCAGTGAATATCTTATTTCCTTCAGAAAACAAAATAATTGGGCTTCTCTAGGTAGTAACTAAGGCTTTTGTGCCAAGACTCATTTCAGGGAATAGTTTGTCTCACAGTTGTATAGGACTAGTTGGTGCACAGTGAATACAACGTATGTACAGCAGAAAAATAAACTTATTTTTCTGTAACACAATTGGAATAAAGCATATGTGGTATTTAAGAATCACTCTGTGCTCTGAAGATGGGAGCAGTTCTTACACCCTGTCTCCTTCCTGTCGGTGCCACCTGGATTCCCTCACACCGTGCAGCTCTAGGGCAGGCACCCAGAGCAGCACCGAGGAGCACCCAGCCAGCTGGGAGGGGTTTGTGCAGGTGAGATGGACCCAAGAGATGTTCCTGGTGGAACTCCATGAAGCAAGCACTGACCAGGCAGCTGGAGAAGAACACATGGGTGTGTGGTTAGCAAGTCAGCTGGGTTGCAGTTCAAGGGCACGAGAGCCACCATCCCTGAGCAGGCTTCTCACCCCAGAGTGGGGCTTCTCCTCCTGAGCAGCTGCGTTTTGGACGTTCACCACGTGGTGTAACTTGGCTGGTTTGGTTTTGCTCAGGGCAGCACTTAGATTTGGGAGAAAAGGTGATTCTGGTGGGTGGATCAAACAGCAAGTGCTGGAGACTTGTTCTCCTTCAATAGAGCAAGGGAAGCCCCTGCAGATAAAGACTGAAACTATTTATTTAAAATAAGAGTAGTGTTTCCCGTGTTCAGGAAAGATTCTTTGTTGTGCTCTGCCTGGATTCATTTTTGTCCCTGTTTTTGCAAGTTTCCACATCGTTATTTCTTAGTCTGGACCAACGGTTGGGTCTGGCGGGTCACTTTTTAAAATTTCTTTAAGTCACTGGTAAGTAAATGGAACTTGGAGCCTTGATGAAATGAGCAAACGTTGCACTGTGGATCCATGAGTTTGTGTTTATGCACTATCAGAACGAGGACGCTGTAAATAGACCTTTGCTTTGGAGCAATATTTGCAAAACTTGAAAACTTCTGTATCTTGGTGTTTGGAATAAATAAATAGGTTTTTGTTGGTTAAGTCTTAGTAAAGTCTTTGTTTCAATTAATGATTATTTGACAAAACAATGTTGTACTTTTTTTCCTTCACAAAACACTGAAATGCAGGTGCTGTCGTTTGACAGGAATATGGATCTTAACAGTTCCTGAAGATCGGATGGGGGTTGTTCTCCAGAGCTGCCTCAGACAGATTATAGATCAACTGTAACATATTTTTTGTTGGATATTGCTTCATCCCCAAGTTCTCATCTATGTCATGTAGTAGGACCTAGTGTCCATGATCTGCCCCTGGTCTCTGTTGGTGTGGTGGTGATGAGGCCTCCAGGGCTGCCCAGCGCTCAGCGGTGTCCATGGAGGGCAGGGGCTGGTCCCTCTGGGCCAGCTCACAGACCATGTGTGGTGCAGGTGGAAGCTGCTCTGAGCAGAAGAGCACAGCTGCAGCATCTGGAATGTGTGTATGAGACCCACACTGGGGACAAGTGTGAAGCCGGGGTGGCCCTTCCCAGAGGGGTAGCTGGGTGAAGGGGCTGTGCAGTGCAGCCTGCATGGAGAACACTTCCAGACAACTTCCAGGTGGCAACGTGCCCTTCTGTGCAGCAGCAGGTGAGCAGTTGAGTGTCAGGTGGGTCAGGGAGGGTTGCTCTAGAAGGGGACAATGTGAGTGTGGCACCTGTGATGTCCTCCTGGAAGCTGCTGTGGTGCTTGGGGGCAGCAGCAAGCTCGGTGTAGAAGCTGCGTGTGCTGGGTGAGGGGCTGCTTCACCTTTCTGCAGAGGAAGGAGCTCTCCATGTTCTTGAGTGATGCACACAGAAGAGGCCCAGGCAGAGAACGGGGAGGAGCTGGGAACTGCTGGAAAGCACCTGGCCCAGGGCATGCCCGAAGGCAGGGACAGCATCGATGTGCCTTCAGATGTGCTTCTGGTTCCATCTTCCCCTCTCAGTTTCTCCAGTAGGAGGAAAACAAGTTCACTCCCTTGTCCTAACAAATCTGCCTTCCTAATTTTGGTCTCAAAACAAGATTTCTGAAGAACTAAATTTTGAGGCCAGAGGGAGCATCAGTCTGCTAGAGCCCAGCTTGTGAAGCCTGGGGGAGCTTCTGCCACTGCTGCAGATCCAGGCCTGTCCTCATGGGTCAGTCTAACTGTGGGTTTTGCTGATTGCTTCAATGTCCAAGTCAGATTTTGAAGCTGTGATCCCAAATAACTTCCTGAAACGTGTGCTGGGAACATGTGCCCTCTGAGCTGCTCCAGGCTCCCTCTTTTACCTGCCTGATCTTAAGATTCCTGTAGGAATCTGGGAGACAGGTGTGAAGTCATCTCAGCCTTCATGGGGAGTAGATCCACCCCAAAGTTTCCCAGCCTGACACAACCATTTTACTATTACCCACCAAGATGCTGGAGCAGATCCTTCTGAAGGCTCTGCTGTTTCTTCCTATTAGCACATTCATCCAGGCAGCCAAACCAGAGAAGAGCTGGCACTCATCCTGCTCTGCTTGCAGCGTGTCTGCTGGTGCTGCTCACGTGCCATTGACGTGTTTGCTCAGTAAAGGCTGAATGATGGCAACCCCCCCGTGTTTCTGAGGACATCACTGGGGATGCTGGGTGTGCTGGGCTCAGGAGGAGGTGAGATACCCCTGAGCTCGGGGGCTGTGGTGCCTTTGGGCAGGTGGAGAACATACACTGTTGCAAGGAAACAGCTTGTGAAGTGGTGGGTTCCCATACCCTCGTGTGTCAATGGGCATATGGGTTTGCTGGATGCCACACTGGATCTAGACTCTAGAAATGGCTCTCTCCTCTGCACAGAGGTCCAAAGCTCCTGGAGATGCTTTGGCCCTTTTGCAACTCTTCCACATACCTTCAAGTCCTGTTGCTCCCAGCAAATGCTTGGTGGCTGCTCTTGTGAAAGAGATACCCAAGCAGTTTGGTTTCAGGTGGGTGAGGGGGCAATGCATAGGCTTGTATGGCAAGGTCACACATCTGGATGTCACCAAGTACTTGTCTCTTCAGAAGAAGTTGATGACAAAGCTCTGAGGAGGTCAGTGCTGTCCATGGTATGGCTGATCTGGCCAAAGTGGCCACAGGACTGCAGCCTCAGGGGAGAGCATCTGAGAAGCTCCTGTTGCCATGAGCATCCTGGGCGCTAGACACCTCTGGGGAGGAGAGGCTGCAGCCCCCTTAGGTCTCCATGGCCACTCACTCTTGGGTGGCTGAGGCAGCTGGCAAGTCTTCTGCTGCCCTGGCACAGAGGAGTCTCCTCAAGGCTAGTCCTGTCCCTTCACAGCCTTCATTGTAGTCCTACTGCCCAGGGCAGCCCTCGCCTCTTTGCCCTCCCCAGCTGGGGTGAAAGCTGCTGAGACCCCATCTCTGCCTCTTCCAGCTGGTACAAACCTAGTTTACCTTTGTGCCCATGAGGTTAACTGGGGCTGTGGTGTTTTACTGGGAAGCAAGGAGTGGGGACAGCAGCACCCCAAGTTGGGATCCCCAGTCACAGCCTCTGCTGCCCTGGGTGCCACCACCCCCTGTTCTGGAGACCTGGGCAGAAGTGAAGTGTGCTCAGATGAAGGAGCTGGCAAGAGCTGCTGGGGGACTGGGAAGAAAGAGGCTGCTGGAGTTGGGGAAGGGTTCAAGCAGGGATTGCCCATTTACCAGATGGATACAAATATCAAAGAAGCAGTTTCTGGGCTGGCTGCCTCCAGGCTGAGGTAGAACCATCACTGTGGTGTGACAGCATCCGACAGCCTGGATCCAAGAGCCCCTTTGCTTGCACAATGTGGGGAAAGGGAAAAAATCAAGGAAGCAAAACCCTCTGAGCTGCCTCATGGGCCCCAGAGGTGCCAGCAGTGGAGGCAAGGGCAGGACTGAGGGATAAACCCAGACCCGTGTCCTGTGCTGAGAAGACACCTGGGCTGGAGGCCACAGCTGAGCGGGTGCGTGGAGCCCTGGGCTGCTGGGGAGGGAAATGAAAAAGCAGGGGTGGGTTTGCAAGGGCAAACTCATCAGACATGAAAATGAAGAGGAGATTCGAGCATCAGAAGCAGGAAACCTTCTAAGAAGGGGGGTCCTGGTGCACCAGAGGAGAGGAAGGAAGGGATGTCACCAAGTAGTGAAGTTGCTTCTGCACCTTTTCTCACCACAGAGGAAGCTTCAGGCGCTTTCCCCAGGTTGTGCTTTGCTGATAAGGGGCTGGTGAGAGCGAGGGCTGGGGTGAGCTGCTGCTCTGAGGCTTGGCTGCTGATTTTAACCCCTCTCCAGCCCGGAGGTGTTGCTCAGGCTGGGGCCAGACAGGAGCATTTGCATTCTGCTTTTTTGGATGACGCAGGGACCCGGTTCTTTCCCCGTGGCTCCAAGCACAGCAGTTGTGTTGTTAAACACTCCTAAATCTCCGGGGTGGTTGGTTTGCCCTGAGCGGGGCTGTTTGGCAGGGCCAGGGCCCTGCGGTGGCTGCGGCACGAGGGATGCTCCCCAGGCTGCTCACAAACTCTTAGCTATACTCACAAATGCTTAGCCATGAATGAGATGCCCTTTAATTAGCGATATTATGAATGGTTTTTGCTACATGCCCTGCAGAATCCTGTTTTATGGAACTTAGTATATATGTGAAAAGGTTTGAAAATCACCTACTCCAGTGACAGCAAGAGGCTGGTTTCCTCCTGGCTGCTGGTCCCAGCAAGCAGAGGGGAGGGTCATGGGTGGGTGAGAGCACAAGGGTCCTGCGTGAACACCCCACCCCAAATGAACCTGATGGCTTGGGCAGGGTTGGGCTGTTGCCCAGCCTGGGCCAGGCTTCAGTTTGTTGAGCATTTGCATCCCATTTCCCTGGGGGAAGTGCAGCAGTGGCAGGGCCCATGGGGCAGGCAGGGCTCCTGTGCACAGCCTCTGTCCTCTCCTCCTGTAGGAGCTGGGGGGTGCCTGGGGTGCTCAAACATCACATCCCAAAGCTTCAGAGAGGCCAGGTCCTTGGGCAGCCTCTTCTTCCAGCCTCGGTGCCTGCTTTCTCACCTTGGCCTGGGCTGGCCCATGGCCAGGCCAAGGGGCCCGGCTCCCACAGTATCAGCAAGTGATGGTGATTCAACCAGGTGACCATTGTAATGAGGGTGTTGCCCGTGGGGCCGTGGCCAAGCCAGGCCCTGCCCTCAGCTGCTCTGTGCCCCTTTCTCCACAGGGTCCTGCTCGGGGGCGTCCCTCTCTGTCAGGAGGAGGTAGGAGCTGATGGCTTCCCGCAGGCCCAGGCTGATGGGAGAGTCCTCCTCCGGTGGGGACGTGGGCTCCGAGAAGAGGAGGGAGCTGTGCAGAAGCAGAGGGGGCAGTCAGCAGGCAGCACCCAGCCCTGAGGGTTTGGCGGGGTCGGGGGAGCCCCAGCCCTGCCTGTCCCTACCTGTCGATCTTGTTCCAGTTGAGCGTTGGTTTCTTCACAACAGCAGGCATGGCAGGGACCGGGGCCACCCGCGGCCCTTCCGTGGAGCAGGGCTCCTTGAGCAGGCAGCACAGCCCCTCTCCGAACTCTGGCAGGGGTTGGGCAGCATCAGCAGGGTCCCCCCTGCACCCTAACCCGGGCACCAGGGGCCACCTTCCCCCTCCCTCCCCGCAGGGCACAGACCATCCCCCCTGCCCACCCCCGCCCCCCCCCACCCACT
>VYZX01021350.1:9717-76854 GCA_013401335.1 Brachypteracias leptosomus | reverse complement strand
GAGTAGTGTTCGACCAGGTGGTGCAGGCTGGGGAAGGTGAGGCGGGGCGAGATGTAGAGCCAGCCGTTGTCCAGGCGGCGGATGCGGTAGTGTGTCACCGAGTCCCAGCAGGCCTGGTGGCTGCTGCGCACCGACAGCGAGTAGCAGCCTGGCGGGACATGGCGGGGGGCACGTGGCCGTGGGCACCACCCTGCTCAGCCCCGTGCTCGCCCACAGCGGGGGTTTATTGCCCCGCCATGGGTGGCCAGCAGCCCCTTGTCCCCATGGGGCTGTGTGGCTGCAGCCATCCCTGTGCCAGCCCAACCTCACCAGCACCTCCAAACTGGGGTGTGTGGGAGTGTCAGGACATGGGATGACCTCAGGTAGGTGCCTGCCATGTCCTGGCACCCTCAGCATCGGGTGCTGTGGCTCTGTGCCCGAGGCCCCCCCCTTGCCAGAGCTGTGCAGGGATGGGCCAGCCCAGCCCCACAGCCCCCTTGGTGCCCTGGCAGCACCGTGCCACGGCTGTGAGCACCAGGGCACCCATCGGGCTCCCATTGGGCTTTCCTCACAGGGTTCCCCCAGCAGCTCCTTGCGATGGGCCCCATCTCATTTCAGAGGCTGAACCTTTTAACCTCTCTGCTTAACCAAAAGCCACAGCCAGTGTTTTTTAATTTTGCAGTGCCATGGCAGAGGCTCAGCATGGAGGAGGGAAGTGCCAGAAAACTGCAACACAGGGCAGCCACTGCCCCCAGGCATGAGCCACGGAGGGTCAGCTCTGCTGGGGCCCACACACAGCCTTGGTGGGACAGCCGGGAGCAGGTACTGGAGCCAGGGCCCGAGGGCTCTCACCTTGCCTGGTCTGGCTCTCCCGTATCAGGAAGGACCCGCTGCCATTGCCCGGCCGCAGCAGCAGCTCCTCTGCCTTCTGCCGGCTCACACCCTCGTACAGCCACCTGTGAGGGCAGTGGGCACTGGCAGAGCCTCCTCGGGCATTGCAGGACGCCCAGTGCCCAGAGTGGGACAGCTTGAGGGGCACGTTCTGGGGACACCCCAGCACATGGTGCTGCCTCACTCAGACCAGAGAGAGAACCTGGGCAGGACGTCCCAGCACGGTGCCTGGGGTTTGGCCTTGGGGTTGGCCGGGCTTTCTGCAGCGGGGCCATGTCTGCTCTGGGACAGACCCTTCCCAGCATTTACCTGTGCCTGACCTTGGCCACGCAGCTGCTGGGTACGTGGCACTCCTTGCCAGACACCTTGGATGCCACCAGCCACCACTCTCCATCCCTGCAGGTAAGGGACAGAAGCCATCCTGAGGGGCCCAAGTTGCTGGGCACAGGAAGGGAAACCTCAGGACAGGTGCCATCACCCTGGCCCCACTCTGTGAGGGGACTTACTCGGAGAGGATGCGGAGCTGCTCCCCCATCCTCAGAATGGCCGGTGCCCCAGTGCCAGAGGGGAAGTCACAGAGGGCCAGGGCCAGGAAGCTGCTGGGGGCTGTGAGGAAGATGAGGGCTCAGAATTTCCCGCAGCCCCCAGGCCGGCTGTGGCAGGAGAACCGTGCCAGCCAGGGATGTGGGCAAGCTGGCATTTGCCAGGTGCTTACCTGGCTGTGTGGGCAGCGGGGGCTGCATGGTGTTGGTGGCCAGCGGTGGGATGCTGAGTGGCTTCTCCCGGCTGGGCAGGCTCCCCATCACTGGGGGTCAGCCCCTGGCCCCCCGCTTCGTCCGTGTCTCGCTGGGAGGGAAAGGGAGGTTTAGGCCTGGGCAGAGGGGTCGGACCCCTGTGGAGCCCCCAGCCTGTGGCACTGCCAGGTCTGGCCGCAGGCTCATGGTCATGGTCACCTACCTGTGCCGCAGGACATTGGCAGGGGGGATGCCAGCACGGCAGGGCCAGGGCAGGGCTCTGGGCTGGGACTGAGCCTGGAGGGCAGCTCCCTGGGGAGCCCATCGAGGAAACCATCTTCCCGCCCCCTGCCCTCCTGGAGGACCTCTGGGGACTGAGCTGGGGCACACTGAGGGCCCTCCCCAGGATGAGGTACCCACATCCAGAGCCCCAGGCTGCCAGTCCCCATGGGGAGCTCAGGGACTGTGGGGACACTCCTCTGCCTGTGTCAGCTCCTTGGGCATAGAAAGGTGCAGCCAAAGCTGTGTGTAACCCAGACCCACCCCAGGCTGAGCCTCCCACAGATCTGCTGCTGCTCTCAGTGGGAGATGACTCCCGCTTACCTGCCTCTTGCTGCTGTCACCATTGTGGGAGAACCATCAGGGCTGGGCAGATCAGCTGGGCTGATCCTGTGGGAGCTGCTCCAGGGCAGTGGGTGCTCAGGGCACCCACTGAAGGTGCGGGAGGATCCTCTGGTGCTGTGGAGCTTCCTTGTGTTGGGCAACCCCTGCCCTTGCAAGCCCCTCTTGGTTTCCCCCGTGGCCCCGTCCCAGGGCTGGGTGCTGGCACTGCTGGCTGGGGGTGCTCGGTGTCAATGTCGGGGCTGCGGCCGCCGCCGCTTCCTGTGACGTGTGCACCGGAGCAGGGAGGGGATTCTCTTCTCACCCACTCAACAGGTGGCTCTGCTGAGAACCTCGGTACCAGTCCTAAGACGGTCCCTGTGGGCACCCTGGTCACAGGGTGGGCTTTGGGCTGAGCAAGAGCTGGGGGGCACGTGTGTGTGTGGGAGCAGAGCCATACCCAGGACAGCGGTGGCTGCTGGTGAAGGGTCTCCACCAGCCAGGACACCCTGTGGTGGGTGCCACCAGCAGCAGGGCCACGTGCTGCGCTAGGGCTGGGGCCTGGGATGGGAGCTGGTGCCGTGGTGGGGATGCTGCAGGGCCATGCATGGTGCTGGAAAGCCCAGGTGCGGGTTGGGTGTGGGAGCAGCCCCAGCTTCATCTCAGCCCCTGCAGCCGCTGCCCTGGTGTAGGCACATTGCCCAAAGTCTATGTGGACATAGCACTTTTCAAAGTAACCATCGTTTGGCTCAGCCAGTCCTCCTCTGAGGTCAGGACCCCCTGATAACCCCCCCCTTGGCTGGAGGCTTTGCTCTCAGCAGCATCTGTGCTGCCCGGCTGGGCTGGCCTGTGTCCTACTGTACCCAGGGCCCAGCTGCATGGCCCCAAACCCCTTACACGTGTGGCACCAACACCCACACATGTGGCACCATCCCCCACACGTGTGGCACTGTCCCCTACATGTCCTGCAGCACCCCTGTCATGGGGCCAGCTGCTCTGCAGCCTCCTGCTCCCACCATGCTGCTGCGGCTGAACATCCTGCTGCTGCTTATGCTGCACCCTTGAGAAGTTTCTGGTCAAGCATTAACCACTGAGCTGGTGTGAAATGTGCACGGAAAGAGCTTTTTCCGAAAGCAGCCGCTGTGGGTTGGGGTGGGGGGGCACTTGCTGGGAGAGGAGTCATTTGCTCCTGGAACTGGTGGTGAAGCCCTGTTGGACTCCCCGGGGGTGTGAGGGACAACCCTTGGTGTGCCATGAGCCCCTCCCAAATGTGGCTCAGCTCCCCTGAGCCCAGCACCTTCTTCTGGGGTTAGTGATGGTGAATAACAGACTCCCACCCCAGACAGTAGAGCTGGGCAAAGGGGCTTGATGCCTGGTAGGCATGTGGCACATGGGGCTGGCAGAGAGGGACAGGGCTCCAAGCGAATCAAGCCACAGCAACCAGCCCTGCAGCATGTCCAGGGGTTAAGAGCAAGTACTGGACATTTTCCTGGGAAGGTGCCTCTGAGGTGCTCAGTGCTGCTGCCTCTTCAATGTGTGACTGGTGCCAGTTACAGCAGTTTGGCTGTGGCTCCAGCTTGAAAAATCCTCCAAGGCTGGACATCCCTCCCCATCACTCATCCCACAGCTGCAACATGCACCTGGCTTCAAATAAGCAAAATCCTGATATCAGTTCTGTGCCTCTCAAACCAAAATTTTCGGCTGGTGCTCCTCGTAGCATCATCTGGCACCACCAGGAAGAGTTTGAGGCCTTTACCTTTCACCAAGGAGCATGTTCAGGTGAGTGCAGAACGTGCTCCAGCCTGAGCAGGGTCTGAGCAGCAGAGCCAAGCTGCCTTCTTGCAAGGACTGTGGTTTTCTGGGCCCATACAGCACCTCCCCCCCCAAGAGGCTCCTCAGCCGCCTGGCAGAAACCTCAGCCCGTGGCCAAGAGAAGTGGGTTGGGTTTTTTTTGTTTGTTTTTTTTCATCAATGACCCCAGAGAACCCATCAGCAGAGCTGAGCTCAGGGAGCCTCACTCCTGCTGCTGAACAGGATGCACATTTTTTTACCAACACAAAGATTTGGGATCTTTGGCTGGATGTGCCATTGAATGAGCTGCTCCCAGGGTTTGGAACAATTGGGAATTCAGTCCCAAGGGTGTGGGAGAGCTGGAAAGTGCTGACTCCATCCACCTGCCCACCTCCAGCTGAACCCCCTTCCCAACTCTGTCAGGATGCACGAGGTCAGGCACTGGCACAGGCTGCCCAGGGAGGTGGTGGAGTCACCATCCCTGGAGGGGTTCAACAAACAAGTAGATGTGATGATCTGGGACATGATCTAGTGGTCAGGGAGATGTTGGACTTGATGGTCCTAGAGGTCCTTTCCAACCTAAAGAATAATTTATGATTTCTATGATTCTAGGCCTAGGAAACACTCTGGTGCGTTAGAGGGACTGACTCTACCCCCAGGTGTGGCAATCCAGAACCGTGTCCCCCAGCCAGGGGCTGTCCAGCTCCCAGGCCCACCTGGCTTCTAGCCCAGGGAAGCCCATCCTGAGCGCAAGCTCTGCTCCTGGGTTTGGTCAGCCTTGCTCATCCCACCCCAAGAAACATTTTGTCTTTCATTGAACTCCTTTATTGAACTAATTTCTCAACTTCTATTTAGCTCTGATTTTTGTATTTTTACCAGGAAAAAGCACTTGCTTATGTGAAAACAAGTTTACTTTTCCCACTTCTCCTTGGGGTAATGAAATAGCTGACGCCCCTGGGTACAAACCTTGTCTTGCTTACGCTGTGACCCACCATGGCAACTAAACTCTTTTCTTAATCACTCCCTTTTCCAATTGGTAAAAATTTCATCTATTTACTCTCCTGGGTTCCTTGTCCACGGGCAGCCTGTAGCTCTGAGCTCTCCTGCTCCATGTTGTCATGACCAACACCCGGCGAGCTTGCAGCAGCCCCAGCTGTGGTGGCTCTGCCTCTAACCCAGCTCATGGGCACTTTAATGCTGTGTTTTCCTGAGGGAACTCGAGGAAGAGCAGGGTCTCAGCACAGTTGGCTGGCATCAAATCACAGCACCTCATGGACATCAGCTCTTCTCCTGCCTATGGGGCTTTGCATCCAGCACTTGTGTTCAGCAGCAATGAACTTCACGTGATATCTGGTAGCCTGGACTCTTTGATGGGTCTCCTGTGTTCTCTAGACTCAAATTTATATTCTTGTTCACTTAATATCTTTGTCCCTTCACTGCTCACTCATTAGTAGAACTGGCCAGTTTCTCCCGTTTCTCACCCTTCATTCAGTTTGTGATTCATGACAACACTTTGTGTCACTTCCTGCAACGACCTCCCCAAAGGTCTTCAGAAAGTCAAAGCTGAAGGCTGCAGGTGTCCACCCCACGGCCACCACAGCAAGACCAGGACTAATTTGTGAGCCACAGTTTAACCCCTCTTCAGTCCTGGTGAGCTTTCTGTGAAAGCCAAGATGACAGACACCTGAAACTCGAGAGCAAAAGCTGGCTCTGAGGAGCAGCAGATGCAGAAGGGTTGTGTCAACGCCTGGCTGCTCCACCTGCACCGGGCGCAGCATGAACAGACCTCAGCTGCCTTCCAAAGTGCCACAACCACCCTGGCACGGGGCTCTCAGGTTGACTTTGTGTTGCACCAGCAAACACATGGGTGCAGGCACTGTCACCAGGGAAGGTGGCTCCTCTGGAGGCAATTCTTGGTGGAGTGCCTGTTCTGCAGCAAACCCCTCATTCAAAGCTGGAAGTTTCTTTCTGCGCTTTCACAGACACCAGCTCCCCAGTGCCTTCAGACAGCCCCTTCCAGGGCCACCTGACCACACAGATCCAGCATGGCCACTACTCCAAGGGGACCAAGGCTGTCCCTTCCATGGGAAAGAGCTCACAGGAGACACCAGGGCTGATGCAACTGGCAGAGGTGTTGGGTCATGCCAAGAGAAACACCACCAGCACACAAGCTAACAATGAAACTCAGTTATAGCTTTATTTAATAACTGGTACAAAGTCCCCCTCAGGCAGAGCCTCCCAGTCCCATTCTCTACCTGAAATGGAGCAGAACGTGAGCGTGACCCTCGGAGGAGCTGGCTCCCAGTGAGTCAGGACTGCTCAAGTTAGGAGAGGATATTTTGCTCATCTATCGAGCCCTGCAGTAGCCTGACCACTCTTCCCTTTTCTCCCATCAGCAGCGAGACCCTGGCAGGCAGCAGGCACCTCCCTGCTCCGTGACCTGGCCAGAGGTGCAGAGGCAGAACTGAGAGCTCCTCAAGGACGGTAAGAGAGCAGCAGTCACTGCTCACGCTGCTGGCCTGACTCACACCAACATGTGTCTGCTGCAGTCACCTCCACTCACCAGTATTCCCGGAGCCTCTGGCCGTGCCCTGTGCAGACCCCCAGCCTGGGGTGGGCAGCAGTGGGAAGCTGAGCTGGCAGTGCAGGAGATTTCTGCATCTCCACCTGGCAAGGGGCACTGCTGCCCATTTTACAGCCTACTTGATGTTAAAGATTGACTGTGCCAGGGTGGAGCAGTGATTGGGTGTTAACTGCCTCTGGCCCTTCTGCGGGATCACGGAGGGTCAGCAGAGGTCTGGAGCCAGGGCTGCTGCAGTTAAATCCCTTGTACTCGGTTAATAGTGCACCTCGGTTAGTGTAAGTTTACTTGTTAACTGCTTTGCCCTTCCAGAGGCTCGGGTAAGAAATCACTCTGCTCCTTCTTAACACACACACAGAGATAAGACAGTATTTTGGATCATTTTCCCCAGGGCTGCTGAGTGCTGGGAGCACAGAGACCTCCTGGTGCGTGCTCTGTGTCCCAGGCACAGCTCTGCCAAAAGCACCTGGAGTTCCTCATCATCATGGTCTTGCTTTCCCACGTCCCACAGATGCCATACCAACTGCACCACAAGGGTCCTTTAGCAGAAGCACAACTAGAAAGCAATTCTAAACCTCACAAAGCCACAGAAATTATATTTAAATGAACGGGGGAGACAGCGGCTGTCATCTGGATTGATACACAGCACAGACAGGAGATGGCATCAGCATGTACAGTAACGGGACTTACTAAGACTGCGGAATGTTAACGAGTTTTGAAAAGGCTCTGATGCCAAGGGCATACAGAAAGGACCAATGTAATGCCAAGTACAGACTACCAAGGAGGTGGCAGCTCGGATGGGCATGCACAAGTTAGAGAGAACAGTTAATGCCATGTTGGATGAAATGCTAGATTCTGAGTGGGTTCAGTGGGGGCGAGTGGAGTTGTCTGAATCCAGGAGAGGGGCTCCTGCCTAACAGGATACTTCCATGGTTTGAGATGCATCCTGGAGGTCGATTCCTTCTGGGGTTCCAGCACTTCCTTCACCGTGGTTGCTAGTATGAGACCGGCTGCGGATGCTCTCACCAGAGCCCACGCTGGAGGAGGAGTGAGTGCGGGAGCGCATCAGCCTGGTCATAGTAGCTGCTGGCACTGCAAGAAAGAACAAGCACGGGCCTTAGAAACGGAGGAAGTTCCTAGACCAAGCGTCACAGTCACTCAGGTATGTGCACAAAAAGAGCTACACCCTCAGGAAGAAAACTCACTCTTCACTGCCAAAATTAAGTCTTTGCATGTCTAAAGCAAGATGTTTAAGGCCCAATTTCAAAAGGTCCAAGGTGAGCAAATGCCAGAAGTGTAACTGACCATTTGCGGGTGCAGTCGTGGTGAGTGTCTGTGCAAACCCAGGCAGCTGGTGTACAGATGACCTTTTGAAAGTCAGTCTCGTCACTCTAGAAAACCACAGAGCTGAAGTCATGCAACAACCAACCAAATACAAATGAAAGGTGGGACCCCACAGCACAGAGGCGGCACAGCCATCAGCCCAGCCACGCAGGACATGCCGAGACAGAGCGATGCACCCGAGGAACATTTCAGCTCCATTCACAGGCCGGGGCCGGGGCCGACGCGCAGTCGAGGTACCTGACTCAGTGCTTAGGTGGCTGAGCTGCACGTAAGGGACTGGAAACAACATGAGGCAAGGAAAGGGATGAATACAGGAGAGCCAATTAGTTGCGGTGTGTGCCCGGCGGCCGCACTGCTCCTGGGAGCCCCAGCTCCCTTCCCTTCCACTCCCAGCTCACTCACTGCGCCGAGAGCTCCCAGGGTTTGTGAGAACAGCTGCTAATGAGCATCCCAGGGAGCTGCCAAGCTGCCTAAAAATCCATCAGGGCCAGATCTCTTCAGTGCCTTTAGCTGGAAATCACAGTGTACCTGGTGACCCTGCCTCCCCACCCTACACACCACAGCTGCTCAACAGAGATGTCATTTTCCTCTGGCGGGGAAGCTGGGGCACACCCTGTAACTCCAGACATGGGACAGAAATTCACATCCTTCCTTGAGCTGACAGCACCAGATTTCTGCTACAAGCCTCCTGCAAGGCGCTACCTTCCACCTGCAGTGTCAGCTCAGGCAGCTCCAACTCTTTCAGCCATGGTGCAGAAGGCACAACAGCAGCTGCTGAGCTTGTGCAGCTCAAGAAAAGGGAGGCTGCTGGTTTGCTTCTCAGCTGCTCCCCCCAGGAGAGGAGGCCTCGCTGGCCAAGCTCAGCAGCACCAACATGGTCTTGCCCTCGAAACTTCAGAAAACCATTCTGGTACTGGCTACTAATTCTGGAAGTAGAAAATTACCCTCTGCCCTTTCCCAGTGCTGCACATCCTATTTGCAAGAGATCTGACCCTCAAAGTGCTTGCTCTGATGGCAGCACTTGCTGATTTTACTAACACCAGGAACACAAGAGACACTGAAATGCTCTCAGGCTGTGAAAATGAGGGGAGCCTTCTCCCATGGCACCCTCCTCTGCAGGACAAGGCTCTTCCAGCCAGCCTTGGAGAACATAATTATCCTACTCTGCTCGTGTCAACTACATATATCTCTAAGAAAAAGGACAGCTGCTTCTGAGCCCTGAGGTCCATGAGCTGGTAAAGAACTTCTGGCTGTGTGGAGACCACTGGGAGTGTCACAGCTGCTTAGTGGTTAACCAGCTACATGAACCAATTCCTCCCATAATTTCAGCTTTTGAAGGTCCATTGTCCACAGAAGGGACCTCCTAGCCTTGGCCCTTGGCAGGCAAGACAGGGGTGTGCCAAGGTGCCTGCAGTGGGGACAGGGTTGCTGCAGTGCACTAAGAAGCTCTTCTCCTGAGTTCCCCAGTCTCTGGAGTGCTGAGGGTAGGGGAGCTGAATGGCTGCCAGCCTGACACCCACAGGAGACAATGTCTTCTGTCTCCAAGCAGATGGAGGAAGCCACAGGACAGTGCCTGCACTGGGTCAAAGCACAGTTCCCTCCGGGCTCCCTGGGTGTCCCAGGAGTCACCCAGCTCCCTGGTCTGCCCCTAGACAGTTTCACTCTGTGGTATCGCTTACCCCTGGTGAGAGTCTGAAAGAACAACTCTGAGGGGAAAGACCTCTCATGTACCCACCACAACCATGAGGCTGTGCTGCCAGCTCCTTCCCCTCCAGAGGAGGGGTGCACAGGACATTTCAGAAGATTTACCATTCCTGGGAGAAAACTCCTCTGCACCGGCACAAAGACCAGCTTACAAGGTTTTACCAACACCAGCAACCAAAAGGGGTCACCACTCCAGCTGCAGATGAAGCACGTTGGGGAACACCACTGCTTTGCTAAGACTTGTCAGCACTAGTTGATCTTCCAGCGTGGATGATCTCCTGGCAACCACACTGACTCACGGGTGGGGACACAGATGCCAATGGGCTCAGATGGACCAGAAAGGCTGAGTTCCCTTCACAACGACCCCGCTCCAAACCAGAAAACTGTGTTTGCCACTTACTGTAGCCCATTCCCTGCACGAAGTACTTGAAGGCTTCGGTCAGCTTGCCAGGCTGTGGAAACAGAGAGCGCGGCTTTAGCGCGAGCAGAGCGAGGGGCTCCTACACCCCGCACGTGGTGGGGGGGCCGAGGGGTGTTTCTCACCTGGACCACCTGGGGCAGGCCCCCGCAGTCGGCCATCTGCAACAGGGAACAAAAGGCAGGTTGAACCTTCCCACCCCAGGAGGACAACTTCAGAACCATGCCAGCATGTCCCGCCCCACCAGGGCTGGTGGCACCAGCCTGCACTGCTACGTGAAGCACACTTCTACCCTCCCGTCTCTAGAGCCTGGGGATATGTCTTCTGGGCACCTGCTGCTGAAGGAACCCAGCACCTTGGAGGCTGCCCTTACCAAGCAACACTCTAGAAGCCCAGTAGAAACCCTCCACCATCCCGACTCCTCCTGCCACTCTTCCCAAACCTGTCACTTTGCACTGCTCTACAGCAGCTGTCTGCCATTCTGAGGAGCCACGGGTGAGGATGGGAAGTATTGGTATAAAGCCAGAAAAAGTGATGTTGTTGCTGGCAGAGAATGGTGGAGGAAGGGCACCTCTGCTGACTCTCTGGTTGAAGATAACAGAGAAGTGGCCATAAAGCAGGGACTCAGAGACCCCCTGACAAACCCTTCTCTCCCCAGCCTGGTTCCATGCATGAGAGAACACAGTCCTGAATGACTGTTCACAAACTTCTTAAAGTGAAATGTATGGAAGGCAAAACCTAAGTGGAGATGGCCTCAGCAAAAGTAGTGTCTTTGTGCAGGCTGGAGTGATTCTGGAGTGGCACTCACCTTCAGGAGGGTAGTTTTGGTTGGGTCAAGACGTGAATTGCATTCAACCTAAAAAGAAAGGAGAAAGAGGGACATGATATCCCATACAAAGCTTGAAGAGTCAGATGTAAAAGGTGGGGCAGCTGCACCAGAGGCTGTGGCTGTCTTCAGCAATGGGAGCTTCTCTGGGGCCATGAAGGACTGAGAGAGAAAGCAGAGAACAATGAATGAAAGATGGAGGAAGGAAAGGCAGCTGTGCCCTTCCAAGGGGAGCTCGTGGTGACAGAATGTCACTCTTCTGAGATGCAGTCGTGACTTCAAGGGAAATCATCCTCTGGTTTTGGACCATAAAACCCTGGAGCACCTTCTGGGCTCTGACATCGGGACTGGGAGGGAAGGAGGCTTCTGTGCAATGCAGCATGGAGAGACATCACTCAATCCCCTGGCCAGACAAGGAGGCCACAGCCACCTCTTCTCTGTGAGGCTGCTGCAAAATGGGAGCAGGTGGGGGCCCTATAGTGAATGCAACCCCAGCAGGGGAGATTATCATGTGCTGGGAACCTGGGCAGCCAGGCAGGCCAGCCAAAATCCAGAACACCCTATCCTGTCCCCCAGCTGTGGCTGGGAAGCAATGGGAATCCTCAAGGATAGTATCTTGGCAAAGGCAAAACTTGCAGAGTGTCTCAGACTTCCAGAACAGACTGACTGATGAAAAGGCCAGAACCAGAAAAAACCCTGGAGCAGTTCCCTGTGCACAGCCCCTAGGTCCAAGCTACTGCTCTAGGAGACTCCTACATCCTTCCATGGTTTCTTAACAACCAAGCCCTGGTCACAACCACTGGCTGAAGGGGAGGAGCAACATCCACGACAACCACACTGCACTGTGTCATGCCCCACTTATAGCTGTGCTGGGAGGGAAGTGGGTTATAGGTATCTGCAGAGAACAACAGGAAGAAGATGCCTTCTAAGTGTTGCCTTCCCTATGATGCAGTGCTTCTGCAGAGCTCTCTGTGACTCCCCACCACAGGAACTGGAGCCACATTGCTTGTTTTGAAACCTCAGTACCACAAGAAGAGAACAGTAGCTCATGGCTTGAACTGAACTCTAGGGCCAATTTGGTGGAGCCTGGGGAAAGATGCAAGTTCCCAAAAGGAGTCCTCTGCATCACCTGTTGAGCAAGATGCTTGGGCACAGGGACTCTTAGTTGGATCTTGCCATCCTCACCTTAGAGCTGCTCTGCAGGGCCATTGACTCTCCTGAGGCTCGGCTGTCCCAGTAGTGGCTGAGAGGTCTCTGAGAGCCTCCCCCAGCTGGCAGGACAAAGAGCCACTTTCTGAGGCTAGTTCTGGGCGAGGCAGAAGTGCTGTTGGGTGAGGCAGGTTTGCTAAGTGACCTGTGGGACTAACGCCACGAGGGGAAAGAGTTCGTGGATACATACCACTGCTTCCACAGCAGGTGAGGTGTCACCAACCACCAGCAAGACAGGGCACCTGGTCAAAACCCAAACCAGAGACGTTACTCACAGTGCACCTAAGGGGTTTCGGAGAAGGTTGAGCTCTGTGAACCAATGGTCTCATGAAAGGTTAACAACGCCCAGTAAAATCCCTTCCTGCCCCCACACCATGGCACTTTGCACCAGAACATCCTCTGGGATGCACACCCCCCCATACTGTCCCCTCCATGCACACCACGTTAGAAGATGTACCTAGGGCTGGGAGAAGCACTACTCCAGGCTGCAGGAGAGAGTGTGCTCTCTGCAGTGAATCTCTGTGAGGGATTTAAGAATAATCATGTGCAACAGAGTTTAGTGCTGCTGAGCGTGGCTGCTCCTCAGCACTGTTGTCTGGTTTGGATTTTACAAACAAACACAAACTATGTCGAGGAATATACTGAAAAATGCCACAATATCCAAGCCTCTGTTGGCAAATCTGGGCCTTCATACCCATTTTTATACATACTGTAGATCTAGAAGAATGATTAACATTCAATGTGTAAAAAATACAGAAGAGGTCACGGGCAAAGTGGCTCTGAATTTACACTGTTCATTTACAGGTCAAGGTACGAAAGGGGTGGCCAGAGGCCCCACTGTTGTGTGTTGACTAGATGACAATAACTAAGACTAGGGAGGCTGTGAGGCACAGACCTCAGAGCCAGTGGAGTACCACCTCTGAGCAGACACAGCATCTATATGCAAGTCTATGTGGTACAGGGTTCCACCCTTCCACAGGGAATATTACAAGGGTGTGCAGAGCCCTGTGAGCCACTCGAATGGGCAGACAGTGCTCTGTGGCTTACAGCTACCTGCATGACAGAGAGCAGCACGACTGGCTTTGCCTGGAGACCAAGCAGGGAAATCCACCTCTTTTAGGTTAGCCAAGACATAGAGGTCTGGCTGTGGATGCCCAAAACATTCCTGGGACTGGCAGGAGCAGAACTCCATAAAATTTCCAAGGAACAAAGAGAAGATCCTGGGCAGCAATCTCTAGCCCAGCCCAGGCATCCTGCCTCAGCCCTGCAATTTGGAGTCTTCACGTTCCTTACACATTGGAGATAATATTCCCCTTTTGCTTTCTTGCTTGGAATCTGAAAACCTGCCTCCCTAATTTGTCATGCAAAACAACCAAACTAAGAGCTCAGCAAGTAATGTGACTGCTGTGTGGATGCACTTATTCCTCTGAGCTGCCTTCTGGAGGATCTCAGTGTGTTCTTAATGAAAGGGCTTCCAGACTCCTCTCCTTGGCCCCATCCCAGCTGACAGCTCTCCACCACAGCCTGGGACTGTCTTGAACAGTCTTCCCAGTGCTTGGACCTGTGGGGTTCTTGTTAAGAAGCGGCAACAGCTTTTTCTGCTGGAGGGACTGCACAGTAAGTAACTGAGACAGGCTGATTCAGAGCAACTTACTTGAGTGTTTTTGCAGTATTTTCATTGATGCCAAGAACTGGTCTCTCAATTTCCAGATCTCTACGACTGAAAGACAAAACAGAACAATTCTCCATCAGATCAGCCTAGGACACCAGTTATCGTGGGAGCACACAAAATCCAACAAGGGGTGCTGGTTCCACCACCCAGGACACAGGTTATCACTGTTATCACTCCCTGTGTCATGGAGCCTCAGCAATCACTGCCAGAGAACAGGATCCAGGCTCTCGTGGCTCGTTCGCTGTGTGAGAAGGTCACCTGGGCATGAAGGCTGAGCCTGGCTCAGGATTATGGCTGAAGACCAGGCTTAGGACAAAGGTTCATATGACAGAATATCCAATAGAATAACACATATGGCAGCAAATCTACTGAGCAGGGAAGCTAGGAGAGCAATCTAGGCAGCAAAAAGGTATCCTGTACCTGTTGTATGAGGTGAGGAACAGCTGAAGGTTATCCTGGTTAATGTCCTGTGCAATATGAAGCCTGTATGTTTGGATCAAATCTAGATTTGCCTGCAGTTCCTCCTGCACAAAAGCAGAAGCATTGAAAGAGAGGGAACATAAACTTTTTCACAAGTAAAGAAATGACACTCATAAAAGCACTGAAGCATTAAACTGCCTCCACACACCCCATTCCTGTGAACAGAGGGCACGAGTACCTAGGTTTCTGTGACATGACTGGTAGGTGCCCTGCTTGGGTGATGTGCCTACACTTCTGCAAATGGCAGCACATGCTGCTGCAGGAGTACAAAGGTACCCTGAGAGGGGCTAAGTTAGCTCCTGAGCCTCAGCAATGCCTCTACAGATAGAAATCAGTCTGGTTTAGGAAGGTCTGCTTATGCTTAATGTTAAAGAAGCAAAGCTTTAGGTAAGCCCCAAGGCTAGGACCAAAGGAAAATCTAATCCCACCACCCAGTTCTATGAAGAAACCACATTCCAATGGGAGCTAGAGAGAGACAGAGAGGAAAGAGAATGCAGGGAACACTGCATGTAATGGAGGGGTCTGAAAGTGGGGAAAGAACTGCGTGGGCTCTAAGCAGAGGGAAGCTACACAACTCCTCCCAGTGCTGGCACAGGAGAGCTTCAGGTCAGGGACTGATCTGCTGCATGTCATACATGGTGTGCATGAGGCCCAGCAAGCTGCTGGTTGGGAGCCAGCAAATCCCAGACAGAAGGCATTGCTGTATCCAAAGTTTTCAGGTGTGCCTCTGCTGAAACTGAAGGGGAGGACAAAGAGCAGAATGCACCAGCTCAACATCTGGACACATCCAATATCCCACTATTAATTCCCAGCTGACCTGTGCTCTACCCACAACCCAAACACTTCCATGCTGGCTACAGAGAACCAGTTGCCACTTGTTTCTGCAGCCAGCTGCCTGGCCACCACAAAGACAGGAGCTCATAGAATCACAGAATCATTTAGGTTGGAAAAGACCTTTAAGATCATCGTGTCCAACCCTTGTTCTAGCACCAGAATGTGGGACACTACTTCTTTAACATGTCTGGAGACAGTCACAGCAAGTGTGAGGATGCACATGCTCCCTGCAGTGTGCCAAGCTCTGATGTGAGCCTGACACACAGGGAAGGCTGTACTATCTGTGGCAACCCTTCTTTGATGGACCAGAACTAGTTCAGAGCAGGTACATACAGAAGTTACAGCTCCATGTCCACATGCATGGGCAGCATTAAAACCCACTGGGTACTTACATGGCCAAAATGATGTGCCAAGACAATATCCACTATGTTGGTTGTCCAGCCTGAAAACTGAAGAGTGACCGTGAATGAGGAGGAGGGAAAGTAACTGGAAAATGCAGTCTCATTACAAATTTCAAAGCAACTCCTCAGATTAAAGAAAATAACAAATAAACTACTCAAGCAATATAAGAAACAAATGCCTCAAGCTTGGGAGGGGTGTGCAAGGCTCCAGAGAAGTCTGTGCACACATAACATACAGCTCTCCAGAAACCTGGAACTTGGAGTAACTGCAAGTGGCCAGAATAATGGAATAATTAAAAGATCCAATTAACCTCAGCCAAATGAAGCCTGCAAGCATGAGTACTATATTGGAGGGAAGCTGAGCACTCAACAGCCACTCATCTCCAAGCCATTTATCAGGATTTGTCACTCACGTAGGATCACACCCAGGGCTGCTCCTGGGCTGGAGGTTGTTCTACACCCAGACTGAGAGTGCAGCAGGAGTGGGTTTTGCCATAAACTGACAAATTCCTGTGCTTTGTCCTTTTTCTTCTTACTCTACACACAGTTCATTAAACACTGCAGAGAGGAGACATGCAAGGGAAGGAGAATCTCACCTTGGATGCTGCCCAGTCAATCCAGCCCTTTGCACATGGATCAACGTTAATAAGAATGAGTCCTTCCACCAGGTCAGGGTGGCTGAGCTGTGGGGGGAGAGCACAGGAACACTCAGAAGGATAATACAGTCACATGTTGGTCAACGGCAGGCATAGCAGGTGGAAAGCTTCTTGCAAAAGGAAGACAGAGTCAAATGAAGGCTAAGTGAGGACCTCCTCCTGTGGCCCAAAGCCGGCTCCCAGCCAGACCTGACTCGATTCAGTTGTTGGCACTGACTGCTCACCCAGCCCCTGCAGCCTCAGCAGTGTCTTCTGGTGACCCCCAGAGCTGGTGCAGCTGCAGGTCCTGCTCAGGCCCCCATGTATGACATGGCTGTGAGCAGTGACTCTCTCTGCTCCAATATGATACCTCTAGGAAGGACCTGGGCAAACTCCTGGGCCCAGAGAACATCTCCTTCCACCCCTCAAGGAAGAGGCAGTCTTCCAGAAGAGATGTGGTAAACTGGTTAGATCTGGCAAATGGCACAGGAGATGGTGCTGGGGCTTCCCAAGAACCCTCAGCAGGGGTGCCCAGCTCACCATGGGCACCCCTCACTGCCCTCCCAGCCCACAGACACCCCTTCCTGCTCCAGCCTGGCACCCCCAGCACCGTGCAGTTTACTTTGGGGGGTGCATGGAGAGCACGGGTACAAAATACTTTGAGAGCTGCTTGCAAACCCAAACCCAGCAATCTAACAGAACCAGAGAACTTTGAGCTCTAGGCTCACTCCAAGACTGAAATTTTGCAGCAGCTCTTCTGTTCCACTGTACACATTAGCACTGGTTAAGGAGAAGAAAACAACTCTATCCTCAGCAGGAAACTGCAATCCAGGTAGCAAGGCAAAGGGCTTTCTGGCACTTCACTGAGCTGAGGACAAAGGCTTATGTGCATGATCTTCCCCAGCAAGACTGAAAACTACACAAATTACAGACCAAGGACAGCAAACACCAGTGCCTCACACTGCCCCACAGTCAACCTTGACTGGAGGAAATGGGAAGCAGAGGACTTTCTGTAGGAGGGGCAGCTGCATGGCCTAAATCATCAGCTACTCTGCACTCAACACTGAGAATGTCAGATTTCTTATTATTTTTTTTAACACCATCTCTGAAAGACTCAGGCAAATTCTTGGGCTGCTAAACTACGTCCATTGATTCCACATGCTTATAAACACTCCACTAGAGAGAAATGTAGGAGCACCAAGATAAAGCTAGCTCCCTCTTGTCAAAGGGGTGTAAAGTCTCCTCCCTTCCAGTGAAAAAGCACATTCTTCATCAGTGTTGGTTCACAGCACATCACCAAATCAATCATTTGGCATTACAAACACTGGAACCAGCACACAGGAACGCAGCCAGTCTGTGAAGACACCAGGCTGGATATTCCTAGCAGCCAGGATGGGCTCTCCTGACTCAAAGACATCACATTACAATCTTTCCGTGTCTGGCACAGCTTCAGACTAGCTTTGGCTGCTCCAATTTAACCATCTGGATGGGAACCAGCTCTCACATGGCTCCCTGCAGGCCTATTGTAATTACTGACTGCTACTTTGCCCGTGCTCCACAAATGGTTGGTTTGTTTGGTGGAAGACCACAGCTCACACAAGTCACAGGAAAATTAAGAGATACTTACTGCACACCTGCTGAGGACATAAGCACCAGCTCCCAGTCCAATCCCAATGAAGCTTTTCAGGCTGAAATACAGGCATTGCACAATTAGCAAGGCTAACTTCAGCATCCCCGGAGGCAAAGCCTTTCCCCTCCCTGCACCCAGCTGTTCACTTATGGCTCATTGTCAAAATGATTCAGTAATGATGCAGCAGACATCACTTGTCTCCTGTGGCAGACAGTGTTCCCAGTGGAAGAACCAGACATGGTTACACAGCCTGGGAGGTGCCCAGGCCTCTTGGGACAGCTCTGTGAGCCTATCAGGTGGTGCAAGCAGAGACAGAGGTGGGTGCTGGAATGGTTGGCTCACCACATTCCCTCGCAGAGACTTACTTCAGGTGTGTCAGAACAGCAGGCAGCATTTCAGCCAGTTCATCCATACTGGGATACTGGTACCTGAAAACCAAGAGAGACTGAAATCACAGCACCTCCAAATAGAGCTTGACAGAAGCTACCTTCCAGTTCTACCCAAGGCAGGAGAGACAAGGAACATATGACAGGCAAGTGCAGAGGTGATTATTTTGCAACAATCCTGTATATTCCAGCCAACTGCATGAACCCCACTCCTCAGAGCAAGGCCAACACAGAGCTGTGGCTTTTTGGCCAGTCAGACTTGTGGACAGGCAGAGCAAGGAACACCAGCTAGGCTGCAGTGTGCTGGGCTCATGTTCAAGTCAGAAAGCTGGTACCAGCACTCACCACTGGTGAGGGCTTTACTTGTGCCTCAGTAACAGGAGAGTTCCCCGAACGCCCCTTGGGAAGCCTCCTCATCTTCCCATTTCCTCTGCTCCTGAAAGCTGCCTCCCACTACACCCAGCCTGGCAGCCTCAGGTGGCTTAAACTGGGTGCTACCTCAGTCCAGCCCACATCTGGAACAAGAAGAGGAGGCTAAGAGGAGACCTCATTGCTCTCTACAACTGCCTAACAGGAGGTGGTGGTGAGGCTGGTGTTGGTCTCTTCTCCCAAGTAACTAATGACAGGACAAGAGGTAATGGCCTCAAGGGGAGGTTTAGATTGGACATTAGGAAGAAGTTCTTTCCTGCAAGAGTGGTCAGGCACTGGAACAGGCTGCCCAGGGAGGTGGTGGAGTCATCATCCCTGGAAGGGTTCAGAAAACGAGTAGATGTGGCACTTTGGAACATGGTCTAGGGGTCAGGGAGATGCTGGGATGAAGGTTGGACTTGATGATCCTAGAGGTCTTTTCCAGCCTAAATGATTCCATGGTTCTATTCTAAGAGTCTCTGCAGAGCTCTTACCCGGATGGGAATGGGGGTGCTCCTTCCTGCTGGCCTGGTGCATCCACGTGGCACACGGCAAAATGCTGAGTGATCTCTTGCATGTCTTCGAAGTTAAAGAAGGCGTTAAAGCAGGATTTGTCTGCAACAGCAACAAACAGAAATGAGACATTTGCTGAAGTTTTCTCGTGACCCACCCCCACGCAGCAGGGCACACACCTGCAGGAGCCCAGCTCCCTGGCTGGGTCTGTGGGGCAGTGGGTGCTGCTCTGCCCCTCAGCTGCTGCGAGTCCTGGCAAAGGACCTGCCGTGACAGGAGGGTGGGCAGGCAAGGGACAGCCCAGCACACACAGTGAGGGAAACAGGGCCCTGGGTACTCACAGTACCTACTGAGGAGCATCTGTGTGAACATAACAGTCCGTGTTGGGTGGGAAGATGTGTGGAAAGAGCAACTGAGCCCATTAGAAATGTTACACTACTGCAGCTGAGGGATTTTGTAGGAGGGACTTGCTCACCTGCCCAGCATCCAGGGAACTGATGCCCCGTGGCAGCTCTAACATACAGTGCAGCAGGTCAGCCAGAGCACTGTCATGTGGTGGGTGGACCTACCTCCACTCTTCCTCCACCTCAGTGCTACCTTTCAAGGTCTGTTGCAATGGACAGGGGCATGCCATATGCTCTCTCTTCTGCAGACCTTTATCATTTTATCCTGGAACGACCTGTCTCATCTCAGCTCTAGGCCAGTCCCACTGTCCCCACACTCAAAACCAGATACCAGAACAACCACTTTTTCAGGGTCCTGGGAATGCAAGGGCTTACGGTTGAGGCCAATGTCATGGTATGTGAGGATGACGGGTCTGTTCCCCTTGGGTGTGCCCCGCATGGTGACATGGACCACTCCAAAAGCTGTTTCAATGTCATGTTCCTGCAGAGAGAGAAGAAGGAGCCTCAGCGTTACATGTGCTGCCTGTGCTACAGGGAACCCTAAGGGCCAGCAGCAAGGGCTCACTCACACTTTAACACTGCCCTACCCACAGCTGGTGGTTCAGCACCTGCAACCCCATCAAACCTTTCTCTCCAATCACTGCCAAAAGCAGGTTGCTTTTGTACAGATGTGTGAGGGGTCTGTGGCTCTGTCTTCTTGTGACCAAGATCTCATTTCAATGGCCTTTAATGATGTTGCTGCAGTGCAACAGAAGCTGGGTATCAGGTGTCCATCTGTCTCTAGGGGTTCATGGCATCACAAATGCAGCTCCACCACAGCCAAGTCCTAGCTTCCAAGCTGGCATCCCTCTACCTCCAACCCACCAGCCCACAAGTCTCTCTTCAGTGTGTCTCCAACCCACAACCCTGGGAATGTCCTGTCCATGGGCAAGCTGATGTGAGGGGGCAGAGCCATGTCTGAGAGGCTGGGAGCAGCTCCAGCCCCTGGGGACCATGCACCAGAGCGTCTTGGAAACAGCAGGAAAACACGGAGCAGGCAGATGCTGGGAGAGCAGAGAGACCCAAATTCTGCAAACCCTGCCACTGGCTGCCTGGGGGGCTGTACCCACCCGCAGGGCAGTGGGCAGCAGCTTTTCCTTTCAACATCATCCAAATGAAAGCTACAGATCCAGAGGTACCTGCTCTCCCAGGCTGCCCATCTACTGCAGCCTCACCTTGGCCATAGGGCCCACCAGATCTTGACCACACTGATCTTTTAGGTCCTTTCCAACCCAAATTATTCTATGATTCTATGATTAATATCAGCTGCCCTGTCACCCCAGGGAAGGCTGAGCAATGAACACTCCTACCAGGTTTGGTAACATGATAGCAAAACACCTTTAGGCTCCTCCAGCAGCTGGCATAGGAACAGGAGGTTATGCTGGTTTCCAGCTGGGTATCAATGGAGCACTTTCATGACCTGTTTCATGATTACTTGTCAGCAAAACTATGTACCTTTTCCCAAGCAAAACACAGAGGGCTTTCTGCACTATGCCTTGCTTAAGAGGGCAAGAGGACTGGGAGGCCTCTGGACACCTCTCCAACACTTGTCCAGTGCAGAAACAGAAGCCACAACCTCATGATGATGAAGATGGAAATGCTCACAAAGTTGTCTGAGTTTAACTAAAATAGCTGCAAACGCCGATCTGGACTAAGTACAGAACTTGACAAAGCTGTGGAGATGGCAGCGAGGCCAGTGATGGCAGCTCTACAGCCTTTCTCCCTCTACAGAAATCAAAGGAGAGACATGCTCTGACTGACAGACACTGTCAAAAGCATGAATTACTTTCTTGATATTTTTAATACCTTTTTAAGATATCCACTCAGGGAACATCCTCATGGTTCTGCCTGAAGGCACCACAACCTCAAAAATACATAGTAATTTACAAAAAGTATGCAAATTATTTTTTTTTGACAGCAATTTCCAATAAGCTGAAAGAGGTTAGGAATTCACCTTGCCCCTCCTTTCTGGGCACTGCCAAGGGCTGGCTGTGGGCCACACTGATTAATTTCTGCAGTGAAAGATGCTCCCCCTCACCCCGAAGCTGTACTTACTTTTGGGGGCTCCAAAGCCTCTCCACTTCCCCCAGCACAGTAACAGGAGCAAGTTGCCATGGCCAAACCTTATGAGGTAGCCTGACACCTTCTCCAGCTTGGCTTTGAAGGATGAAAAGACCCCTCTGACTGCCCTCATCCTCAGAACGGGGCTGGGTTTTGCCGGCAGGCAGCTCTTGTGCTGTGTGGGTGGAGAAGCTGGAGAACCTACAAAGCAGCTGTGACCTGCACTGGAGGCAGCAAGAGAACAGTGCAGGCAAGGGTGTCCAGCCTGACCTCATCTGGCTCCCTTCCCTTCGGATGGGGCTGTGGGCATCCTACACGTATGAAATGGCTAGTCTGTGCCTGGGTCCATGCAGAAGGCCTGCCTGCCCTTGCAGCAAGGGTGCACAAGAAGGCTAGGGTGCAGCCTCCATCTCCTGAGCCTCCAGATAATCACCAGGCTCTACTCCTTGCCCACCTTCTCAGCTCTCTGGGCTGCTTTGCTCACCTGGGCAAAGTCCTAGTTTGGCAAAGTCCTGTTTTGTACTCCAGCAGCACTTGTGCAGCTGTAGCAGTAGCCTCATTTCAGTGTTCTCCAACTTTGCAAGTGTTAATGAGTCCTTTTTAACAAAAGTGGTAACTTTTGGAGGAAGCCAAGGGTGGTGATTGACTGTACACACGGCTGAAACAGAGAAGGGCAGCAACTCATGGAGAGCCCAGCGAGTGCCAAAGCAACCGGAGCTGGCAACCCCCAACTTCCCCACCATCTGAGCTCACCAAGGGGTTGGCTGCCATGAAAAGCTGGTCTCTGCCAGCTCGAGCAGTTGTTGGTCTCTTCCATAAGCAGCTTTAATTTACTAATCTAGCAGGAAACTATTCAATTGCCTTTTATGTTTTTTTAATCTTCCTTTGTTTGCTTTCTGCCGGGTCAGTGAGTTAAGACGCTCACAGAGAGGTTTGGTAAATGCTGGTTCTGGCTCAGAGCCCGAGGGGAGTGCATGAGGTGGTAGAAGAAATAACCCTGCCTTGAGCACCAGGCTGGTTAAACTGACGTCTAACAGAACTGCACCTCCAGAGGACTTGGGAGGGTTTTATAAGCAGCAGCAAAAGGTCAACAATCAAACAGAAGCACAAACCCCAAACTGAGCCAACAGTGAGAAAAGCACAGAAATCAACAGAAGTGCTGGTAATATTGAAACATGTCAACAATCAGGCTTTTCTGGAATTACACTAAAACTTACTGCTAAGGTCACACATGCTCCCACTAGGTAAAACACTGGACAAGGTACCCAAAACACCCTCCTCTCTTGTGAGCTTTGGTTCAAGCACCTCAATGTGCTTTATATTGCAACTCCCTGGAATTTTTTTTCTGAAGCTGAGCTTGAGTCTTAGCTCTCTAGTAAGAAAGGAAAAGAGTTTCCTTGAGCTAAACCCAATCCTTGCCCTCCCACTTATTTTGACTTTGCAGACAATGGAAGCTGCGATGTGGGGAAATGAGCTGGTTTGTTGAGAAGAGGTTTTTCATGTCACCACTGGGCACCAGCACAGGGCACTCGCTTGGCTGCTCCTTCAATCATGTTAGTCATTCACACACAGGGAACGGCCACTGAAGACAGAAACAACTTGAGAGATCCCATTTAACAAATCTCAGCGAGTAGCACTTTAAAAAATTTAAGACGCTAAATCTGCAAACCTCTTACTCTGTGCTGCACAGTGACAAAGCCTTAGTCTGGGAGCGATTAAGGTTATCTCATTTTTCTCTTGCTAGTTCCTAGGCAAGGTGGAAATCCTCCCCTGAGAAGCAGCTTCCCTCCTCAGCTTCCTCTGGTTAAAGCCTTTTACTTTTTGAAGGCTTTTCTCAAGCTTTACAAAGCAAGTAGAGAGGTTACATTTGAGATAAGGGTTTCTACATTCACTTTTTTATCTACACATGGTGACATAATGCTGATCTCCTTTTCAAGATTACCTTGAGAGATAAGACTGAGTTTTATCACTAGCTTCTCTGCAAGTAATTCTATGTCTATTTTTCCAGTGAACTTTATTTTCTCTGGAACTTTGTCCTGTAGCTTTAGGGGTTTTATCTTGACCTATGATTGCAAAAGACAAAGACACTTTCAGACTTCACATAATTAGAGCACACATGACTTCCCCATCACCTGCTCCTCTCCCAGACAGCACCCTCCCACTTATCAAAGGACAGCATGACACACATGCTCAGTTCAGACCTCAGGTTTCATGCTTAAGATGGCAACAACAGTCTCTACACTTACAAGATACAACAGCTCCCTTGAAATGGCTACTAAGAAGTTATTATTGCATTATATCATTACTGGTTTATTACTCTTCCAAACACAGGGCAGATAACCCAATGGGTACCTGCTGCAGAGCTGCACCCTCTGCCCTTGCCAAACAGGCTTTCTTCATGTCCTTGTAGATACCCACCCAGCAAGATGTCCCACCTGCAGTTCTGCATATGATCTGGTGTTTGCCCACTGCTCATGTAGAAATGCAGTGTTGGAAAGTATTGGACACTTGTGATCCTCCCTTCTCAGACCCTACCATGCTTTGTTTCCGGGCTCGGTCAGGGTTTGACACATGCAGCAGCGTAGCATGAACAGAGGTCCAAAGACTCTTGCAGCTGCCTAACTCCAGCTATGGTGTGAACACTGAGCTCACAATGCATGGAAGCAATGATAGAAGGCAGGTGGAGAAGACATGGCCAGGAGACAGCCAGATCTTCACAAGTGTGCAGTCTGCAAAACAAGGGAGAGGCCCGTGAGAGGAGATGAAGATCTGCGCCTGCGTCCTGAGAAGGTTGACAAAATTTAATTTTCACTTAGGGACTGGAAACTTTATCAGAGGTTTCTCTGAAGAGGTTTTATCTCCTGCCCTCATTCGTACAGTGGGTAAAAAATAAACAGCAGCTGCAGCCAACCTGCTGTAAATGGGAAGCCAGCAGCAGTGCAGGCTGGTCCCTGTGCTGCAGGCACAAGGGCTGTGACGCACACGCCCAAGAGCAGCTGCTGCTCCCAGACACTATCGATCAGCCCTCCTAAAACAGGAACCATCGCTGCAACAACCAACGGCGACCTCGGGGCAGGGATGAGAAGAGCAATGATGGAGGAGGAGGTGGAGGTAAGGAGACCAGCTGTAGCTGCTCAGACCAAGGGTCCAGCCAGCCTCCTAATCTGACTTTTAAGAGCATGAGCTTGTGGAAAAACAAAACAGAGCAAGTGACGTAGCGATACTACACTTGCATCTTCTAACAGCTTCCCTTAATTTCCCCAACCTCCAACAATCTGTAGGGGAGAAGAGACTTCCTGAACCGGAGCTGTGGTCTTCAGTTCTACTTTCTCTTCTGAGAACTGGGCAGTCACCCCCTGCGACCTATGTCTTTGGCAACTGCCTCACTCTGTGACCAGAAAAGCCAAAGCTTAACAACATGCAGAGTGAGGAACCACTTTGTTCCTCATCTGCTGGTTTTGCATGAGATCCCCCAGTCCTTGGTTTGGAAGCACAAGGGATCCCATTTCCATAACCCACAGCAGAGATGTGACTCCCCTTCACATGTCCTGCTCCGGGCTGATGTGCTGTGACCAATCTAGCCAGTCCTGGTACAGCAGCTTTTCTCTGACCACACATTGCTCTCCAAAACAGCCCATGGTGTGCTGTCCTTCCCGAGACGAGGGGGCTGGCAGGATGTCAAACACACGTGGGCGAGCTCTGGATGTACACGGTAGCACAATGAGGTTGCTTTGTTCTTTGTTCCTGATAAACAAGAATTGATTTGCTGTGTTGAAAGCCATGAGCCCCGAGCTGACATTTTCACTCATCTCTTGCAATGTAAGGTCTTATGCCTCTGGGTTATCATCAGCCCTGAGCTCACCCTTTTATATTCCACTGTCGGATGGTTTTACTCAATGTACACCACACTTTATGTTTATCCAAAGGCAGGTAAGTTTGTTATTGCACCATCACTTTTTCCAGATCATTTAAGGGTAGATTTAAGCAGCACAGATCTCTAAGGTGCTCCTAGAGTGATCTCAAACAACTGTGGAATTAATTCTTGGGTTTGTTGTTTGCTGGTTTTCGTTTTTTTTTTTAAGCAATATTTCATCTATGAAAGGACCTCTCGTCTGACTGCATGGCCACCTAAGGCCCTTAAGACGTGTGTATTAGAAGCCCTTTTGGGAAGGGATCTTGTCTTCTATTTATGTGGTTACTGACAGCTCCAAAGAATTCCAACAGCTCTGCAGAGCAGGACTTCTTCCCTTCACAAAAAAAACCCCCAAACACTGACCCTTTCCCAGTATTTACCCATGCAGTTAATCCACTGTACTCCTTGCTAGCTTTATCTGCCCGGCTGGTACACCTGGTTAGTAAATTCCCAGAACTCCTCTGGGATCTGTTTGAAAGACTGTGCTCCAGGTGAAGTGCTGCTGTCCTTGGGCACCACAGCAGCTTCAGCACAGGACCATAACTTCTCACTTAACAACTCGACTATTTCTTCCTTAAACTCATTTAAAACTCCTGGGGTGATACATCCAGTCCTGCAACTTGCTGTAAAAGCAAGTATTTTATCTTTTTTCACAGCCTCTGCAGCAGGCACTGTGGTGTAAGGCAGCATCTCTGCTGATCTCCCACTGTCAAAGTGTGGAGCTGGGCCAGCCCCTAGAGAAATGACAGATGCTTTCTGCTCACCCCTCTGCCTTCCCAAAGGGGAAGAGAAAGGGAAGAAGGGAGAGAGATTTATGGATTGGGAAAGAAAACTAAAACAGCTTTAGTGAAAATAGTAATGATAAAATGAAATATATACAAATAGATACAAAACCAATATCAAACCCAGTCCCACCCCAACAGCCCACAATTATGTCACTGTCACCACCACCACTACTACTGATGCTGTGGGGCAGGCACTGGGGAAGTCCCAGACTGGGCTCAGCAGCTGATGGGAACTGGGTTCAGAACACATGGATCAGGATCGTGGGCAGAAGAGACAGAGTCCTCAGAGCCAGCCACTGAAGATGAGAGACTGACCCTCATGACCCCTCAGCTTTATACTGAATATGACACACATGGGATGGAATCCCTCGTTAGTCAGTTCAGGGTCCCCTGTCCTGCACACCCCAATGTGGGGCACAAGATTTAGCAGTGACCTTGGTCTGCACAGGGACAAGTATAAGCAAGAGCCTTTCTGCACACCCCAACCCTTGGTGGTAACTCTAAATACGGAGCATTATCACTGGCTGCAAAAATCTGCTGTTAACTTCAGAAAGTGCAGTTACTTAGAGAAGACAGCTGAAAAGTAAAATCACAGAGTATCAGGGATTGGAAGGGACCTCGAAAGATCAACTAGCCCAACCCCCCTGCCAGAGCAGGATCACCCAGAGCAGGTCACACAGGAACACGTCCAGGTGGGTTTTAAACATCTCCAGAGAAGGAGACTCCACAACCTCCCTGGGCAGCCTTTTCCAAGCTCTGTCATCCTCACTGGGAAGAAGTTTCTTCTCATATTTAGGTGGAACCTCCTCTGTTCCAGCTTACACCCATTGCCCCTTGTCCTATCACTGGATGTCACTGAACAGAATTTGTTCTGTTCTAGCTCAGGTCAGGACACCCACAAAGATTCCAGCAGGGTAACCTCTGTGAGCTGCTCTGTGGCAAGCTCATGTGCAGAAAAAAATGAAATTTTGTTGTTCTGCTGTGGCTTGATATTGCCCGAGTCCTCCTTCCAGAGCCTGAGCAGTCAGGAGCACACTCCAGACTCTCCTACATGGCTCTATTTCTGATAGGTCTGAAACAGGACTGTTATTTTTTCCCCCCTCTTTGCAAGTCATCCCTCAGGATCCCCAATCTCCTAGAGTTTACACCCTTTTCCATTTTCTCCAGCTTTTTGAAAAATGTTTTTGTTTTCAATAGCCTCCATGCCCTTCTGTTTAGTCATGCTGGCTTCCCTGCACCATCTCTCATGTCTGTTGTGATGGATGGTGAGCATTTGCTCTCTGCTTATTTTCAATAAGCTTCTCCATTTCTGTGCAGTTCTTGTTTTGAACTTTGAGTGCAAAACCAGTGAAGTTTTCGATGATTTAGTTTGCCTTTTTTTTGGTCCTTTTTCCCAGGGATGTTGATCTAGAGCACATTATGATTCCCACCACAGAGCAGCTCTTTGAAGACACAGTTTTGAACGTGTCTGTCTGTCCTTCTCAGAATCATGTCAATGATGGCTTCCTCTCCCTAACCTGTTCCTCCATAGAAGTTTGCAGCTAAAATGGAGTGTTGGTGTCACATCCCACAGCCACATCTGTCTAACTGACACAGGGCAGCTGAAGCTCCCTACCCTTGTCCTGCCTCCTGGCCTTGTAGCTTCTCTGACCACCATCTTGGGACTCACACAATTATAGACAAAACACAAATTTCATACTTAGGTTTTCAGCCTAAGGAGAATCTAAGTTATTCACTGACATTAGAGTCAAATCAGATCAACAAGCTTTTTTAACAGCCACCTGCATCCTCTACCTGCACCTACCCCCTCCTACACCAGGCATTAGTGTCCACTAAGAAGGACCTCAACCCTCTTCTGTGATCTCAGACAAAACTATGATAACCACTGGCAGAAACAAACCTGGTATTTTGGGTGCAAGCTCTTGTTACAGGCTGGATGACTCGATGAAGTGCTATAAAAAAGAGAGTATTTCCCTGGTCCCTCTGCCCTGTCCCATGTGCAGAGAGCTGATGCTCTCATGGAAAGCTCTAAGTGGGAGAGCAGGGATGGGTTTGCTGTCCCACTACATTGGGAACCAGAGCAACTGGCCCTGCAGCCAGGGGAGACCTCATTTGGGTGGCAGAGGCACTGATGAGCCTTAGCTACACTGTTAACATGTATTTTCAGGCAGGGGTTGGGCAGAAGAACAGATAGTAGCCAGTAGCCACCAATGCTAGTGACCATCTCTGAAAGCCCCGTGATTTTTGCTCTATGCTTTATGGTCCCAGCTCCTGAGAATCACTGCTCTTAGTCACAGCCTGACACTTTAGAAAATGAAATGTATCTGAACCATAAAGGCTCAGGCACTGGAAGGTGACAAGACACAACCCAACAGCAGCTTTAAAACATTTGAGATTAAACACAAGCAGGAACTGCTGTGAGGCTGGGATCTGCAAAAGATTGACTAGACTGGGACATTATCCTATTTGGCCTTAACATCTCTGAATGATTCCTAAACTGAGGAGGAAAACACACACCAACCAGTGACTGCCAGAGTCTAAATTCAGTGTGGGACTGATTATGGAAGAAGTGGGTGCATACCCAGGTGGCAAAAGGTTCAGATGGGGGGGAACCATCTCTAACTGCCCCCTCTGCCTTTGGACAGAAAGGGAAGCAATAACAGTGCCACTGATGGGTGACATAGAAAATGTCCCATATTAAGAAAAAACATTTCTGAGTGAAGGAATGAGGCATGCAGAGGTGCTAATGCCTGCAGCTCCAGAGACTCCTAGGCACCAGAGGTACCTGGGTGCCAACTGGAGCAGTCTAAATTACAGCCATGCTCCCTCAGCTCCAGGTCAGAGTGTGATCCAGAGCTTAAGTGTTAAAAGTTATTACAGTCTGAAGTAAGTGATTTTTCACAGTGGGAATGATTAATGATGGGAACTCACATTACCAGTGCTTTTCATGACTTATTAAGCTTCTTTCTTGGCATTACCAAATGAGTTTTATGCCCAATGTGAAGTTGGTCAAAGTTCAAAATTAATTATCTGGAAAAACCGAGAATTGATTTAATTTGGGGACTGATAATAAAGAACACATCTGTGAAATCCCTTCAGTCTGTTTTTTTTAAAAAAAAATGTTAAAATCTGGCAGAACACTGAGCAGCAGGGCATCTGCTGCTCACGCTTGTCAAATGTCTCAATTAATTGAGGGCTAGAAACATCCCCCAAAACCTTCAGCTTAAGGACATTGAGGTCCTGGTTCACCTAAGGCAAAGAGAACCACTGCTGCTTTGCTGGGAGGTGGAGCAGATGCAGATTGCTCACATCACATTTTCCACTTTTTCAGTGATACTGCAACTACAGCTCCTTCATGTCTTGGCAAAGGTGGAAAACAACTGCAGCATGTGGGCAACCTATGACAGCTATTAACCATGGAGAGGTTAGAGCAGAGATTCCATCGTCCTGCTCTTTGCAACAGCTGCCCTCAAATTTCTACACATTATTAAAACTACGCTACAAACTATGTCTATAATCTAAGAAAAAAAAATATTGTAAAACTGTAAACCATCACCATCTGGTAACTCACCACTCCAGCACCACCAACCTTAATGCAGTTGGTGGGTACGTGCTTACCACCTCCTCTCTCTGCAAGATTATTTTGGAAATAGTGGAGCTGAAGGAGCTGGCTGCGTGGGCAGCAAGCCTAAATCAGATTGAAAGCAACATCTTGAACTAAATTATTCATTTCCATACAGAGCAGAAATTTATTAATAGCAAACACAATATGATCTATGCAAGCAGGCAATAGTTTCTAGCACTTTGTGTAATTGGATTAAGTTTTAAATTAGAGCAATGCTGGGTGAGAATCAAGAGCAGCAGCAGCAGGAGACATGTAATCTGGTTACAGAAACACAACAGCACCAGGAGGCAGAAGTGCTGCTGGGCTCCCCCCAACCTACTGCTGTACATGCAAACAAGTGCTGTGCTCAAAGGTGCCTGATGCTGATGGACACACCTTGTGGGTACCTGCAACCCCTTCCAATGCTCTGTGTCAGCCAGAGAGAAATGGCAAGTGCCCTACAGAACACCCATTCTGCCAGGAACTGGCTCTGCAGCCAAAGGAACTGAAAGTCCAGTGACCTACACCAGGAGTACAGCTGGCAGGCTGGGCTTGTGATCCCGAACCACAGAATCATCTAGGTTGGAAAAGACCTCTAGGATCATCAAGTCCAACCTTCATCCCAGCATCTCCCTGACCCCTAGACCATGTCCCAAAGCACCACATCTACTTGTCTGTTGGACCCTTTGAGGGATGGTGACTCCACCACCTCCCTGAGCAAGCCTGTTCCAGTGCCTGCCCACTCTTGCAGGAAAGAACTTCTTCCTAATGTCCAATCTAACCCTCCCCTGGCACAACTTGAGGTCATTCCCTCTTATGTTGTTGTTAGTTACTTGGGAGAAGAGACCAACATCAGCCTCACCACAACCTCCTCTTTCAGGTAGTTGTAGAGAGCAGTGAGGTCTCCTCTCAGCCTCCTCTTCTCCAAGCTGAACAATCCCAGTTCCCCCAGCTGCTCCTCATACAACATATTCTCCAGAACTCTCATCAGCTTCATTGCCCTTCTCTGCACCTGCTCCAGCACCTCCAGAGATCACTAACCCCTACAAGCACACAACACTGACGCCAATAAGCAACTAATGACCACACCTACGTGGTGGAGATGGAGCAAGATGTACTTCTCCATCTCCTGCCCTGCCCATGTAAGAAGCAGTTAGAGCCACAGCTTTCCTGCACTCCAGGCAAGTCTCCAATGTCATGAGCAAGGCACCCAGTATGGATTCAGGAATATGTGGTGCTTCTTACTCCTGCTCTGCAGGTAAATCCCCCCCTTCCCCAGCTAATGCAGGAAACTGGACCTGCCTAAAGCTGGAATAGTTTAGGGTGAATTAAACCACTTGTAGATCAGCTCTCACCTGCCTAAGACTGCAGCAGGTTGGTTTTTCCCTGTGGGCTGCAAACAGAAGAGGCTGGTGTCTCTACTGCTCTTCCATCCCCTGGACAGCGGGTTCAAGATGCCCCAACCTGAAGACACAGCCTTTGTAAACCTGCTTCCTACACAAGGAAGATTTGCACCCCGTTGTGTGACTGCAAGACCTCAGATCATCTTAACCCTTAAAGACAACCTGGAAGATGAGCCCAGGGCCATGTTTCCAGCCAAGGTCCTCCCACCTGCTGACGTGATGTGCTGAACTACACTTTGGTATCTTGCTGAAGTCCATGAACATCTTAAAAACTCCTCAAGAAGAGGAAGCCAGGCCACGTTCTCTGCCCCCAAACCTTCAGCGTCCCTGGGAACTAGAACTGAGCCTAACTGCACTGAGTTGTAACTCGCAACTGCTCATTAGCTGCTGTGAAATACCATTCATGGGTGTTGCACAGTGCATGGGAACAGATCAGTCACTCTTTGGAGAAAGGCACCATTCACTTTTCTGAAGGCAGGAAGGAGGCAAATCCCTTTCTCAACCTAAAATGCACACATGTGCTTTGCTGTAAAACCTCCCTGATAAGAACAAAAAAGAGCACAGGAACTTCAAATACCACATCTGCATAATCAGGCTCTTTAGCACACTTGTCATAAGCATACAGAAAGCCAAACTAATGTTTAAATAAATCCCATAGAAGGATTGTGCTCATAAGCTTAAAAATAAAAACCACATTTCAGCTCAAGTGCAGCTAGCAAAGGCTGTCCAGAACTCAACACTGCACTTTTACAGAAAATAAGGAAAGCCTGTGAGAGGAGGAATCAGAGGAAGAGCTTCCGAAGAAATAAAAATGATTAAAAAAAATTTCAAAATAAAATTCCATATTAATCATTTTTAGCTTTACAGTATTTGTTGCCATGATGTCAGCAGAAGTCAAAACCAGTACTTTAGTGGTGACACTAGTTCTAATAAGGTTAGGGGCAGCTCAAAATTTAGCAGGCATTAAAAAGAACTTGCTTTCTTGATCAAAATATCTTCTGTGTTGTAATTAATTTCACTCCAGCCCTCTGAAGGAGAGAACAAAAGAACTCATTGTACAAAACAGAAGAACAATGGTCCTCAATATCCTAGACAAAGTGTTTCAATGCTGGTGACAACAGCTTCCATTATTCATACACAGAAAGCAAACCCTTCCTCAAAGTGCTAACATTTCATTATATTTCATTACAATAAACATAGGATGCTTTAAAACATATTGTATTCCATGCCACTGTGTAGCAATCACAAGCTGGCTTTAATGATTTAATTAAAAAAAGAGCACAGTTTCAATTCAACATCTATGACATCAGCAAATGCACATGATGGGACACTCCAATAACCTCTCAACAGCAGAACGCCATCTCCTACTGCCCAGCAAGCAAAAATAAAACAAAGAGACTGGGCAAGGATAAGCAAACGTTTAAAAACACAGACTAAAATGCTTCAAACAAATGTAGTTGGGGAAGAACTTCTCCGAAACGGACCCAGTAAAAACATGGGTGTGTTGAAAAGTTATACTTTCAGGGAAAAAAGTGGCAAAAAATTGCTCCTTGAGGTCTGTTGTTAACTCTTCAAAACATTTTGCTGTGTTTACTGTGGGCACGGGCAACACCAAGTCACTGCATTTCTGGTTAATTGCAGCTATGCACAGCAAGCTGTTGGACTGGGAAGATTGAATTTCTTTCCTCCATGGGTGCACATGTCCTGTCTTTTCTGCTTCAGCTGAACTTTGCATGTCCTGGACTTACTTGCTCCCACCTCTTCCACACCCTGTGAGTCTTCTGTAAATACTCTGCCAAATCCCAGAGCCGCCCCCACGCCCCAGGTCCTCTTCTGCTTGGTTTGTGCTGGAGAGCAGAACTCTGCCCTCCCTTCATGTGGGTGGGAGGCAGTGGAGGGGAAGAACAGGCTACAGAGCAGATCAAATGCTTGCTCATGTCAGACAAACATAATGCAGATTTATTCGGATAGTTTTACAAATACATCAGCATATTCCTTCACTGGTATTTAAAGCAAATTGCCTGAAAAATGGGGAGAGATTTAGGCTAGCACAGAACACCTACTTCTCAAAACTGCTGAAGAGGGTATGCAGATAATCACAAAAGCACAAGCACAAGCTCTACCACCCGTGTAGGTCACCACACCATCTGTCCATCAGCACACCAGACCACTTAATCCACCATCTGCCTGCGAATATTAGAAGAAGCCAAGCCTAGATTTCATTAGGGTTCATATAGCTTTCAAGTAAAATGTAGGTCTCAGATTTAGGTTAATACATTTTATTTCTGGGAATAACCTAGATTCAATTGATAAAGACCCCTAAGCTGTCATGCAAGCTCTCCTTTCTATCTCCATTGCAAATGGTGATCAGATTATGGGGGAGCTGTTTAAACTGGTGCTCAGGCAATCTGTTATTTGTCGGGGTTAATTGTGGTTGCTTGTAGATGACCAGTTTAAGAAAGTCAGGGCACCTGTATCTACAATTCTGCTGTAAGATCATCACACCACATTCACCCATAGTAACAAATTTCAGAAGCAAGAGGAGCTCGTTCTGTTGGCTTTGCCCACATCTGATCCTGGCAAGTGATTCAAAACTGAAAACAAACACAGCGGGAAACTAACAGAAATTCACAACAGCATCCCCCATTTTCCCTAAAGGAAAGAAAGATCTTACCAACCTTAAATACCCATGTTACCTTGAAAAGAAACACATGCCAAAGCTTTACAGGAACCACGTGGCTAACCCGGCAGTGCACAACCCATGGAGCCAGGGACAGTGCTAACAACACGCTGGTGTGCTGGCATTAAACCAAACACCTCTCCCAGTCCTCAGCAGGGACCAACTGCAGAAAAACTTTGGCAGCTCCAGCTTCCAGACAGAAGGTCTAGAGGCACCGTGGGGTGAGCAAACACTGTGGCTGGCTGGGAGACTGCTCTGGCTGCACCCAAGGCAGAGCTCTGAGGGGCATCCCTCGGCCCTGGAAGGAGCTGGGATGGACTTACAGGAAATTACCTCGTGGCCCAGGACACCTTCTCAAACGCTGGTAAGCAAAAGTCACACCAATTCTGCAGAGGCCTGAATGTGGCAGCCAGATGTGCTCTGCCAGATTAAAAAGCAGCAGTAACTTTTCACAAGACAACACAAGAGCTCAAGCTCCAAGTTCAAGTACTGATCCTGGTATTGGTGGCTGAGACAGAAAATCCAAGGACCCACCACAGCATCTGTCTTCTCTGACAGGTTTCACACAGAGACTAAATCCAGGCCTTTGGGGCACTTTCCAGGTAGGATGAGTGGCCAAGCCAGGTGTGCTCTAAAACCACACCTTGTAGTGAGAGACACTAGAGGAAGGTAAGGCTGGGACAACATCTACAGTCACAAGAGACACCACGTTAACTTCTTGCTAAAAAAAAAATATTCTAAATGAATTACCAAGAGGGCTCCCGGAAGGAACATCTTGTCTCCTGCCCAACTGTTGCCATGGCCACCAGCTCACTGCTGATCTAAATGAAATCAGAGAGAAGCACCAAGCACGTCCTTGCCCGGCCCCAAGAGCCCCTCTCCCCGGCTGTGGGGCTGGGGGGCAGCTCTTCCCACAGCTTGGCCATGGGACGGACACGGAGCTGGGGCAACAGCACCAGGACATGCCAGGAGCACAGGAGTTGGGGGTTGCAGCACCATGATTCTTTGGGGCTCACACACCTTCAGATTTGGGGTGGTATTTAAAGAAGGGCACAAAGAGGCTTTGTTTGTCGAGGGAAAGTGTGGAGTGAAAAGGCAGCAGGGATGATGGCTGTTAGAGACACCTTCCTACCTTCCCACTCTGCTCTGGCTCCCCAGACCACGCTGCTCACAGACAGGCCAGACACGGGCAAACCCAGAGCTCTGTTGGGGCACTAGAGAACTTGCAGTGAAGGTGGATACCTCAGACACTCGGGGGCTGTATTATATTCATTCTGGTGATGGCAGCCAGGCCTCAGCAGGCAGTGCCTGTTCCCCTAACACTGACTCAATAGCATGGCACTCTTATTTTTACCCAACCCACACGGGAGCTCACCGTGCCCCTAGAAGAGACAGAGAAGACGCACAAATACAGATGGAGACAAGATGGTAGAAGGAAGTGCCTTCAACCCATTACCTACCTTTATTAAAACAGAGAAATCATTGCTTAACACTGTTGACACTGCTAAGACACTAAAGTTACAATGTACTAAGATTAGTATTACACTCATAGGCTTTAACACAACACTAAAACTCACAGTGAATCAAGCCCGAGCAGTACAGTGGCAGGTGCCTGCCCAAATGGGGGGTACCTTCAGTGACTGGTATCAAGAGATGGAAAAAATATAAACTGTCTTCTTAGGACTGTGTTTATTATACTGCTGTTCTGCACAGGCTTGCAGAGGGCCTTCTGGAATCATCTATATCAATAGGCTTTTATCAAAAGCTATCAGGTGACTGCTGACAGCTCTACCCCCTGGCACACCACTGGTGTAAGACAGCAGCAAGAGCTCATCCTGTGCCACACAGAACACCACAGACACACCAGCCTCCTACAGCTGAAGAGAAGTAAAGCTGCTGGCTGCACATCCACATGCTGAGTGGGGAGTCAGAGAGGTAATGGAGCATGGAAAATGAGCCTGTGTTCCTACCACATCACCTCAGTGCTGTGCTCTGCCTACCAAAGAATGTGTCCTCTGTCTTGGGTGTTTGTGCTGCAGCCACTCCTCTAAAAGGATTATTCCTATAGCAACCAGAGCAATCAGTCTCTTCTCCACACTGCTCTGTCAGGTGAATAACCTCCCAGAAAATCACCACAGCTTTGTCATGACCTGGGCCCAGCAAAGCAGGGGTGCTGTATCTGGGGCAGCATGGTGCCTTCCATCTCCTCTCAACACAAATAGAGTATGTGAGCTCCTCCCTTCCCAGCCAGGGAACCAGATGGGGTGTGACAGAGCTGCAGCTCTTCAGCATATTGCGTGTTTCCAAGAAACTGCTTTTCAGGAGACCAGCCATCCTGTGAGATGCCATGAAGCCTTGGCAGAGCAGCCCAGGTCTGCATCTCAGACCTCTGAACAATGTGCTCTGCATGAAAGAGTGAAGGGCAATTTCTGACAGCTGGACACATTCAAGTTCTTATTGATTAAACCTTATCAGGAGCTAAAATGAAGATACAGAGCTTTTTCATATCTCTCTGTCAGCATTACTGATGGGCCATGGGGAGCCTGCCCACAGATCCTTGTCTCCTGCCCGTGTCTTACCTGACAGTCGAAGTCCTGGAAGTTGCGAGCTGCGTTCTGTGAATGAAAACCAGAGAGAGAAAAAAAACAGAGTTCAGCACAGCACCCACAACACCCCAACAACACTGTGAGAGCTCCCCCCAGAGACCTCTGCTTCAGCAATCCAGCCTGACTGCAGTCAGGACAGCAGTGAGATGTGAGACCCGTGCAGTTCTGCTCATTACCATCCAGCAAGGCTGCTGGGTCTGTCCCAAGGCTGTCAACTACGCTGTTGACACAGCTAAGAGTTGAGAGCATTCAAGCAGGGACAGATGCTCTTAGGAAGGGCCCTGACCAAAGTGAGGCTGTTTATGAGGTTGGGTCTTCTCTGGTCCTGGTGCCCATTTAAATGCAAAACCCTTGAAAGGACTACCACTAGGATCTCACACAATGGGCACAAGAAAACAAGCCATGCAGTCAGCTCTGCAGTAGCTACTGCCATGGCACAGTGTTGTTCCCAGCAAACACCATGATCTGCAAGCTACTGAAACCAGAGCACATGGGAACTGGGCTCAGCAATTTACAGCTGACTTTTCCCAGAGGGTGACACGCACAGAGGTGAGTGCAGGAAGCACAGCACACATCTGGTGTTCTGCAAGTTGGAAGGTGTGCAGTGACTGGTCTGGAAGGCCACGTGCTTCAGGAGGCTCTGTCTCTGACCGGAGTAGGTTACACCACTGAGTGCTGCCAAAGGCTGGGCAGTCATCTGAGACAGCATTGTAGCTTGTGTGTTCTGGGCATAGCACCTGCTGCTAAAATTACAGCTAGGACCACACATGCACAACAGAAACACCCCAAATGTTCTTCTGGCTGAGCACCCTAACTCCTCTCCGGGTGTCAACAATGGCCCTGTTTTTCTTTCTCTTTTGTCACATTAGCAAGAACACAGGTTGCTACCTACATTCTTCTGAGACATTTGAGATATCTGCAAATCTATTTTAAGAACTGCCTTGGTGTGAAGTATGGAACTATTTCAATGTTTTGAACATGACCTGGCACAAAGCACCAAACCCTCAGGGTGGAGGGAAAGAAAATAAGACACAGCCCTTTCTTATTTCAGTTTGAGATCCTGAAGTTAGTTGAGATTTCTGACAACTGTCTCTGATTCTTTCCCTGCTCTGTTGAATGCAGACAGGAAAGCCTTCTCATCTACCAGGGCGTAAAGAAGGTCAATAATTCAGTCATCCAATGCCACAGTGACTGGCGACTAGAACAAAGCCTATGAAGAAATTCAAAACTTCGGTATGCAGCACTGGACTTGGATGGTGCATGCTAAGAAAAGGCTGATCTGATGATGCACTGAGAGAAGAGCAAGATTGCCTGAGTGGGGAGGGAACAATACAAAGCAAATGAAGGTCTGCGTTGCTTGTTGTCAGGGTGTATCGTGATGCACAAGTAACAATAGTGCTGACACGTCCTGACTCCTGGATACTTCATTTTAACATACTGAAATCTGACTTTAAACCATTCAGCTATTGTCTTAACTTGAGAAAGTTCAAGATTAAGGCAAGTTTTCCAGGCCTCTGAAGATGGGGTGGCTGCAGCTCAAAGGGAAAGAGCTGGAATGACTCAACCCAGCCCCAGGGCTGCCTGTTCAATCTCCCAAACTGAGCTGCTGCATTTCAGTAACTTTTCACTGAGACTGCATTAATAGGAGTCAAAGGTGCCAGAATACGGACCAGACAGAATAAGAAAGTGTCACTGGGATAAGTTTTCTTATCAGGTTACAGGCAATACTCTCTTTTTCTCTTTTTCAACTAAATGGGAACATTTGAAGTTGATTTCCTTTCACAGTACGAAGTCACTGCATTTTCATGAGCCTGAATGAAGTGAACATACATAATCTAATGTATTTCACTTCCCTGCACTTTGTTAGGCTTAAATTACACACAAATGTAAGAGTGTTTGTATTCTTTAAAAGTCAGACTTGTAATCTTTTGCTGACTTAGATTTGAGACAAAGCAAAGCCAGGATTCAGTGGTCCAGTGGCATTTCTACAGTTCAGACAAGTGAACCAGCTATGACCCGTTTCCATTTCCCACCAGTTTTACACTGAGTATTAAGATACCAGAGCTCCTTTCCTCTGTACAGCAGCCTTTGTATCTGAAGAGTTCATGAGCACCTTAAGAGTTTTACTGTACTATTTCTGGCCATTAATCCATGCTGACTCAAACTCCTACATCTAAATGGGTTGGTCAGTAAAAACCTCAGTGCACTGTCAGCACAACACCTGGACTCATACACTGCACAGAACAGCACGTTATGACACCACGCCCACATACTCCATAAACTGTGCCAAAAAAGCATATATATATTATTTCAAGCTTAAAAGCAATAAGGGCCAGACTGCAGTGATGGTAGCTCCTCGAAGCACTTCTTTCCTTAAAGTGTAAAAAGGAGAGCCACAGCACACGTCTCTTCCCAGGCAATGCTGAGGATGGTTCTGGAGCCTCTCTACCTATGTTTTCCTACTGCAGTAGTACATACTTCCTGAAACTTCAAAACTGAGTCTAGGAAACCAAGTATCACTTTCTATGTGCCCTTGTGTACGCTGGTTAACACCACTGGGCTGTTTAGGTGGGCGTCCTGCATTTACACCAGAACTGCCCCAGCTGTTAGGTAAGAGAAGTGGCTGTGCAGATGACACCACGGCAAAGACCTCATGGGACTGACCAGGCAATACTTGACAGACAGACCGAAAACTTACAAAGTGAAAACCACTTATTTTTGGCATGCTTCAATACCTCCTACTTAGGTCAGCTCACTGAAGCAAGGGAAATGTGCCCTCTTGAACTTGAAGGATGGAAAATCCTAGGAGAATCATGAGCAAGAGCTGGGGCACTGCCTTTGGGAAGCTTGTCTTCTGTAAACATCTACCTCTCTTTTTTAAATCACAAACTGTTTTCCAGGCCTTTCTGTATTTTTATCTGCTGGTCTACACTGATTTTTTTCTTCGAAGACTCACCCTCCCTGGAAACATTTTAAAAAATTATATTTAAGCTGTGTCAGAAGCCTAGTAGTCAGCACTAGGCCATAAGACTAGGCAGCTGGACTGCAGATCTTGGTTGACATTTTAGATTTCACAGATACTAAACAGATAGGCTCCACATACGACCAAACTTGGCTGTGAGGTATGGAAAGTGAGCAAACTGCACTGCCCATGATCAGAGCTTGCAGATGCGAGACTGTAGATCTTGTTGGGATGGCCCATAATGCCTTGGGCACCCAGAGCAACAGTTTGTGGCAGAACCCAGAGAGGTCAGGGCTCTCCTGAAGCCCAGAGGGCTCTCCTCCAGCCCACAGAAGACAGAGTGAAAGCCTTAAACTGCTGCGCAATACGATGATTTTCCAAAGTTTCAGTACTGCATTAATCTAGCTGAGCTCTGCAGGTATTCAAAGGAAATGACTCTCTATTACTAAATCCAGGGACACAAGGATGTTTTGGGGAGTCAAAACACAAAGGATAATTGAAAACAAAAAAATTGAAAACTGGCATACAATTCAAGGTTTCTCCAACAAGCAGAAAGTTATTAGAGGTTCTACAGCTCCACCAGGTCAGGAATGGTATCACCTGTCCAACTGCTGCCCTGCCTTTGTAAATCCTCAGCACAGGCACGACATTTGGCTGTGACTCCAAACCTACCTGAACTGGGGTGGTCTGTCTTTCCCTGAGACTGGAGGAGTAGGAGATGGTGGATTACCAGAGTGGGGAAGCATGGACTGCTTTTCAGTACTCAAGGTACTTCAAGCTGTGAACAGATTCTGGCAACTGGGACACCCTGACAGGCCCCAAGCCCAGCTAGAGGACCTGTGAGAGCAAGGCAGCAGCATTACCTTATCATTCAGGAGGGGTTTGATCTCTGTCAACTGAACATCCTGCAGCTCGTCCATGGTGCTGTAAGTGGAGCCAATCAATCCTCAGAGGGTGATTCTGAAACAAAGGCATATTGTTAGAATAAAGTATTACAAGAGATGCTAGCCACAGAAAGCTTTAAGATCTTTCTTTAGACTTGTATATGCTCAAATTGAAGCCTGAAAGAAGCTGGTTCTGTGTCCCACAAAGCACCTGTACCTGCAGAAGGCCAACAGCCATGCCTGCACTGAGTGTGGCAGCCACGTTACCCCTCACCCTGCACACTGCCTTATCCTTCAAAAGCTGTTCCTGAAGGCTCAGGCCTTAGGAAGTCTGGATCGACTTCCATGCATTGCTAGTACTTCAGTCATGCTCTGCCTGGAAATGAACTGGAGATGCCTGGATCAGCAGAGTGAAGAGCTCTGCTCTCAGTATGTGGGAACACTGGTATCTCCCTGCCACGCCTGACACCTTCACCACAGCATCCAGAACTAACAACAGGGCTGTGCCCGTAACCCACAAGACACGCAGCCAACACTGCATTTGCACACAGGAGACAGAGGTGTGGAGATCCAAACACCGTGTTGGGAGAACACAAGACAGCCCAGAACCCAAGGCAGCCCTGGTTTTATGAGGTGGGATATAAACATGGCCCCCAGATAGTCCTGGTCCAGCTGAACATGTGCCAGATAATGCTGTTAACTGTGCAGCCCCATCATTCTTCATCAGCTGGTACAGTCACCAAAGGAAAGAAAATTAATGTGATGAGCAGTATGTGAGGCTCCTGTATGTCCATGGGAAATCACTGCTGCCACAGGCAGAGAAGACATCTTCTAGTATAAACACAGCAATGAGGATGGAGAAGAAACATGGCAGAGTTTACCAGGGGTTTGACTTTTATTCTAGAGGCTCTACGCGTGTTTCTAGACAGGAGGATTTCTAGAGCAGGCAGTTACAGCGATATGAAGAGGGCTCTGGCAATAGGAGATGATCGTACCTGATGGTGTGGATTATTTGGTTGTTCAGGAAAACTCTACATACTATTGCAGATGAAATAAAAGAAATCATGGACTTAAGCAGGGACAGGAATAGGCATGTGGTGGGCTTCCTGGCTGTTAGCTGAGTGCACTAGAGAAAGACTCACAAATACTGCCACAAATCCTTTGTCCAAGATAATATATTGCTGCTAACCATGGAAGAAAAGAAGTAGAAAAAGAATATAACTTCTGTGCTTCTCCAGCCCCCTTAACTGCACACAAATGTGCAGGGCCCAGGAAGGGGGACTCCCCTTGCCCCAAACGCTGGGCACAACTGGGCACTCTCCCCATCCCTTTGTGCCAGGACTAACACTGGTGTGGCTGAAGCCAGTCTGGCACAGAGCAAATCATAATGCCAAGTCAGAAAGGAAAACAAATCAGAAGGAAAACCTTCTGAAAACCAGCCACAGCAACTCCCCTCTCTTTTAGTTCCTTTGCTTTGGGAAGCTTAAAATTATTGTTCTTTTTCAGACTTTTTTTCTGTAAAACACATCATCTGTAAGAGTTCCAAGAAACCAGTTAATTTACAGCTAACATCCCCCTTACGCCACAATGAATTTTTATTCAGAAGAGCAGTAAGAGGCATTATATAATGCACTGTAAACCCCAGAGGCAGAGCGAGTTACTGTAGTCCTGGTGAGGTGTTACAGAGACTAAAAATTATTTTCTACTAAGGAATTACAACTTATGTATACACTGGGACTGATTAAGAGCTCAACATCTACCAGGTTCTCTCCAAAACAGCATCCCACAAGGTTACAGACACCAAAGGAGTTTGAAACAAGCTTCACAAAGTTTATCTGCAGCAGGAGACGTGGTACTGGAACAACCACCTTGTTAGCTGGAGAGCTTATTGCTCGCTTGGGCTCCTTTGAAAAAGACCCCCAAGGGTGGGCAGGAGGGTGACTGGGGTCACCCAAAATACCAACAAATTGTCCACTCTACCCAAAAGGAAAAAAAAACCCATGCACCATCAGCCACCTTCCTCTGTGGGCTTTTATCCACAGGGGAATGTAAGTTCTTGTTTTGTGGTTCATGACTCTTAGGCTCACATTTGCCATTTGTGCCTAAACCGGAGCCTACAGCAAGGCAGGGCATCTCTCCTGGTCTGGGTTAGAAACAAACCAGTTCTGTTCAGTGATTTTACTTGCCAGGTCAGTCTCTTCTAATTAAGGACACTTTCTGAAGCTAACAGATTTTGGCAGCCAGTGTCTGCTTCTAGCAGTGAGAACACTCCATGTTGAGAGTTACCACCAAGGGTTGGGTGCAGACCATGGTCACTGCTCAATCTTGTGCCCCACATCAGGGGGTGCAGTAAGAGGCTGCACCCAGGGGAGGAGAGGCCAGGACAGGGGACCCTGAACTGGCCAACGAGGGATCCCATCCATGTCCGGCATGTTCAGTATAAAGCTGAGGGATCACGAGAGTCTCATCCCTTCTTCCTCTCTGGCTTCCCCTTCTTCAATGGCCAGCATCCAGGAGGACTCTGTCCATTCTCCCTTCCATCCCAAACTGTGTGTTCCTGAACTCAGTTCTAGAATCCAGCTCCTGAACCTGGTTCCCACCTGCTGCTGAGCCCAGTCTGGGTCTTCCCCAGTGTCTGCTCCACAGCATCAGTGGTGACAGTGACGTCATTGCCATCGGGTGGGTTGGGCTCAATACTGGTTTGTATATACCTGCACATATTCAATTTTATTATTATCTTCATTAAAGCTGTTTTCTAATCCATAAGTCTCCCATTCCCTCATTCTCTCCCATGTGGGAGGGGGACCAACAGCGATCCATAAATCTCTCTCCCTTATTCCCTTCCCCTTCCCCTTTTTTTTGGGGGGGTAAAGGGGTTAACAGAGAGCACCTGTTATAGATCTAGTGGACTGACCCTAAACCTTGACAGCACCTAATAATCACTCTCCACCAAGCTCTGACTGCCCAAAGAGCAGCTCAGAGCCCCCACTGCTCTGTGCTAGATTGCTCAGAGGTATTTTTGCTCCAGCTTTGCAGATCCTCCTTCTAGTTCCCCCTGAGCTGTACTAAGAGCAACAACACCCAGACATCCCTGGAATGTCCTGCATAAATCTGCCCAGGGACATCGTTTGCTGCTGATACAAGCATGCCAGTCCAGGAAGAGTGTAATGCCTAGAGAGAGAGACTGACACATTTTGGAAATCCCATGCACTAGCTTGTTATCGTATGTTTTATATGAAAATAACAAAAATCTAATTAGGTCTTCAAAGCAAGGATGATCAGATGCTTTTATTTCAATTTCATACTTGGTCTTTAGATGCAACTACAGTGCCCACAAACAGCATCACTCTGCAATTGATCTGACACCTTCCTACTCCACTATTGCTCCAAACACAATTTCAGGGGCAGGGGGGGCTCCAGGGGTTAAGGCAACACATGGCTGCTCCTTCCTTAAAGCAAGCTGAGAGGCAACATACAGGCAGCTGGTTTGGATGGTGGGCCTAGAATTAGGTGAAACTTCCTCAAGGAAGGAGACCACCTTCCTTAACATCAACTGGGCTCGTGTAACTGGGGAACCCCTGCAGCAGTCAGCCTGGGAGACTCTTCAACTTGGAGCAAGTGCAGGAGCTCTGAAGGGGCCAGAAGGGACTGAATGCTGAGGTGAGCCAGGAAAGCACTGAAAACTGCTGAACTAAGACAAAATCAGACAGGAAGATTACACATGCAGAGCCTGAACAGCCAGATGGTGGATTTCTTTTCTAAACCATTTGATTCTAATCTGCTCCTCCAGCAAATCTGAGTTTGTTTTTTTTCTTTCCTAGAAACTCAAAGCTTTTGGAAGGTTTTTTGAAGGAAAAGGTACAGGGGGTCCCCATCACTGCTTGCAAACAGCTTTTTTTAGATTGCTGAACCAGCTCTTCCCAATCCGCTCGCTTATGAGCTCCAGAAAACAGCTGTCACAGCCTCAGGACTTCATTGCAGGCTGCTCAGAGGATATTCTGCAAGCAGATGCACATACTTTTCTCTTCCCAAGGTCTTAGCAAGCTCAATTTGATTGCCCTGGACCAAATCTGGGTAAATTATTATTACAGCACAAGATCTGACTCACTCCACATTATTTACCACAACTTCAGCTGAGCACCCTGCTATGCTCAAAGCAACAGGGCTTGCAGCTTGAAACATGGCAAAGGAGCACATTTGTCCAAAAAAAGGTACAAATATGTCTCAAAAGAGAATTCTTTATAGTAGAGACCTGGTAAAGCCCATCTCCTAATGCAGAGGCAAAGGGATGGGGGATACTGGTGAGCAGGGCTATCCTCTGCTCGTTAAAGACTCCTCGTAAAAAGATCTGCTGACATATCAGCTCAGGAAAAATCAATTCTCTCCCTACACTCCTGCCGTTATTTAAAGAAACAAACATGTCATTTCATAAGCTGAAAGCAAGTTTAAAATACCAAAACAAAGCAGCATAAGTATTCACAGCACACAGAAGAGCTCTGTAAAAGACAGGCTACAGGAAAAGCAGAAGGTTCACCTGGAATGATCTGTGTATAAATCACACTCAGCTTCCCAAAGGCTGGATTAGACTCTGTGCTCTTTGAAAACCAGGAAGACAAGAATCAAGGGAAGACTGCTGCTAAATATACTTTCTAAGGAGTTTAAACAAGACCTACATTTAACAACGGTTTTGTAAGGGAAAGGTCTGTGCCCAGCTTTCCACTGATTTTGGAGGAGTCCAATTCTAACTACAAGCAGCATCATCCACGTGTGTAACTGAGCTCAGCGAGCAGGGTATCATCCTTAGCCACCATCTGAATTAAAAGACATCAACTACAGGGCAAGAATGCAAGAAAAATGTAAATTGTTTTGGGTTACCTGGACTAGTGCCCATGAAACCACTGAGCCATGCTGAGTTCCCCTGCACAGTACAGTCCCAAGAAGTTTTAGAGTGGGGATACTCAGGATATAAACTGGAACGAGCGGCTCACACAGCTCAAATGGAACCACAGAGGCATTTTTACGAGTTCTAAGGTGAAGGACATGTTCAAATGGATCTATAAAAGATGCTTTCCACTTCACTGAGCTTCCACAAAGCCCGTAGCTCAGGAGGTCCCATCCAGGCAAGGGTGAGAGCTCTTGAAGGCTTCAGTTGGACATTTTCCCCAATCAAAACATTCGTAGCATTGTCTACCATGAGAACATTCACCACAGCTTCTCCCCGGGCATCTCCTCCACCCATCCTGTGACACCACAGCCAAGCTCTTGCCTGCCCAGGGGCCGTTAGTGCCTCTGGACTCCCTGCTGTGCAGACACATCCCCCGACTGGACATCGCCACCAGGGAAATCTGCTCAGTCCTAAGAAGCTTACGATGAAATCTGAGTGCTTTCCACCAGATCCTTCCATTCCCTCAGCAGTTTTATTTTCGAGCTTGTTTCTGCTTTGTTTCAGTGATGCTGCCTGCTGTCTGACTGCACTTTTACATTTCAAGTGAACAAAATGAATCCAATGTGAATATGGATCCCATTGAGCAAAATAAAGTGTTCCAGAGAAAGATAGGATTGGAAACCTGTTTAAAAGTGATTTTAACAATTATTTTTATCATCCAGCAGTACATTTCACGTTACTGAAATTTAACCCTAATTCTGCACTTTACCTTATTGAAGAAGTTGCATTTTCACTGGTCTCCAAATGTTAAATTGCACTGACAAATAGAACCTTTACACCAACTGAGCCATCCTGCTGGGGGGGAGGAACCATCACATCAGGTACCCTACAGCTAAAGGAGTGTTCAGCCCAACCTCACTTTCCAGACTTTGGAATGCCATTGGGATTGATCTTTTTTAACTCGTCTGGTTTTAGATGGAAGAAAAAGATTTAGACCAAATGCAGAAGAAAAGTTTGTAGAGTCACTTTTGCTTTAAAATTAAAACTACCTTAAACTTTTTGTGTTCACACATATATATGAATTGTACAACCTAAATCTAATGTAGCAATTTGGCTGTGAAGAAATGGCATCAAGTAGTTCTGGTCACATCTCTGGGCATGTGCAGCGTAGTGTAGTGCAGCCTGGATAAGCCCAGCCTACTGTGGGCACAGAAACCATCACAGACATATACAAAGCTCTGGAAGTACAAATATATTCTGCTCCTCAGCAGCTGAGACAACAAAACTGCTTCTGGTTCCAGCTTGTTCAGGTCACTAATGCCCTTTCATTGTGTTTGTACATGTGTGTATGTATATATATATGTCTATATCTAAATCACTTCTACTTATGTCTTCACAGAGCAAAACCAAACTTTTCCTCTTGCTTCACTCAAATGTAAATAAATGGCTTTTGGCCATCAGAAAATATATTTGCCAGTTGTACACGATCTGATGTTTCAACATCTTCAATTCCAGGTTATCCACCAGACATGGGAAAGACCTTTTAAGGTTTCTCACAACAAATACATATTGTTCAGTATTAAATCATTATGTCTACTGAATATAAGACTACAGATACACAGAAGACAGACCTAAGTCTAAGGATGCAGTTTCACGATTTTAATCTGCTATAACTACAGACTGCTTTGCAGAAGGGGCATTCACAGGGTTGATGTAAATTTTAAGAACATGTATGCATTGTATGAAAAACAAATAATTAAAAATGATATTTTTATTATATTTTTTTACGCTTCTTCCTCATCCATTAAATGCACCTTTCCCTTACCCAGGTAGCACTGCTCCTTGGAGCTTTCCAGAACAAACTCCTTCAGTTTGGCTCATTGCCCATCTTGCATCATCTGAAGGATGATCTCTTCTGAGGTATCACTGTCATTACTTCTCCATCACAACTGCCCTTCTGTTGTCTCTTCCATCATTGCCAGTCTGTGAAATAACTTCCAAGCAGAAAACATCCTCGTGTGCGTCAGGCTCAATTTTCTGCCCCTTCTCAGGCAGCTGTCCAGGGCAGGAGATGCAGCTCAAATTAACACAGCTCAGATCAGCAGCAGATATAGGGCAACTCAGAACAATTCCGGATGTAATTTCATTATTCATTTAATATAATTAAATGATGGTGGGTTGAATGTGGGTTGCTGCCAAAAGGGATGCTCCTGTCCTTCGTCCATACACCAGCCAGAAATTCCTTCCTCCCCTTCCCTTGCACCAGGTTGATGATTACCCAGTAACGTGGCAGGTCAGATCTGCTTACTGCCCACTCAGTTGCTTTTTCCAGGACTAGTTTTCTCTTGGATTACTGAACGGATTGATGAAAAGGCTCCTTCAGCTCCTTGTGTACCACCTCTTTCCTAAATCTGTCAAGTATAAAGACCTTGCTTTGAGATTTGGCTGTAAGAAACCAAGCTTTCTGGCAGCGTGAGCTCTTCAGCTGACTCACAATGTGGATAAAGCATGTGCTCAGGACACTGCCAGATGATATGCAGGGGCCTGCACTTAGCTTCAAGATATGCTAAATCTAATCAATTCAGATAAAGTGCATACAGAATATAAGACAGAATTCAGTTTGCTAATCTGAGCTGCTTTTTTGTAGGGTATTATTTCAGGATACAGAGGAACTACAGTTTCACCTCACAGCCTCTGAGAAGGAACATCAGACCCTCCAGCTCTCTTCTCTGCTTCTCTATCCCCTTGCAGCCATGACCTAACTCTGCCTTAGGCTGTGTCTGGCATGTTTGACTGCAACATGAGCAGATTTAATGACTCCTTTTTTGCCAGACCAGCTTTCTGCTGTTTTAGTGAACAGAACGAGCCTATCAGACAACCACATGAACATCAGGACCAGCTCATGTAACGAGGGCTGGACATGTAATGAGCTCTGGAGTCAGCTCCAAATCCTGCAGCCTAAGTTGAGGATCACGTATACAACACACAGAGTGGGGAACTACAGCCATAAAGTAGTTAACTCACTACAGTCATCACGGTGCTCCCTGGACACAATAACCAGGGCTATGAATGAACATCTAATACGCATCGACACGGGCAAAGGGATAGAAGCCCTTTGGCAAAACGGGCAATAATGTTGTGTATCAAAGAGGGTGGAAACAGATACAGGATGCAGCACCTGACCAAAGCTTCTTCCAGGCACTGTGAGCAGCCTCCCACAGGAGTCAGGGAATACAAGAGACAATACAAGGGATTGGGAATGCTCAGATTGCTCAGCGTGCCTGAGGCTGCACCGAGAGCTCACCGGGATATGCTTGTGTCACCCTGGGCCTTCCCTCAAGTGACACTGGACACACAAGGGCTCCAAGAGACCTGCTTCTCAGAAGCAAACTGAAGCAGGGCCCGTGATAGTTGTTCTTTTAGGAAGCGTTATTATATACAGGTAACACTGGGATGATCTTTGAAGGACCCTAGCAGAAGACCTGCTTTTCAACAGAAAACACAATTGGGCCAAAATGCTGTAGTGTGACAGAAAGCCACCAAACCTGGCTTATAGACACTCAATTTCAAGAAAAAGGTATTGTATAAAAAATGAGCCCACTTGTCAAAACAAGCAAAAAACAAACAGAAAAAGCAATAAAAAGAAGGAATTCTACAAGGGCCCTGCAGATTGTTAAGAATGCTGTACAGGAAGCCCAGGTAACCCATGTGCCACTACAGAGGCATAAAGAGAGAGACTCCTTATATAGAAACTGCATAACTCAATAGGAAGCCTAAGGCAGCTATCCCAGGATCAGCTGGAATTCAAAAGTGGAAACTTTGTCCAGATGAGCAAAGCACAGCAAACCAAATACAGAAATCCCACACCAGCATGTTTCGTGGTGCACAGACCATCCACGAGAACATCATGTGGTTCAGTACTCTTGAAAATGTTTGAAAGTTAAAGCTGATTGAACAGATTCATTTGAAACTATGCTTTTATTCTTGCTGTATTTGTAAAAATTGGGAGTGGGGGATGATCTTCCTAAGGCACAGGTTTGCTCTGTGAAGTTTTATGGAGCTGAAGCAGCTCACTCAGTGATCACAGGAGCAATGGAGCCAGTGTGATGAGTGCAGAGAGGAGATGGAAGAAGGGGATATGACCCATCATTCAGGAAAACTACCCATGGAACTCAAATATTCAAGATTATGGAGGTAAATAGTTTCAGGAGATTAAAAAAACCCAAGTTTGATACATTTTGGAGAACTGTTCCCTAAAGACACTGGTCTGAGGGAAAAATAAAGGGACATAACCTCCAATATCTACAGCCCAACCTTTGTGGATCCTGGGAGAGCATCAGGGAAAAAGCAGCAGAAAGCTGCTACCTAAACAGCTTCCCCCACTGCCATGGCTGGAGAACTGGGTGACTACATGCACTGCTGGGCAGGCCAAACAGCATCTCTCTTATGCCCATCTTTGTCTAACCCTCTTTACATGAAGCCCTTACCATGCACTCCTCTGCATTCTGAAACAAGCAAGTAGCAGAGAAGCTCCTCAGCAGTGCCCGTGGTGCTCAGCCTGCGAGGAAATTACAGAGCTGCCTGCTCACCAGCACCACACTGGTTTTGACTGGGCCTGGGTTTGGCCAGTTAATCTTCAATTGTGCAATAGCATCACCTGAGCAGGGAGCCAGCACCCTCTAACCCCTCAGCCATATACAGCAAGATGGCAGGTGTGGGACAGCCAAGTCCCTCCCTGTCACTAGATCAATGTGGTGCTTCAGGACATAGTTTAGGGGTCAGGGAGATGTTGGGATGAAGGTTGGACTTGATGATCCTAGAGGTCTTTTCCAACAAATGATTCTATGATCAAGTCCCCTCATGATGAAATGCAGAGATGTCTTTTACCATCAGCTGTATCAAAAGGAGGCCAATAGCCCCAGAACAGGTGCCAGCCCATCCTCCCTTGCCAGTAAAACCCATCCATCAACAACAAAAATTATTTATGTTCTCTGCCCACGAGCAGAGTCATGCTACACCAGGCCTGGGGTATCATCAGGTACACCGACCTTTGGCTAAATTCTGCAAGTTTGATGATAAATGGGATGCTTGAATCTGAGTGGCATCTGCCTAGAAATAACCCGTTTGTGTGGGTTTCCCTGGTACTGGTCAGTGTCCTGGGTTTTTGCTGGGACAGAACCCTAGGCCAGCCATGGTGTGCCAGCAGTTAGTGGTCTGGAGTCAGCCAGGGGCTGAAGCCAGGGGAGCTGCCCCGGGCTGGCTGCAGGTGTATCTCAGACTGTGAACATCATGCTCAGCGTAAAGGGGGAAGTTTGCTGAGAATGAGGGGTCCTCCTCCCCATCTCTGGAGGAGTTCACTCACCATCCTGCTCCCGAGGGCTGCCTTCCTCTTCATCACACCCGCCATGCATTCCCTGGGCTGAGTATAACTTTATATGCTTTATATTTGCACTACTATTAACATTCGTCTGGCTGTTTTATTAACCTGTTTGCATTTCAACCCACAGCTCTCCTCTCCTCCTCCCAATCCCCCTTCCTGGCTGGGGAGGGGTCATGGGGTGCTGGAGCAACAGCTCTAGTGTAGCCCCAGAGACAGGCTAAATGTAGACAGACAAGAAAGAATAAATATTTTCCTGCAAAATGCATTAACTATTTCAGGAAAGACATCAGCTGCTCCTGAGGTTCCCACAGCAGAACAGGCTCAGAGTCTCTACCTGCCCTTGCTCAATGTGGCTGCACAGCCCAGGGCAGCCTGGGTCCTAGAGGGGCACAGGGGACCCAACTGTTGCTGCTTCATAAGCTCCTATGACCAAGTGGCATTTTACCCAAAATAAAACAAGGAGCTCTTTCTGGTGATGGGCCCGAGTTCTGCTGATTGCTGCCACTTGTGGCTGCTTGAGTAATTTGCCACCCTTGACAGGCCCATGGGTTTAACAATCTCAGCACAGACTCATGGAAATCTCAGGGGTTTGATTCTTGGTCTTCAGTAGCCGATTTCAAACCACTATTCACAAGAATAACTTCTGTCATTCTGAAGTTCATTGAAACTACGTATAAAGTAGGTACCTAAAATATCTACAGAAGGAATGTGATGTTTTCCATCAAATTAGTAACATCTTTCTGAAAGCAGCTGGAGGCAAAGGGAGGATGGCACTCTGTACTAAACATGTTTTCCCAGATTTTAAGTTTGTCAGGTAAGGCCTGAGGACCTAGTTACCAAGTGCCATGTGCACTCAAACCCAGTTTGCTCTCTTGGCTCTGGGTGCTTGCAGGTTTAGATGCTCCTTCAAAAGTCCTGGCCATTAGTGCCTGAGACCTGCCAAAGTCTGACAGACACATCCTCTTGAAGGTGCTTCCTGCCATGGGGAGGTCTTGTCCCTCCAAGCCCCGTTGGCTTTTAGGCAGGAAGCAACTTCTGTTTTGCTTTCTCTTCATCCTTCACAGAACATCAGGGATTCGAAGGGACCTCAAAAGATCATCTAGTCCAAGCCCCCTGCTGGAGCAGGATCACCTAGACCAAGATGCATAGGAACACGTCCAGGTGGGCTTTAAAAGTCTTCAGAGACGGAGACTCCACAACCTCCCTGGGCAGCCTGTTCCAGTGTCTGTCACCCTCACTGGGAAGAAGCTTCTTCTCGTATTTATGTGGAACCTCCTCTGTGCCAGCTTACACCCAGTGCCCCTTGTCCTATCATTGGATGTCACTGAGCAGAGCCTGGCTCCATCCTCCTGACCCTCTCCCTTTACATATTTATAAACATTAATAACGTCACCCCTCAGTCTCCTTGTTTCCAAGCTAAAGAGCCCCAGCTCCCTCAGCCTTTCCTCAGCAGGGAGATGTTCCACTCCATCATCTTTGTGGCTCTGCACTGGACTCTCTCAATCCTTCTTGAGATGAGGAAGACATACCACACCAAGGAGACAGGGAAGGATAAAGCTGACCACACCAAAGTCTAACTTCTCGAGTAAGAAGCACTAAGAAGTTTCTCAGCAGTCTGTTCACAGTTGCTGCTGAAGGTGAGGATGGCACAGCACAGACGTTGCACAGTTTCCATTTACAGGATCTGAATGTGATCACATTCACCTGGCACAACCTCCTGCTCCAAGCAGGACTAATCTCAAAGCTGGATCCAGTTGCCCAGGACTTTACAGATCTGAAAAATCTCTAAGGATGTAGATCCCACCATTACACACTACTCTCATTGCAAGAATTGTTTCCTTTTATCCAATGGGAACTTGCCTTGCTGCAAGTGGAAGACAGATGTATAAACAATGAGATTTTTAACCTGAAAATATCACAGAATAAAAAGAAAAATGAAAATCCAGAAGTAGTGACTGTTAAAGCCACACATCAGCACTATTTAAAAATTCCCTTTCTAAAACTGTTTAATAATGAATAAGGAATCAAGTCAGATACTTCACATTAAAGGCGTAGATGGAGCAGAAATTAATCTCCTGGTAGGTTTTTCGGGGCAGACGTTAATGTCAGAATAACAGGTTTAATATTAAATTGATCCCTGCCTCTGAAAGCTATTTGATACTTTTCAGAACAAGAACAGGAGGCACAGATCTGGTGTAGTGCAAGACCTGGTCTGGTAGAGTTCAAGAGCAACAGCAAAAGAACAGCACCCAGTGATATCTCTTTGCTCGCACATCCAGGCACACTCCAGACAAGCACCAATCTCTCCCAGGTCCTCTCTCAGGCAGAAGCTTCTCCCCCAGCGCTCCGAGACGCTGCTGTTCTTTCCCAACACAGAGGTTACTTATTTACAGGCTCTGTGCTGCAGAAGAACCGGTAAGGCAGCCTTACCCATGAAATCTAGTTTGGGGCCTCCCTCCTTCCCCGATGGTCACAAAAATTACGAGCGTCTTTTACTATTATACACAGTATACTCTTCCATCCCAACATGTCAAAACAAAACAAAAAAATCCACATAAAGTAACACACTCTGCAGGCTAAATCAAAGACTAACTCTTCACCTCCCTCAACCTGCTGGCCATGCTGCCTTGGATGCAGTCCAGGATGCAACTGGCTGCACATCACTGGCTCCTGTTGAGCTCCTCACCAACGAACACCCCCAAGCCCTTCTCCACAGAGCTGCTCTCAATCTGTTCTCTGCCCAGCCTGTATTTGTGCTTGGGATTAATAACAACAAACTTTTGTGACCAAAACCCCTTCTCCAGGTCAGGAACAGATGTTAAACTGAAACAACTCAAAGAACAATCCACCTGAGTGGTCTATGAGTCCATCTTTAGCAAGATGCTCTTTACTGGCTTAAAATGGCAAGAAATTCATTTTGTCAATGAATATTCAAACAACAAACAACAGTTAATAAACCAGAAATAAAAAGCACTTGTACACTGGAACCATGCCAAGTTTCTACGAATCAAAAACCTTGTCCTTCTGTCCATCCTTTTCTAAATTCTATGGAGCAATCCCCAAATAACACTGCTGCCACAGACTGCTGTTTGATTGGTTTATGTCTATGGTAGTTGAAGCTGGAACTACCTACCACAACTGTAAGAATATGCAACCATTTCAACTCAGTGTCAAAGAGGATACAGCAGCTCTTGCTGTCACAGAAGTTTTAATACTCCAGTAACAACCCCAAAACACCAGCCACAGGGCCAGGCTGTGTGCTGTGATCTGTACAAGCTGGATTTCACTTCACCAGGTATTTCCACCAAAACACTTTGTTGAGAAGTTGCACTGATTTTGCCCAATGAAAAATGATCAGAGGGGCTGTTTCAGCTTGCCAGACTTCATATCTCTCCTCCAACACTCAAAAAGATTTCTCTTCTGAAGAGAGCTCTAGAGCTAAGCTTCCAAAGCCCTGTGAACTGCATTCTGATGAAGCGTTAACTGCAGAATAAATCAGCCTAAATCCAGGGAATTGTTCCAACAGATTAAAACCTCAATGCCAAAGAGAAAGGAGGAGGTCCTGCTCCCACTTTATAAATATCTCAGTTTGTTTTGAGCCTGTCACTCGCTACTTTTACCAGAAGAGACAGCAAATAATGGGTTTGTGTATGTTCCATGCTGCTAAGACTTTATATGTTTCCAACATATCCTCTTCAAAGATATCTTTTTGAGACTGAAGAGTTTTTGATCTCTTTACAAGGAACCCATTTCACACCTTCAACCATTCTTGTCAATCTTTAACAGGATCTCTCCCAGTTTCACTGGGTCTTCATGAGCAATGAGACCAGTACTCATGCAGCATTCACAACATCTGTGTGCACTCCAGGGGCTTACACTGCTGCTTGGCTCCTGCTTTGATCACTATGATTTTTCCACAAGCATCTACCTTTCAATTTTCTTTTCCACACACTGAGATAGTATCTTGATAAAACTGTTTATTATAAGCCTCAAGTTTCCTCTATGACTGGAAAGCCAATTCAAAGCTCATCACTGTATACATACAGGGGAGCTGGTCTCCAGATGTGTACTTCACCACACTGAATTTAAAATGCTATTTAATCGCTCAGTGTCATAGGACTTTTCCCTGTTTCCTCAGAGTTAACTCTTCTATTTACTATCATAAATTTTTTATCAACAAACATTGTCACCTCTCTTCAACTTATTTTTCTAACTGACTTCTCGGAGCTTTTGGCCTCTGCATCATTCTCTGGCAATGACCAATATTGTGAAAATGGTGTAAAATAAATCTTCCTTCTGTACGATTTACAAGTAGATGTTTATTAGATGTCCCAACAGTCTTCATGCTCTAAGAAATGTCAGTTATTCTTTATTCACCTTCTGTGCCAGTCATGCTTTCATAAGGCTTTATAACTTAGTCTTCCAAGTGGCTCCTTTCCAAGGTGCAAAGTCCTAAATGCTTTATGTTTCCTCCTCTCCTCATTCCACACCTCCGCTGTCTCGTCACCTTTCTCTCTTTTCTAGTTCTCTTATACTTGAAGAATTTGCCAGAATAATTATGCTGATAATGAGCTCCAGTGTAGACTATGTCTAAGATTATACTGCTCTATAGGACCATTTTCCACACTTCCTCAGGGAGATACATAACAGTTTCTCTTTAGAAATATGCCTTAATACTGCCACATACCTTCATAAATGTGCAGGCAACCTTCTACATAATGCCCTGCTTCCCCCACCATTTCCAGAATTGGGAATTTGATTAAAACCATTTTTTTATTACAATATTTTAATTTTAAGCTGCTCATATTCTTCCTCCTTGACCTCAGTTTGACTTCGATTTTAATTTTTTTTTTAAATCAGCCCTTTCAGGTACAGTTTCTGCATTTGTGTATGAGCTACACTAGGTTAGTTCCTGGTAGCTACACAGAAAGAGAGAAGTGTCCACCCACGGCAGCAGTGGAGAAGTCCCACTCCTCTACTTGTTCAAGAGCTTCCATAAAAAGGACACAGGGGGAATCCATTTTTAGACTGTACTCTTGGTTTTCTTGGACCCTTCAGGTAATGCTTTTTATGTTGATACTATTCAACACAGTAAAGTCAGAAGAGATCAGTTTCATCCATCTGTCTGACCCTCCTGCCTAGCACAGGGTAACGAATTTCTCTGCATAATTCCTCCACCAAGCCACACATGTTGGGATTGAGCCGTGCCATTTCTCTTGGAATCTGAGTCAGCACTGAGTAACTTTCCATCTGATGAAGAGACCAACATTTTCCATTGTAGCTGACACACTGGCACCTGCTACAGTCCTCCTGTTAAATATTTACCTCAGGTCGAGTTTAAATGTTTTGGTTTTCCTTCAAATGAAGCTATAATCAAAGAAGAAACAGGGAAAGAAGCAAGAGCTCCTTTTGCACCTCCCCTGCAATAACTCTGCAGGCAGCCTGGAGTGAAACAGAGACCCTTCCCTCACCACTGCTGCCCTGAAGATTGAAAGCTGTTTTCTACCTTTTATTGCCCAATCACCAGTAATAAGACTTGTTGCTCTTCATCTAACCACCACATGAGAGAGAAACAGCACAGCACTGCCCAGCCAAGCCCCAGTACTGCCCAGCCAAGCCCCATACTGGGCCAGTGGTGACGGTCACCACCAAACTTTGTTAGTGGTGGTGCTCAGAGGAAGAGCCAGAAGTTGTCTTTTTGAGATGTGACTGCTCATCTCTCAAAAATAATGATTATACAGGTATTTCACTAAAAAAAGGATGGAACTTTCTAATAGCTGTGCAGAAATCACTGCAGTCCTTGTCTGCTTGGCCAGATAAGAGAAATCCTCCTCCTGCTCCTTGGCTTTTCGCTCTGCCTCCACCACGGATGCTTGAGCCGTGCTACAGGGATGCAGAGGCCAAGAGTGTGGAACAAGTCCCATGATTTATGGAAAGCTGAGTGCCAGTCTCAAAAGCTAAGGCCACAGGCTATGAAAAGCAATTTGGAGTCACTGCTGCTGGGAAGACCTGGTGTTCTCTTAAAAAATACAAAAGAAAATTTGAGTCCGATAATTTATGATAGGATAAAAATACTTCAGACTTCACTAAAGGAAATGTTTCAAAATCAGGATTTAAATTCTGTTGGCTTTTCCTTATTGAAAGCTTTGACAATACTAAGACTGTACTCCCTTAAATCATTTTTAGGCCAACAAGGTGACTGATGATGGCTGCTACATAAGCAGTTGATTTTAATGTGCAGACACGATAAAAATAGCAGGATAAGTGTCATGTGCACAATCAATCCACAGCCCAGAATGACGTCTGAAGGCTACAGATCTGAGAAAACATTAATACATCACATCAAAGGAACCAAACTACTGAAGAGCAAGATACCTGCATTACAACCCTTGTCAGTTTAGGCAATTAATGCTTAGGTCACAAATGAAGCTTTCTGGTGCATGTGTTTCAAGCCATTCCCCCCCCCCCCCCACCNCTTCCCCCCCCCCCCCCAACTCCTACCTACCAATCAGAGAAAGTACAGAGACTTAGATCCTAGAAACCTCTATAAAAGGCTAAATAACATTTCTGCCTAAACAGTTCTTATTTTATGAAAATGAAGTACTGACAGTATTTCTACTGCCTTTATGCAAAGTCTTAAATTCATATTCCTATTCTATTATGAATTTCTTCAAAGGTTACTATATCACACAATGAACCATATCCTGTTTCTTAATCCTTCCTTTTTTTTTTTAATAAAGAGAGCACAAGATTCTCTGGCTGTTTTATTGCTTTCCTTGTTAAGAAACTGCTGTCTTTATTAATAAAGAATGAAGCAAAGTCAAAGGGGGTAAAAAAATCAGTTATCTTGTGAAAGGCCAAAGGAAGAACCTCCACTATCCTTCTACTTCAGACAAAAAAAAAAAAAAATCCATTGCTCAGTGAATGTCTCCTTCTTCTGTCTGAGAAATCCTGTGTGGCAGTTTTAGAAGCTGCTGTCTGAAGGCTGTCTTGGGCTTGTTTTGCAACCTCAATAAAACCTTTTTGAAACCAGAAAAAAAAAAGATGAAGGTGGTAGGGTTTTTTTCCAGACCAAACCAGCTTCTCAGGAGGGATGAGAAGAGCAGCCCAGGCTGAGAGCCGTGCCGCAGCATCCCTAGGCACACAGTTCTGCTGGCAGCGGGCACTGCCTGGCAGAGGAGACGGGGATAACGTTCCCAGCTCAGCTCCAAGCAACACGAGCACACAGCTCACAGCCCATTCCAAAGGCATCCCTGCTCTGCTCACGGTGTTACAGACCCAGCCCTTCCTCACCATCAAGGTTTAAATATCCTCCAGGAATTCTGCTCCCTTGGGGATATCACGGTTAATAAAAAAAGCAGGATGACAGACTTCTTCGAAGTCTTTAGGGGTCACTGCACTGCCAAGAAAAGCTGTGATCAGTGAGGAAGAACCATGTTCTAACACCTAAAAATACCACTCAAAATGGAATGCATTCATGTGGAACAGGCACAGGACCCCCTCCTGAGTCACCAACTGGTGAGCCCTGTAAATGGTTTTAAAGACATTTTTATACTGGTGAGAACAGCAACATACATACAATTATAGTGGCCTAGAATTACCCCTGAAAACATTTCATTTAGGCAGTTACTGCCAGGCGTAACAATAAAAGCCATTCCTCTCAGTTAAGCTGAATCACTATCAGAAGGGCTTGATGATCTCATTATATTAGTGAAGCTTCTGTAGTAACACGCAGCCAGTCAGCCTGGCACCGGAGCTGCTGCTGCCCGGATTTCACAGGGCTGCTGAAACACCCGGCTACAGGGGTTGTTATGAAGCCCATAATTCTCTGTAACAGCATGCTGCCAGCTCTCTTCTTCAACACCAAACTCAGCAACATCCCCTCAGCAGAACTTCAGCTTTTATTCTTCATCTGTTTGCTCTTCTCCATCTCGAATCAGCCAACGGGGAACACAGCACTGAGAGAGAGCTCAGCAAGTGCCCCCAACAGGAACTCTCTTCAAACTGACCAGCTCCTTGTTTCTTCTCCCAAACTATTCAGTTCCTGGTTGATACAGCTCCAGCCTCGCCCACCACCCCAACCACGATCATCTGGGGGCAGTTGGTTCCTCACACAGGTGGGGCAGGTTCTGCCTCTGGGGTCTCGGGGAGCAAAACATGTTGCTGGGTTGTGACTCATCCATAGGTCAACCTCAACTCAGGGCCCACAGCCCAGGCCCCAGCACTTCAAATGGCAACTGTCAGGCTATCTAAAATCTGGGAAACATTGGCAACATTCCTATGGGTTTGCAAAGAAGTCATGGAAAAAAACATGGCAATACACATCACACAAAATGTACCAATTTGTATTCAACGTGTGGATAGGAACCAGCAAAAAGCATTTGGTAAGAAGGGTGCAGGAGGTCTCCATTGCTGCCTTGGCATGACTGCCTCGGGCTGGAGAAGGGGCTGGAAGGGCTGCGTGCACATGTACCCAGGCAGATCATCTTCATTGGAAAAAAAAAAAAAATTAAAAGTCTTCCATTCACCACCCAAAGCACAGTTATTTCAGAAAGTAAGAACTTTTTTTGGAGGGAATGGTGTTTCTTATCCCTGCACCTCCACACCTATGCTCTCTGGCCTGCCACCACAGAATTTCAGAAGAACCAGGATACTTTGCAAGGAAAAGATGCCAGCAAAGCTCTCCAATTTCCTTGCAGGTTTGGGGTGGAAACCTGGACCACTGGCTGAGTGACAGGGAGTGCTACAGTGATGTCAATCACTCTTATGGCAAGTAACACCTCTAAGCAGAACCATAGAATGGTTTAGGTTGGAATGGACCTCAAAGATCATCTAGTTCCAACCCCCCTGCCATGGCAGGGACACCTCCCACTAGACCAAGTTGCTCAAGGCCCCATCCAACCTGGCTTCGAACACCTCCAGGGATGGACCATCCACAACCCCCCTGAGCAATCTGTGCTAGTGTCTCACCACTCTCAGAGTGAAGAATTTCCTCCTAATTTCCAACCTAAATCCACCCTCTTCCAGTTTGAACCCATTACCCCTTGACCTAGCACATATCTGAGACCTATCCTTCCATTAGAGCACATCCACAGAAAAATGAGTCAGCAATGACTTGCACAAAGGAGCCCGGACACATCCTCTCACCACTCACAATACATCCAGTCAAGGGTATATTCAAATACAACGAACAACCTGAGCTAAAGGACAGCAAACTCAGCCTGGCTGTAAGCCCCATTAGCTCCTTTTTAAGGAGCATTCTCCAACTGCAAGCATCGCACTCAGCAATTGCACATGAACAACCCTTTTGGGTGCAGAACCCAGGAGAAGTGCTGATGGTTTCTATTTTCTGAGGTTTGGAATGCTGCTGAAGAGATGAGAGAGAGAGTTCTTATGAGCAGGAGAAATCCCATGAGCACTGGGTGCTTTCTGATGCTTGAGCAGCAGCAGGACTCAGACTTTGTGGCGTTTGTGGCATTTTCGTAGAAGTTTTAACAAAACTTTGCAATCCTCTGGAATCACAGTCAACTTGCTTCAGCTCCTGCTTCACGTGGTCAGGCCCATGACTAAGTCCAGGAGCAGCACAGCCACGCACAGATTAAGTGCCAAAAGGTAAGGAACGTGGGGGTGGTGCCCGGCTGGCGCAGAGCTTCTCTTCAGTGCTCAAGAGAATTTTCTAAACCTTCACTCTCGCTCTCTTACAAGACCCCATGTATTGTAAAGTTCCCGGGCTGGGCCCAACTGAGCCCGTGCCACACACGGACTATCTCCACTCCTCCTCCCAGGGGATGAAGGCCTCATTTGTTTTTTTAATATGACACTGGCAAAACCAAAAGACACTCAGCTCTCCAAAAACCCAAATTGCTTTAGCTTTTTCTTGGAGGCAGAGGCTATCTGAACTTCTTCATCGAGTCTTCTCCACAGACAAAGCAACAACGTTCTCTGTGCTTTTGTGTTCACTTTGCTGGAAAATTCCAGCCCTTTTTGGAGTTTGTGTGGGAACCTTCATGATGACAGGCCAGTAGCTGGAAAACTGCAGTTGGCAGCCCTAGGTAATGCTGACTCCCCAGACAAGATCCCTGGATTCTGTGACACAGGAGCACGAATGAGTGTGGTACCAAACCCCACAATATGGCAAAGGCAGCAGTTGTAGCCAGGAGACCACATCACAACCTGGCACTTGCAGCCTGACACAGGCACCTGCAAGGTCCCACCAAGGAGACATCTTGACAGATAACCTTCTAAACAACTCCTTCCTTTGTTTCTTCCTACACTGTGACAGCAGCTATAGCATTTGCTTTACATACATATTACACTGTATAAAATGCTAAAGAATAACATACCTCCTTGTACAGCCATGTCCTTGCTGCAAACCAGAAGCCAGCAGACCTGTGGTCCCCCAGTTCACTTCCCAGCTCCAAGGTGCTCCCAGACTCCCCACCAAGATCTCAGATGACCAAGCTCACCTTTGCAGGGATGGAACCAAGAGGCCACCCACTGCCAGGTAACCTGGCAAATGATTTATTAGACAAACACAAACTGGATGGAAGACCTGGTGGGCATTCCATCCATTTACTGCAAGAACCAAAAATGTTTAGGGCAAACAAGCTCTCTTATTTCCTTTTTTTAATAATGAATATTTCCCATTTACCCTCAGTAAGTTTGTAGACAACACCAAGTTATGTGGGAGTGTTGATCTGCTGGAAGGTAAGAAGGCTCTAGAGAGGGATCTGGACAGGCCAGATTAAAGGGTCAAGGCCAATTGTATGAGGTTCAACAAGGCCAAGGGCCAGGTCCTGTATCTGGGCCACAACAATCCCCTCAATACTACAGGCATTGGGAGGAGTGGCTGGAGAGCTGCCCAGCAGAAAAGGACCTGTGTCAGTCAACAGCTGAATGAGTACATGCCAGCGTGTGCCCAGGTGGCCAAGAAAGCCACCAGCATCCTGGGCTGTATCAGCAGTAGTGTAGGCAGCAGCACTAGGGCAGGGATTGTCCCCCTGGACTCAGCACTGGGGAGCAAATACCTGGAACCCCGGGTTCAGTTTTGGGCCCCTCACTACATGAGGAACGTTGAGATGCTGGAGCGTGTCCAGAGAAGAACAATGAAGCTGGGGAAGGGTCTGGAGAACAAGTCATATGAGGCACAGCCAAGGGAACGAGGCTTGTTCAGCCCGGAGAAAACAAGGTTCAGGAGAGACCTTTCCCTCTGGACAACTCTCTGAAAGGAGGTTGGAGCCAGGTGGGGTCAGGCTCTTCTCCCAAGTAACAAGCAATAGAACAAGAGGAAACAGCCTCAAGTTGTATTAGGGGAGGCTGAGGTTGGACATTGGGTTTATGGTCAGACTTGATGATCTTAAAGGTCTCTTCCAAAGAAAATGATTCTATGAACTATTTATCTCAAAAATGTCAGGAAAGTATAACTTTGTTCTGTGGCTGAGCTAATCCACATGCAGGTTTCCACCAAGCCCTGTGCCTTTCTCTCTGTCAGCCCATGAATAAAGCTCAACTGCATTGTAAAGTGAGGAGAAGAAGAAGAAAAAAAAAAATCTTCCCTGGCTTTCCTGAGGACCATTACAAACCTTTTAATCTCAGCTGATGAAAAAAATAAGTTGAATTTGTAACAAGGACATTTCTTTGATGAAAACCATGTCAGAATGAACTACATGAGCAAAACAGCAGAGTCCTATACAGCAGTAAAAAGGCCTTTATCAACTGCTCAGCTTGTGCTTGCTCCACACTCCCAACATTACATCAACTCTCCAGCCACGGCAGACAAACCATGCAGCACTTGAACTGGTGGCAAAGAAAAGCAGCCTTAAACCACACCCCAAGCCCCCATTCTTCTACCACCTGGAAAATAAAGCACAAATCCACATAAGCCCTCATCTTCTGGAAGGGAACACACCAATCCAAGTCATATAGCCATATATTTACACAAATTGAGGTTTCCTATAGAAAAACCTACACAAAGTGAAAAAACAGACTTTGTTGGCTAAACAATACATTTCAAATCTAAACCAGAGCCACCTAACTTCAGCTCTCCACACAAATACAACCCAGAAAACCCCTCAGCAGAAAGCTATTATTAGGTAGTACAACAGAACTGGTAAATCTGCATGTGAATCTGCAAGAACAGCTTGAGAAACCTATTTAGTGAAGTGTCATTAAAGATCTATACCCTTTGTATTGAGGAAACTTGTATGTACACAGATCTCACCTAATTCTAGCATTTACAAAATACCACAAGGGCATCAGTAGCAAAGTTTTTGAATTTCCAGCTACATATTTTTTAAATATGTATGATGCAATTGTTCCTAATATATTAGAATAAAATCCATAAATATGATTAAAAGTAATACTAAAACCCTATTAATTTAAATAAATGCACTAAAACCTCTCCTTATTCACTGTCTTCAAGAAATTCCAGCTGTTAACCCATGAACTGATTGTTGTTCTGCCTCAGCACAGGGAAAATGTCCAAGGAGCAGTCACAAAATCAATGCAATGCAATTCATCCACCAAGTCATACTAATCTAACTATGGCATCAAATTCCTGCCAATTTGAAATAAAAAGTGCAAGTCTGAGCACAGACACTTAGGCTGCCTTCTGTCTAGACTGCAGCTGAGCCTTTAAGGTCACCATTTCCAGCAGCAGCAGCAAGCACAGAAACATGCCCTTAGCTAACTGAATCGATGCTAATTAAATCCACACATTTGTATACTATCAGTACAGGAACACTAAATCAGCATTAATTTTAGGATCTGTTGGGGTTTTTTCCAGCCAGATCTGTTTCCAGGCTGGATCCACTGCACAGGAGCCCCAGAGAGGGCTCTGAGGACAGGCAGAGCCTCTCCAGCAGCTGGGGCACCCACAGACACGCTTATAGCGTGACGAAACAGCAACACAAGATAACAGCCACTGAGCTGCAGCGCTGCAGCTGAAGGAGAAATGGGAAAGCCCTGCCTGCCCTAAAAACTAGCTGAAAACAAGCAGCAGGGGGTAGGCATAAATGGTCTGTTCTCACAGGGAGGGACAGAGCCGGGAGCCTTCTGCAGTGCTCTGCTAGACCATGTATCCATGAACAACCTGGAAAACGGGCAGCAAGCAAAGTGAAAGTCTCCTGAGGATATAAGCTGTTCTGATAGTAAAGAGAAGGGCTGACCTGCAGAAAAACCCTGAGACTGAATGATTGGGAAATAAAATAATAAATGAAATTCAGTGCAAATAAAGTAGCAGAAAAAAAAGAAAAATGATCCTAACTTCACATGTAGAGCGATGTGCCCTAAACCGATCATTAACATTCAGAAGGTCTTGCTGGAGTCACGACAGACTGATAAAAGCAGCAGCTCACAGCCATTCAACATATATAACCCCCCCCCCATTAGGAAATGATTAGTAATTAAACCACCATATAAAGCTATAGAATGTCTGCAGCTTAAATCCTAGATGCAGCACCTGCTCCTTCATTTTAAAAGGACATAACGGGAGGGGAAAATATTTTTTTTTTTAAAAGGAAACAAGGCTTGGAAAGATGAATAACAAGAAATAACCAATTAGGCTAGAGTTTTTCTGCCTGGAAACAGAAATCACTGCAGTGACTTATGACAGAAGCCTATAAAATCATCATTTGCCTGGAGAAGGTAAATAGAGATCGGTTGTTTACTGTTTCCAAACAATACAAAAACTAAGGGATACGAAATGAAGCTGGCAGCTGTCAAGTTCAAAAGCAAACACGCAGGGGTAAGTTCACACCTACATTATCTTGCACTCTGGAAGGTCTCCCCTGGCACGTGTCAGTGCTATACACCTTAAATGGACTGGAGACACCAACAAGTTCACAGAAGAAAAATACATTAACCATTCACAAAATAAATGCAAATGTTACCTACCTCTTGACATCCTACAGCTGACAAGACAAGAGGGCTATCAAAGGTTTATATCATTTGCCCTGACCCTATGCTCTTCTCCATTTGGTCAGTCAGGAAAGAACAGTGGACTAGATGGTTTCACCTGATTCTATGGCTGTTCTTACACCACAAAAATCAATTACATCTCTGGTACTGTGCAGCCCTTCTTTGAACTCTCTCAACTTGCTTACCTGGTAAAAGCTGATCTGGGGAGACAGGGACACAGGGGGGCTGGATTAGTGCCCTCCTTATTTAAACAGGTTTAGGAATACATCCAACAAACACTGGAGGTGGTGCAAGAGCAAAGAACAGGACAAGCCCTTCTGCATGCCAATCTGTCATTAGATCAGTTTAAGATGTAACACAGCTTCAGCATCAAAATACAGATAAAAAGGTAGCAGCAGAATACCTTTAACCTCTGTTCACATGCAGAGAAAAGCTACAACTCCAGCTTTTGCAGGAGAAAAAAAGGGCCAGTTTCACATTTTTAGTCCATCCAGTAATTACAAAGAGAATCTGGTTTATACATGACTGAATAGTAAAGGTTAATTTAAAATTAAATATTGTATTTTTAACCTCTACTGTATTTATACTACATAAAGGCAGGAACACCCCTTCGGCAAATTGTTCTGTCAAATATAGAAATGCATCCAAGGCTGGTAAGGACGATAGCCAAATGAAAACAGAGCTACTCCTTCTCGGGCTTCCCACAGAGTCAATTTGATGACTACATTAAATGGTTTTACATCAGTGACAGAAGCCAAGGGAATACAACCAGGTAGAAAAAGGTGAATGATCAATAAGAATGTATTATTAAAAATCCTGCAAGTCTCATTTACAACTTGGAATTTACAAGAACAGAACTGAAGACTAGGTGGGATTATTAAAGCCTCTCATCACATCTGATTTGCACAAGAGAAGGCCCAGTCACTCAGTCCTGCCCACGTCAGGGCTGAATTTCAGCTGCTTTGCTTAGTAACTGACCTGGTCTGGCCAGAATACTGACAATTCCCAGGAAAAAGCAGTACAGAACTTTATTATTGCTCCCAAACCACATGAAATAAGACCACTGAGACGCATCAAGACACGTATCAGGAACACCTTCTCCAACTCTACACAAACAGTAGCAAAACTCTCCTTGGTTCTCCTTTAACTATCACAGGTTAAACAAGGCTGTAATAATTATGGATACAAATAGTCTTACCCGGGACTGTGCAACTGTCCAACATGAGGCTTAAGAGTGGTAAGCAGCACAGGTACAGTTACTTATATCCGAGACCCAGCTGGCAGATGATGAGCACATGATAAACCCTGAGGGTTACAGTGTCAGCACTGCCTACAGAAATAGAACCCACCCTGTTTGGCTCTTACCTTTTTCCAGGAAACAACAGTGGTGGCAATCCAGATGAACAATTTGTGAGAATGACAATTAAATAATTAAAAATGGAAACATCTATTCCGTTACACATGAAAAACAAAACCAAAAGAATGTTAAAGCTGGTTTTTTTCATTTTTGTGCTTAAACTATATAATGACCATACTTTTTTGAGCTTCTTACTGAAAATGCCATACCTATATGTATTACTACTTCACTGTAATGTTTACCTTAAGCATGTAACAGAGGAATGTTTAAGAAAACTGTCCTAGAATCATCTTAAAGAAAATCACAGAATAGTAGGGGTTGGAAGGGACCTCTGGAGATCATCGAGTCCAAACCCCTGCCAGAGCAGGTTCACCCAGGGCAGGCTACACAGGAACGTGTCCAGGTAGGTTTATTTCCTAGTATACCTTTAAGGAACCACAAATATATGTTGCACATAATAAAGCCACTGAACTCTAAATGTACCACTACGTTTATTATGCTTTAGAACATTTCCAGCGTCTACATTTGCAAACATCTCAATACAAGCCAAGTATAGCCAACACCAAGTTTCTGCCTTCGAGACAAATTTCAGTGTCTCACGTGCCACACACAAGCTAAGTTTCAAAATCTTAAACAACAACTGAAATTATAACAGTCACTGCTAGTCCTGAGCCCCCTCCACAATGCCAGTCCTATGGCCAGTAATCCAAACGAATCCTAGTGATGGACTTGCTTCTTCAGGAGTCAGTCAGAGACACACCGAGTAAGCTCTGTTCTCCTAGTCCGAGTCCTAGTCTCCTACTGTGCTAGAAAAGCTCCATGCTGCTTATAAATTCAGCTCTTCAACTTTACCTTTTTACTTTTCACCACAGACTGATACACTGGTGCTAAACAGTTTGAGAAGCTTCAGGATTTGGAAGATTTGTCCTCTTGTTTCTACAGAAAACAAGAGGTAGAAACTAATGAGCCCTGAAGTCCTCCTACCTGACCACAGGAGACACATGAGTGTGCCTGACACAGGGAGCAGAAGTGGATTCTTCTGTGTCTGTAACCCCCCCATCTTCTCATCCTCTCAGTGCTCAAGCACAAACACTCTCCTGGCTTTCCCCAGCACACCTGCCAGACCCTTCCTGTCCTCTGGAGCAAACGTGTGGCTGCATTGCCCCAGTGCTGGTACTAACTGTGACCACGGCTGACATGCTGTGACCGGTCCCGGGCTCC
>VYZX01021349.1:16587-27469 GCA_013401335.1 Brachypteracias leptosomus | reverse complement strand
GAGAATCACCTCCCTCAACCTATCACTCTAAGCTTGTCTTTTAACCTCTCTTTACTGCCTGGAGAGGTCATTTACTGCTCCGAAAATGCTGGTTGTCACCCTGGTGCCACCTCACTGGCTGGTACAGACACATAATCAATGAAATTTTGTTATTCTCTTCACTGTTAATTAAGTTAAACAAATTTGCCAATAATAAAAGATGCCACACAAGAGAGCGTCACCGCACTGATAATTTCAAAGCTCTCCATGGAAGATTTGGGGTCTCCTAGTGTCCAACATCTAGGTGTACCCTGGACCATGAAAAACATAGCATCTTCACTGTCCTTTTCCCCCTAACCATGAGTTTTAAAATAAAACACCATGAAGCCCTTGCAGAGAAAGGGTTGGTTCAGTCCTCACATGCCTGTTGAGTGCAACGCAAGGACACGAGGTCTTCAAACACCTCTGCTCCAGGCACCCCATGCACGAGAGGAGTTAGCATCCCTGGTTTCACATCAAGAGCTGATCTCTGAGTTCTCTGCTGTGTTTTGGTATCTAAGAACTGTGGGTTTCATCCTTTCTCTGTGTCTGTGTGTCCCCTTGTTGAGGAGATGTGGGGAGAGGGTGACCTCCAAGGAGTGATGGTGCTCTCCAGCTCTTGCTCCAAGCCCCCAGACATGTTTGGGCAACCCTAAAACACTATAAACAACACCTATGAAACCCTGGCCTGTCTAATGTCCCCAAATCACTAAATTCTATTATTTCTGTTTGAGTAGAGATAAATAAGCAGCTGGATGTCCAGAGGGACCTACCAACCCTCCTTGCATCTCCTCAGCCACCCCAATCCCAGCTCTGGAGCTCATTGCTGCATTTTCCAGAGCCAGTGACATCCAGGTGATGCTCTCAAGGACACCAGGAAGGTTGGGACACCCAAGGGTGCTCAAGATGTGGGATTTCCCCCTTGTCTTTGCCTGGGATGTGTGAGGTGGCAGCTCTTCCACCTTCCTGGACCTGGAGAGGGCAGCAGAGAAAAGCAGAGCATCCTTGGCTGGCTGGAGCAGGAGCAGCTGCGTTTCAGTATCCAAACACACTTCTCTGTGAGGAGGGTAATTTAGAGCAATTACACCGATTATTATTGCTTTTCTAATTAGTGCTTTTCCTACAGAATTAGCTGAGTGTTTATTAGGAGCCGCTTGTTGCCAATAGCTTAACTGCTTCACTACCAGTTTTTATCAAACACTGGAGGGGCTTAATTTTTATTTATTTATTTATTTATTTTCCTTTCCCTGTGTGTAACTGGTTTTGTTATCTGGTTTCACATAAGAGCCCCAATTAAATATTCATTTTGCTTTGTTACACATGGCATTAAATTTTCACGAGCTGGTGTGTTCTCCTTGAAATTTGGGGCGGGGAGGAGAGGGGGTGAAGTAACCAGCACTCCCTTAAAGGCAAGGGTGTGTGCATGTGTTGACAGGTAGAGAACTGACTCAAAAAAAAAAGGGGAAAAAAGGAAAAAACAATATAAAAAAGCCTTTTCTCACATGTTGTAGAGATCCAGCCTTAAACCCACCAGTGAAGGGAAAAAAAACAGTGGAGTTTTGGTCCCTGCTGCACGAGGTTGTGGCATCAAGGCTGATCCCAAGGAAAAAAGGTTTCCTTGGAGGATGAGAAGATGATTTTTCACTCTCAGCCCTTTTTCCAGCTTTCTAAGTGCCTTTGGTCAACTTTTGTGGGGTCGTAGACCATGCAGTCCTTCCTGGGTGCAGTTGGGGTGTAAACTTGTATTTCTGGGAGGGAGTTACTATTAATGATGCTGAGGGAAAGTGCTGAAATCAGGGGATTAAAAAAATTAGCAACAAACTAAAAAAGAAAAAATCAGCAATAAAATCAACAATTAAATACTTCATCTCTTCCCTGATGATGAGGAAGGATTTAAAGAGGTTGGATTTACCTTCCCCTGGGCATGACATTCTAGTTGACCAGTGGTTGATTTCTACCCCAGAGCTGTAGGGTTGGCTCGCCTGCTGCCATATCCCTTTATAAGAGGTTATTTTACGCAAGGTTTGGCTGACCTGCAGTGAGAGAAGGGCTTCGGGGTTTATCTTGAGGAGAAGATCCACCAAAGCAAGTGGTTGTGTCCCCATGGGGTGTCCCAACATCCCAAGAGGCAGAGGCAGGGCTCAAAATACCCCATTTTTCCCCCCAGCATCACCCTGGGGACCCCCTGAATATATTTCAGTGAGGAACAGCAAAAAAAGTTTATGCTGAAAGTAGAAGTTTCTAAAAATTACATTGTACTGCGAAGTGAAAAGGGAGGGAAAAAAAAATATGCAAAATTCTGCCTATTTTTATTTTTTTAAGCCAGGAAATTTAAATTTTAACAGCAAAAGCAAAACTGCGTTTGAAGAAAATATCTTTCAGTATATCCTATAAAAATGCAATTAAATACTTTCCCTGAAAATGCAACTTGTTCTTAAGAGCCCTCAGAGGTTTGGGGCTGGGTTGTTTGTGGGTTTGTTTGTTTTGGTTTTGTTGTGGGGTTTTTTGTCAGTGAGAAACTGTTTTTTAATTCATTTTTAGAGCAATTCTCTTTGGTCAGTCTCAAGTGGTGTCATGTCTTTGGTAGAAACTGAGCATCCTCCTCTTTGTCCACAGAAAACAGCAGCACTTCCCACTTGTATTTGGAATTTAAACGGGAAAAAAAATCGAAAAATGAATAAAAAGTATTATTTACAATTTTTATTCCCCTTGCCTTCCTTTCAGAGGTGGTGGGACATGGAAACAGAGGATGCAGAGGAATTTCCACGTCCCATCAGCAGCAGGTGATGGGATGAGCGTGTGGGCTCCATCCCTCTAGTAGAGGGTTAGAAATCATTATCTTTAATTTTAAAGTTTCTAATTGGCAACATTTCTGCCAATTCTGGGTGGCACAAGTTGTGGCAGCCTCTTGTGATGAGCTTGAAGAGCTGCTCCAAACAAGGGAAGGGATTTGTACCTGTTTTAGGGTAAAATAGGCTCAAAGTGCTGGTCTAGCATAGAAAGGGAACCCAAGTGTCCTGTGCGTTTCTGGATGTCTGTGTTTTGTATGGCTCTGATTTTATATGTATAGTATAGTATAGTATAGCATAGTATAGTATAGTACAGTAATAGTATAGTATATTGTGGTGTTGTATAGTATATTATGGTATTGTATAGTATGGTATAGTATAGTATGGTATAGTATAATTATAATATAAATAATANAGAATAGAATAGAACAGAACAGAAGAGAATATAAATGAAATTATACATATATGTTTTCCAGGACATTTTCCTCCACAACACCAAGGCTTGCAGAATAACTACTTGACAAAACATTGACCAGCACATCAAATCCTCCGAATTATGTCCTACTTAGGGGTTTCCGAAAGCAAGCTTTAGAATAAATTCCTGGGGATAAGTAGGATGGGAAATACCCGGGCTAATATGTGTACATGCATCGCGAGCAGTGCTGTTGCAACTGCTCAGAGCGAGGAAGGTGGTAAGATAAATGAAATTCATAGTCAATAGATCATTTCTTATCCCCCTCTTGGGGCAAGGGGTTCATGTTTTGTTTGGTTTGGATATTTTTTTTTAATTCTTTTTTTTTTTTTTTTCCCTGTATGCAGCAGTGACATCTCTGCAGACATCCCTGAATCTGAGAGTAGGAACTGGGGGGGTCTTGAGGTACCCAGTGCGACCATCTCAACCTTACCAGGTCTCCAGTCACCTCCACGCTGCTTGGGGATGGGCTCCTCTGAGGTACCAAAAGTCCTATTTTTGATTAATGCCAACTATTTCAAATTTTTGGGTTGGTTTTGGTTGCTAACATGAATTACTCGTTCCTCTTTTTGTTTTAAATAGTAAATTTTATGAGAAGCTTAACTGTAAAGAAGCTGTGGAGCTTATTAGAGGTGAACGAAAACTGGAGGAAGGAGAAGACAAATCATTCCCATATCAAAAGATGGACTTGTAGGGGAACAAAACCACTCACTAAATAGCATCAAATTAAACACTCATTGTCTAGCAAAAAAACACCTCAAAAAATTACAGATAAACTATCACTATGAGTCCAACCATTAACCCATCCCTGCCAGGGCACCACTAACCCCTGGCCCTCAGCACCACATCTCCACACCTTGGAAACCCCTCCAGGGATGGGGACTCCACCACTGCCCTGCCCAGCCTGGGACAGCCCTTCACAACCCTGCCCAGCCAGACGTTTCTCCTCATCTCCAACCTAAACCTCTCCTGGTGCAACTTGAGACCATTCCCTCTTGTCCTATGACTTGTTCCTTGGGAGAAGAGCCCGACCCCACCTGTCTCCAACCTCCTTGCAGGGAGTTGTTGAGAGCCAGAAGGTCTCCCCTGAGCCTCCTTTGCTCCAGGCTCAACCCCCCCATCTCCCTCAGCTGCTCCTCACCACACTTGAGCTCAAGACCCACCCATGGGACAGTGGATGGTGGGTGGGGAGTCTGTTGGGTGCTCTGGGCAGGATGGGCACTGGTTGCTCTGCTCTGCGTCTTTATCTTGTATCTATCTCCCAGCAAGTCTAAAAATGGTTGTATGAGGAGAAAAATTACATTCAGCCTGGGAAAAGCAAAAAGCTCAAAGGTCCATTCTATCCATTAAAAAGTGATGGGGGGGTTAAACTTTTAAAAAAATTAAAATATTCCCTATTAAAGGAAAAGCTTATTGGGAATCAACCAAATTTTGCATATCTAACGAAAATTCCTCAAAATTACAAAGGAAAAGCTTAGACCAAAGCCTGATGACCATAAGCCCACCTAGATCTGCACCCCATATTCCCAGGCTGCTCCGTGTGGGACCTGGCATCACTGAATCACAAACGTAGGGGTCTCCAGAAGCCAGCTTTTAGAGTGAATTCCTGGGGATAAGTGGGGTTGGAAAACACACAGGCTAATGTGTGTACACACATGGCCAGCAAAGCTGTTCCACCAACAGTTTAAACAGTGCAAGGCAGCCAGGGTTGAATTTTGATGGCTTCAGTTCATCTCCATCCACGATGCTCCACCAATGTGTCTTGGTGGTGTTTTTGGTGGCCAGATAACAGGATAACTGGATAAATCATCCCAGCAAGGTGTGTGCTGGTGCTGGAAGGGGACATCTAATGAGGGCTGTGCCTCGTTTGGAAAATGAACATAGGGAAACTGTGGCTTTTTAGAGAAATTGGCCAATTTGGAATAGACATCACTGATTCCCAGCCACAAAGCGTCAGTGGAAATAATAACTTGAAAGGAGCACCTTGCATGAGGACTCTTAAATTTCCAGGCCAAATTTGGCTGGTGAGCAATTAATATTTCCAGATCAGCCCTGTCTTCACCCTGGAGCTGATGAGGGCTGTCTGCTGGATCTCATAGAACCATAGAATCCTCAGGGTTGGAAGGGATCTTCAAGATCATCTCATTCTAACCCCCAGCCATGGCCAGGGACACCTCCCACTAGAGCAGTTGCTCACAGCCCCATCCAGCCTGGCCTTGAACATCTCCAGGGATGGGGCTTCCAGCACCTCTCTGGGCAACCTGTTCCAGTGTCTCCCCACCCTCATGGGGAAGAACTTCTTCCTAACGTCTCATCTGAATCTTCCCACCTCTAGTTTGGCCCCATTCCCCCCAGTCCTACCACTACCCGACAGCCTAAAATGTCCCTCCCCAGTCCCTCTCCTCCTCTTGCTTTCCCTAAAATAGGTTTCACCACGTAAAAGTTCATCCCTCACTTGGAAGGAGCCATGACACCACCTTTCCCTCTGGTGACAGCCACCTTGCAGGGATGCCAGGCATGAGGAGCACCTGGAAAACCTCAGTTTAGAGGTTGGTGTGCAATTACCCAAGCTGGAAAGCAGACAGGGCTGGTAAGAGTTCCCTAAAAAGCAGCATAGACCACCTCTTAAGACATAACCCCGGCAAGGTGAGGACATGAGACCCTGATCCTCCAGCGTGAAGATCAGACCAGGTCCCCATAAGGTTTGGTCTGGAGGCTGGAAATTGAGCTGAGCTTCCTGGCCCGTGGCTCGATGGCATGGAAACAGAAACGCCCCAGCAGGTTAAGAACAGGCTTTGCCACCTAAAGGATGAAAAGAAGGAGAAAAAAAAAGAGAGAGAGAGAAAGAGCCGCTGCCATTGAATAATTGATGAGTTTCAGACCAATCAATGCGACAGCAGAGCAGGGCTAATTAAAGGTTTCTAAGGAATCCCTGTAGTAATTTACTTGAATGTAAGAAGTTCATTCTCTCCCTCCCTTTCCCCCCCTCCCCGTTCCCAGGAATTCCAGTTTTAGGCTTCGGCGGTCTCTAACCACCGCTCACTTTTCCCCTCCAGGGGGGTGTTTGCTATGGAAATATGCAATTAATATTGCAGCGATCGTAATTGCTAATTATTAAAACAATGCTACCCCCTTTTTCATGGCCTACTTTCTTGCTCAAAATCATTTAAATAACAGGGAAAAGGAAAAAAAAAAAAAAAAAGGAAGCAGAGAGAAGGTGGCTGGGGCTTGGCTGAGCCAGGATTAAGCACTGAGCTTGGGTGAGTTTGGCTGTAATTCGGTGTATTCCCACCACATCTGCCTGAAAATGAAGGGCAAGGTGATGCTGGTGGCGGGTCCCACATCCCATAACCTGGAGCCATGCCAAAAAAATGCCCCACAATTCTGGAGTGACTCTAATTCTTTCAAAGCTCAGGCTCTCTGGATGGTCCACCCAGGTTTCTGAAGCAGCCGTCACGGTGGCGTCCTGGTGCTGGCTGTTCCCATCAAATATTAATAGTCAGTGATGAGGAATTAACTGTCTGAGGTGTAGGCTGTCAAGGGAAAGGTGAATCAGGCAGGGGAGAGGTGATCGGTGCCAGGGACCTGCTCTGGGGTTGGGATGAAATTTCCTCCCATGCCTGGCCAGGATCTGCCATCCCACTGAAGAAATATGGGGCTTTTGTGTAGCCCAGATGTTGGGATCCTAGGAGGGTAGAGGAGAACTTGGCCAGCTCATGGTGCTTCCCACAGGAGTTAACACCCCAATATCATTCTCTGATGAGCAAGGGTCAAAACATTGTGGGGTTGAGTCAGGAGAAACACTGAGGCTGGAGCTGGGGCTGGTGGTCCTCCTGCTTCACAACCCAACCCTTTGCTGACCCATCTCTTGAGTTACATTGCAGGGGAGTTGGATGAGGATGGGATTGGGATGGGATGGGATGGGATGGGATGGGATGGGATGGGATGGGATGGGATGGGATGGGAGGAACACACACATGGTGTCATATGAGATTGCATGGATTTAGGCATCAGAATTGCAGGGGAATTGGATGTGGATGGGATTGAGATGGGATGGGATGGGAAGAACACATACATGATGTCATATGAGTTTGCATGGATTTAGGCATGAGAGAGGCTGTGGAAAGACCTCCCAGTGCAGGGACCTCTCCTGGAGCTCCTTGGAGGACATCCTCCGTGCTTTGGTAGCTGCTGCAGTGTGGAGGTAGGGGACCTACACAACAGACCACACTTAAAACCATCACAACCAAGATGTGAAGACCATTGGTGTGGTTTCACTGCCCACATGAAAGCAGAGCAAGAAAGGATGAAAAACCTGCTCCTGAGGGTGCTGCTGGCGTGTCACACGCAGCCATTTGCACACCGAGCATCAAACTGCAGGAATCCAGAGGGGATCTGCTGGGGGTTTCTGGAAGCAATGTATGTGGAAATAAGGCTAAAAAAAAATAAAAAATAAAAATTCCCCTTGTGTGTGGAGGCTGGCAACGCAGCCATCTTCTCCTGCACATAAATGAAAGCAAAAATCAGGAGGGTTATAATAAAACATGAAAGGCTTATGTGTAAGCTAGGAAGCAAGGCTTTGAATGGGTTCCTGGTGGTCTCAGGTGGTTGAAGGTGTAGCTATAATACAGCAAGCAATTAGAAACAGGTTTTCTATTAACTGGCTTACTTTGCTGGCTGCTTTGATGGGGATGACCTTTCCCTCCCAGCGACAGGTTGGAGACTGCCTGGCCCTCCACCCTTCTGTGTTAAGCACAGGTTCCATCCCACGTTATCGTATCTTTTCCTGCCAGGAGAGGAGGATTTGGTGTCTGTAGAGCTGGTGGTGTGGTGGCTGAGTCCTGGCTCTAATCATGGCACCTAGGCAGGGCAAAGCTGTGGTGGGGAAGGCAGGAGGAATGGGCTGAGCTCCCCTTGATTCCTTCAAGAGATAAAGAAAATAACCCTGGTGGGTCTGGGATGTTTTCAGGAACTTCAAAAAATTTTCTTTCATTACCTCTAAAAATCCCTATTTATTTGGTAACACCATCAAAGGTTCATTACAGATGCTACCAGATGATTTACCTGGAATTGTTCCCATTTACCCTGGGAGGGAAAGGGGGACTCTGAGAGATGGAAAATTTCCTGATATGCTGAGTTTTTGTTTTTAAAGGACTTGAACCACGTAGTCTTTTCCTGCAGCTCACGGAGCTGCCTGGAACTTACCTGATCTAGTTTCAAATCCACCACTGATCCTGCTGGGATTTGGACCAGTAATTTGAAGAAAAGCTCTCTGCTGCTTTTCTTAGGTGTGCTCTGCTTTCCACCACCAGCTCTCTTGTTGGGTCACCCGTGATGAAGGAGCAGAGCAGTCAGGAGGTGGTTGACTTCTGCAGAGGGAGAAGGGAATTGCTGAGGGCTCTGTTTTGTAGGGGGCAAATTGGTTTTGGATTTGGCATGGCAGCTGTTACAGCTCCTGCCTCCGTGTTGATGTTCACCACACCCGAAGCCGAATCTCTTCCTCCTGTTAAAGGCAAAACAGAGATGCAGAAGCAACTGTCAGGAGCTACTCAAGGCTGCTGAGGAGACAGGTGGCTTACCAAGTCTGCTTCAGATCTTCTCTTAAAACTTATAGAATCATAGAATGGTTTGGGTTAGACGGGACCTCCAGAGGTCATCCAGTCCAACCCCCCTACAATAAGCAGGGACATCTCTAACTAGGGCGGGTTGCTCAGAGCCCCATCAAGCCTCCAGGGATGGGGCCTCCACCACCTCTCTGGACAACCTGTTCCAGTGATCAACCACCCTCATAGTAAAGAACTTTTTCCCAATGTCCAGCCTAAATTTACCCTTTTCTAGCTTAAAACCATCACCTCTCATCCCATAGCTACAAACCCTTGAGAACAGATCTTCCTCTGCCTTCCTATAGGCCCCTTTCAGGTACTGGAAGGTCGCTATAAGGTCTGCCTGGAGCCTTCTCTTCTCCAGGCTGAACAACCCCAACCCTCTCAACTTGCGCTAGTCGGAACTTTGACCAACACATCTTCCAAATCTCTTTCCCTCACTTGGTGTCTTCCTTGTCTCCATCACACACACAACATCTCAGTTTCAGGTCTCTCCATCTGCAGCTGTGGGGAAGGCATATAATCAGTTCTTTAAAACAGTTCCCACTGTTGGTGCTTCCAGGCTTGAGCACCCTTCTGAAACACTGTCAAGAAGATCCACACCATGCTCACAATGTTGTGTCTAACTCATCTCCTTCCCAAGTCAAACCATTACCTCTTCACTCAGAGCTGGTAGGTGAAGAGTTCAGACCTGCCCCTGACTTCTGACAGTTTTGGGGTCTGTTGTTGATTTTTGGGAGGAAATCAAAGCATGGATAAGGCCATCCCCACCTTGGTGTGAGCCAGTGGGCTGATGGGACCATGTGTGCCAGGAACTTATGAAGACAGGCTGAGGTTTTTTCAGCCTGGAGAAGAGAAGGCTCCAGGGGGACCTTATAGTGACCTTCCAATACCTGAAAGGGGCCTATAGGAAGGCAGGGGAAGGTCTGTTCACAAGGGTTTGTAGATATGGGATGAGGGGTAATGGTTTTAAGCTAGAAAAGGGTAAATTTAGGTTAGACATTGGGAAAAAGTTCTTTACTATGAGGGTGGTTGATCACTGGAACAGGTTGCCCAGAGAGGTGGTGGAGGCCCCATCCCTGGAGACATTCAAGCTCAGGCTTGATGGGGCTCTGAGCAGCCTGCCCTAGGTAGAGATGTCCCTGCTTATTGTAGGGGGCTTGGACTAGATGACCTTTGGAGGTCCCTTCCAACTGAAAACATTCTCTGATTCTAACCAATTCTGTTCTTGGAGAGCAGCAGATGGTTGAACAAAACAAACCATTAATTCAGCCAAATTATGGCAAAGTGTTTGAAGACATTCACGTTCAAACTCAAACTGTTCACCCTTTTGGATGAACTAGGTGGGATGAGGGTGTTTGCTACTTAAAAGGTGAGGAGAAGGAGAACCAAAACAGAATTTTAAAAAAAAAAAGTGGCTGTGCCAAAACGCCAGGAGGTTTTTCCCCACCTCTCATGAGGAGAGATGGACCTTGCATGACGAAAGAGCATCCCCTGCATCCCTCCTGGGATGGACGGAGCATCCCTGAAGGAGAGGAACTGGTTAAAAGCCAGAGCTCCCGTGTAGCAGCAGGATCCGAGGGAGCAGTGAAAGATTGGTGGGCTGTAATGATGCACACGGGCTGTATGGAAATGCCCACCAGCCCTCGGCGGCGGCGGCACCGAGAGGCAGAGGGAGCGTTATTGATGCGCTCGCCTCGGGGAGGGAAGGGGATAATGGATGTGGGATGTTGGCCGTGCTTTGTCATCAAACGAGGGGCCTGAAAGATGGTGCGCGGGAATATTATCAGTCATTCCTTGATCAAGATGTAATGCTCTCGGGGTCCTTCTCAGGTTTTTTTCTTTTTTTCTCCTCTTTCTCCCCCACCGAGCTGGCGGACGCTTTTATTTCTCACTCTTTGACCTTTCTGCTCCGGCGTCTGGGATGCTTGGATCTGTTCCCCCCTCTCCCATCCTCTCCCCTCCCTCCCCCCAAGCCTGGAGATACTGGTGTGAACTCA
>VYZX01021349.1:0-16510 GCA_013401335.1 Brachypteracias leptosomus | reverse complement strand
CCCCGCCCCCGCTGTCAACCCCTAATAGATTATATCTATGCATACACATACTTAAGTTTTATTTCTTCGGTATTATAGGTAAGAATAGTGGTCCAGGAGCAAATAAAAAGGTCAGTCCCTGCTTCGAGATTGCCGTAACACAGCAAGGGATGGCAAATAAGGGGTTTTATTACACCTCACCTGTATTTAGGCAAATCAAACAATTGCATTTTTTACAGCCCTGTGTAATGGCCTGATGCAACCAAATGAGACCTCTCTCCCGGGGAGCTTAAGCAGCATATTAGCTTTATCACTTGATGACCCATAAAATGGTTGTGCACCCCTTAGTGATTACCTGACTTACTCAGCACAGCTCTGCAGGGAGGATATTTAAACATTTTTTGCATTATCAATTTCATAATGTCATAGTTCTACTCGCAAGGCTTTTAGAGGCGGTGGCTTTCCTTGTCATCTTGTAAACCAAGCAAGACAAGGAGATAAAAATAAGGTTTCTCCATATCTTGAAGGTGGAACTAGAATTTTTTCTTCGGAGCAGATGATCCCTGAGGTCCCTTCCAACCTGGCATTCTACGATTCTCTTCCATCCTGCCTCCTCTGATGGTGTTTCATTGCCTGAGAAACTTGGTAGTTGTGAACTTAATGGTGATGATGGACAGGGCAAATGGAGGAATCTTCCCTCCCGTTGAAGTGTGTGGTAGAGTGATGTTAAGATGCAGAACAGAAAAGTGGTGGGAGCAAATCCTGCACATCATCTCCATGGGCTACAAATGGTAGGAGAGCCCCATCCCATGGGCTGGTCTTCTGGCTGTAGGGCACTTCATCCACCTTCACACTCTGCATCCAATTTTTGTGCATTTATCATCATCTTTTCCCAAATTTTCTGTAAGCACAAGGTGCCTCACCACCTTGTTCATGTGTCTCCANATCCCTCCTGGGATGGACGGAGCATCCCTGAAGGAGAGGAACTGGTTAAAAGCCAGAGCTCCCGTGTAGCAGCAGGATCCGAGGGAGCAGTGAAAGATTGGTGGGCTGTAATGATGCACACGGGCTGTATGGAAATGCCCACCAGCCCTCGGCGGCGGCGGCACCGAGAGGCAGAGGGAGCGTTATTGATGCGCTCGCCTCGGGGAGGGAAGGGGATAATGGATGTGGGATGTTGGCCGTGCTTTGTCATCAAACGAGGGGCCTGAAAGATGGTGCGCGGGAATATTATCAGTCATTCCTTGATCAAGATGTAATGCTCTCGGGGTCCTTCTCAGGTTTTTTTCTTTTTTTCTCCTCTTTCTCCCCCACCGAGCTGGCGGACGCTTTTATTTCTCACTCTTTGACCTTTCTGCTCCGGCGTCTGGGATGCTTGGATCTGTTCCCCCCTCNCTTCGGAGCAGATGATCCCTGAGGTCCCTTCCAACCTGGCATTCTACGATTCTCTTCCATCCTGCCTCCTCTGATGGTGTTTCATTGCCTGAGAAACTTGGTAGTTGTGAACTTAATGGTGATGATGGACAGGGCAAATGGAGGAATCTTCCCTCCCGTTGAAGTGTGTGGTAGAGTGATGTTAAGATGCAGAACAGAAAAGTGGTGGGAGCAAATCCTGCACATCATCTCCATGGGCTACAAATGGTAGGAGAGCCCCATCCCATGGGCTGGTCTTCTGGCTGTAGGGCACTTCATCCACCTTCACACTCTGCATCCAATTTTTGTGCATTTATCATCATCTTTTCCCAAATTTTCTGTAAGCACAAGGTGCCTCACCACCTTGTTCATGTGTCTCCATAGCTTGACCAGGGTTCATCTACAGAAATTGCAGCTTAGGACCTGCTCCTGGTTAGGGGCTGCCCACAACTGGAGCAGATGCTGAGCAAACCCTCACCAGCATCACATTAATTCACCTCTCCTAAAACAAGAAATGTCACTTTTCTGGGGCTGTCAGAGAAATTTGTAATAAGAGATATTTCCTGGGTTGGCTCTAGAAGGAGCATTTCAAAACACTTATGGCCAAGTGTCTCCACTCCATTCGGGGCAGTTTCTCCTTTGCACTCTGAATATTCCCAAATAAAGTGTGTGATGACAGCACCAGCATTTGTTTGCAGCTGAATTCCCCTAATTTTGAATTTTCCCAGCTTGAAATGTATGGAAAAGTAATGAAAAAATAAATGTGCTTCAGAGCAGCTTTTGAGGGAACAATAAACAGGGAGAAATAAGATCCAAAAACAGGGTCTAGGGACAAGAATTTCTAATTACAGTCATTTTGAGGACCTCAGTTTTGGGAAGCTACATTGTGGGTAAGGCAGGTTGGAGTACAGATATTTTTATATGTATTTTTGAAAAAACAATGGTTTCAAAATATACATTTAACCAAATTTGCTGACAAGCTAATGTTTTGGTAGCTTTTTGAAACTAGATTTGGGGGGAAAATTGGTTCTGGCAACTGTTTCATTTGAAAAAACCCATAATATTTGTTTACTGCTGAAAAGATGCCCATGGCGGGGGGGTTGGAGCTAGACAATCTTTAACGTCCCTTCCAACCCAGACTATTCTATGATTCTAACTGAAGTGTGTCTCAAGATGAAACGAAAATGTCTGGAAAATAATTGAATCGAGACTCTTCAGTATTATAAAACTTTTTTTCCTATTTATAAAAAATGGTGTTGCAATCAGTAGGGACATGAGAAGCTCTTTGTATTGCCAGAAGTGCACTGCTGCTTGGAATACCTTCTAACATCAAACTTTTAGACCACTCTGCTTTTACGTAGGCACCATAGGCAGAAGAAACAGTTATTTGGAAGTAGAAAAAACTCATTTTCACGTTGCAATCGTTTTCCAGCTTTACCAGAGATGTTTCCAATTCCTGTGCCCCAGCTTTATCCAGTATGTTTCCAAATGCTTTATTCTGCTTTTTTTTCCCCACTTTTGTACTTATTCTTAAGTTGTGTTGACTGCCTATTAATGAAGTTCATAATGAAATGAGTTTAATGTCCAGATCTTCCCTTTTAGATCTGCACAAAGAGCAATGATGGAAGCAGCCAGCATGGTGAATGTCACTTTGCTCCAATGGAAAAGTTCCTCCATGGAAACTTTTAGTCCCTACATGGGTTTTTTTGGCTGTAGTCACCTGGAACAAACCTTTACAAGTCTACTCAGAGTAGCTGAGAAGTAATTCTTGCAAGACAACAAGTATTACAGTTTCACTGGGAATATTTCCCCCAACACCCCTTGTACTGCAGGGTGGATCTCAACAGGGAGTCATTTCTTCTGACATGAGCTTTTCACTGATTCTGTGGCCCAGGAGTCCCCCCCAGTTTGTCCCAGTCATACCAGTTGCACGGGCAACAACCTGACTACAATCTGCAAGACCTGTAGTTGAATTAAGGTGAAAGCCTCAGAGGTGCTCTCACATGATGGGGCTCTGAGCAGCCTGCCCTAGGTAGAGATGTCCCTACTTGTGTAGGGAAGATGGACAAGATGACCTCTAGAGGTCCCTTCCAGCCCGAAACATTCTATGATTCTACCTGAGACGCCTCAATGCACCCAACATGATCACCAGCTGCGGTGCAAAATGTGTCTCCTGGAGGTCCTGTCTTCAATCTGCCATCCCCTTAGAGATGCTTTGACTAGTCTTATGGCACCTGGCACTGGATACCTGTGTTTGGGAACCTTGTTCTCACACTTGGTCAAGAGAGGCTGTCCTAACTCTTTTGGTTGTGTTGACATCCCTTGAGAATCCATGCAGCTGACCTCCATCATTCTGGGGTGGATGAGATGTCTGAGCATCAAGGCTTCCTAAAGCTCCTGCACTACTTTGCCAATGGGCCCAAATGTCACCATTCTTGAAGTTGAGTCCAAAATCACACTACCTTTGGGCTGCAAAGGAGGTGAATAATGAGTTGTCCTCTCAGCACAGCATCTCCTTCTGCCCATGCTTTGAGAAGCACCAAATGATGGGTATGAAGGGTAATCTTCCAATCTTTGTGGAAAATTTTGAGGGGATAGGGTGAGCTATCTTCTCTTAAATAATTCTGAAACTCTGCAGACCTCCCTATTTTTACTGATTCCCTTTCATCCATCACACTGAAACTTCATCTGCCTCTGTGGGAATTCAGTAAGTAAACATCACAAAGGGTTGGCAATGCACCGTGATAGATCATCCACCCTGAAGTATGCACACTGAGCATACCAGTAGTAAGATGTTCTCCCAAGAGCAGTCCCCAGAGATAGATCTCAAGCCTTAGTTAAAGACCACTGTCTTGATTCATTATCTTGTCACTGGTTCCAGTATTGGTTTGATCTATAGATGGATGTGTAGGGAGTTAAACTTAATATCTGGAGAAGGAGAGCACTCTGGGGTTCTGTCACTGACTAGGTGGTGTCACCTTGGGCAAGTCACTTGCTCCTAGATCAGCAAAACTACATTAATGCTTCAAACTTGTGGACATGGATGGGAGATTGTGGAGCTTTGTGGGGAACCTTTTGCTTCTGTCACCTTAGAGTCAGTGTGTCCTGACTTTGAGTTCCTGAGCTTTAGTCCAGTGAAGATGGAGGAGATGGAAAAGCTGCAGGGCCTCACGCTGGAGCTGTAGAAGAAGGTGTCACTTGGTGGTATCTAGAGCAACATTGAAATGCTACTGTCCATTGGAGCAGCACTTCTTGGGGCAACTGTTGGGGAGAGATTTGTAGGATAAGAAGAGCTGGTAAGTACATGTTGGGGTCCCATTTTCCTTGGAGACTCCCTGCAGGTGGGAAGGAGGGAAGATATTACCTACTGCTTCCGTTTTAAATGAATTTTTACTCAAAAATTCTCTCTAATGCCCAAGACAGTCAACTTTGCAGTTTGATTTGGTAGGCAGTTGGACTAGATGATCCTTGTAGGCTCCTTCCAACTGACCTATCGTTTTTAGATTTGATCCTGTCTGTAGTTTTCATGTCAGTTAAATTGATGGTAAACAAACAACCCACCCTCCCCTGAAAAAATTTCAAAGGGCTGAAGACCTCTGTCTGTAAGTCACCAACTTGAAAATACTCATGTGAGTAAAGGATAAACAGGGGTAGGTGGCATTGACCCATTTCTAACTTGCTCACAATAACACAAATTCTCCTTTCATGAGCATCAAAGACTGAAGTTTTCTTTCCTTTTTCCATTTATTGCTGCCCCACCAGAAGTGTCCGTCACCTTACAAATTACTCCCATCATCTATCAGCTCATTTTGGGATGCCAAACCAAACAAAAATCCAGCCTTCTGAGACAAATGTGTCTTTTTGAGCAATTTTTGTGTTGTTGTTGTTAGCCTTTATCTTACAACTTCACCCAAATGCTTCCTAAATCAGGGCTCTGCTTTGTCTTTAACAATTCTTTGGTGATTTCTGGGACTTACAGCAAATAATGCAGCTGGCTGGTGGGGGGTCTTGCTGTGGGTGTTAGTTTGCTGGAAACAAATTCCGAACTATTCTGGTCTGTAAACCCCGAGCCAAACACCACGAGACTTGAATCAGTGAGTTCACCCCCAGAATATTGGCATTTAAAGTTTTGACCATCCCATTTAACCATCTCTATTGACTGCACGTTTGGGTATATACAAAGCAACCTTTTCAGGGGGGAATTTGAATTACATTGGAGTAGAAGGAAAGCCCAAGATGACTTCAAAGCACTTTGGTATTTAATTGGCAATCCTGGGATAGTGCAACTTCAATTAAAGTGAAGTCATCCCACTACTGACCTGAGTTCCTGCATGAACATGACAATGTTTGGCAATGAGCATGGAGAACATACAATAAAGTCCAAGGTATTGAGTCTCCTTAAGGCAACCTTTCCTTTTGTTTATCATTATTATTATTATTATTATTATTATTATTATTATTATTATTATTATTATTATTATTATTATTATTATTATTATTATTATTTTCCCCTGTAGTGGCTTTAACCCACCTGTAATTGCAGGAGCAAGAAGGAGCCAGGAGATATTTCTTTGCAGACAAGACAGTGGTTGTGTTATTATGGTGTATTATGTTACTTTCCATTAGACCAAAAACTTTTCATCTCTAACCCTAGGAGGTGACCTACAGTAAATACAGTGTCGTATTTAGCTTTTGTAAATAGCTTAGCTCTCATGAATGTTTTATAGTAGGGTAAATATCACGTTCTCTCCACTTATTTACATCCGCACAGCATCACAGAAGACTTGTTGGTATTAAATATTAATTGCAAGCTCCAGTGAATCTATGCTTTTGTCAAGAGTGCACTGGGCCACACATCTTTTTTGGCCTCACACATTGAGAAACCACATGGTCTTCCAGAGAAAGGACTGGAAGTGCATTATCAGTGTTTTTAACCAAACTGCTCCTCGGCTTGATGGCTGCAGCTTCCATTGCTCTTGCTCAGCTGGGAAGAGGAAGCCACGGGCAAAGATGTGCATGGATGACCCAACACTTTGATCTTAGTCTATGTATCTTCTCCATCCCAGGGCAAGTCCTTGTGGAAGAGTTTCAGAGATTTATGGATGGATCAGCCAGTCTGGCTTCTTCTGTATCTTGGTCCAGTGACCCCCATTGACCAAGCCAAGAACTTGTGTCTGCATGAAGTGCATCTTCCGGAGAAGCCACCACGCTTTTGGCTGGAAGACATCAATCAATGGGGAATCCATCCCTTGATATGCTGCTATTACTCGATGCATGGTTAATTAATTTTAGAATTACCAGTGATTTCTAATGCCATGCTATGATTCTCCTAGCTTCTGCTTCCAGCCATGGGTTTTTGTTGTGCCTTTCCTGGCAGATTTGCAGACCTTGCCTGGTACCTTGTAGTTTCTCCTTTGCAAGGACGGGTTCTTGGTCTTATGCTAGAGGATAATAATTTTTCCTCTATCTTTTAGTGAGCTAAATGCATAGAGCTCTTGCTCTCTGCCAGAAGTTTTCTCCAGTTGCAAATTTTCCATGGAACTTTTTTCTACCTCAGTCAATTTTTTGCCTCTCATCTCCCTCTGGGGAGAGACATTTTAGGATGTCGGGTAGTGGTAGGACTAGGGGGAGTGGGTCAAAACTAGAGGTGGGGAGATTGAGATGAGACATTAGGAAGAAGTTCTTCCCCATGAGGGTGGGGAGACACCGGCACAGGTTGCCCAAAGAGGTGGTGGAAGCCCCATCCCTGGACATTTTGAAGGCCAGGCTGGATGGGGCTCTGAGAAACCTGATCTTGTGGGAGGTGGGGTTGGAACGAGATGATCTTTGAGGTCCCTTCCAACCCTGATGATTCTATGATTCTTTTAGAGCTGGGGGTTGTACTCAGTCCTCCAGCATCAGTCTCTCCTTGGTGTGTGAAATACATTCCTCTTGAGTGTTGAGTCTCCCTTCAGAGTGACCATGACTCATTGCAAGCTTTGGTTGCAAAGGATTTTCCTGAACAAATCCACAGTTTTTCACAGATATGTTTTTGAGGAACTATTCCAAAGTGAGACTTTGGACAAGAATGAGACTCTGAGAGGTGCTATTACTACTGTCAATGATCACAGCTTATGTTTCTCCCTCAAATTTAGAATCATAGAATTGTCAGGGTTAGAAGGGACCTTCAAGATCATCTAGTTCCAACCCCCCTGTCATGTGCAGGGACACCTCCCACTAGAGCAAGTTGCTCACAGCCCCATCCAGCCTGGCCTTAAGTTATTTCAGAACAACTTTTTCAGGCAATGAGCATGGATTATTGATGATCCACGTGCTTTGTACACCCAAATAAATTTGCTCCAAGGTGTCGTTTCAGACACCTAAGTAGGGATGCACAGAGCAGTCAGCATCTGTGGGGCTGGTTGACTTCACTGGCTTCTCACTGACCCAACTTCCATTGCTTTCACGTTCACCCTTATTGGTGTATCTTCATTGCTTCAAGTGTCTGATGGATTACGCAAGTGTGGGAGGGTAGAATATAGGCAAATGGGGCAGAGAAGGTTAAAGAGCAGCTCTCCATGGAGAGGACAAAGACCTTTTGTCTTTGAAGAAGACTTCTCTCTTCTCCTGCCTGTTGCTGGTGCCGGTTGGGGTCACTGTTTCTGCTCTGCTGGTATCAGAAAGGTGGTTACTTAGGCTTGGAGGAAACCTAGTGTAATGGAGTTTAACAGCATTGATTTTACACGGAAGGCTCATTCTGCACTTAAACCCCTCCTTTCCCCATGAATACCTTATTTAAATGGTCGGTGTATAATTTTTTAATGAGATGTTCCCTAATCCATCCGACCAAAGACTAGGAAGACTATGACCATACCAGAGGGACAAAAAGCTTCTGGTTTTGTTAACTGTCTGATTTTCTGATTCATTGACTTTGGTGGCCTTTATTTGGCAAAGAAATGCCTTTTCTGCCCCACCTGACCCCAGCCCATTAAACTGATTGCAGAAACCAGAGCAGTTGCTGGTACATGCTGGAGTTCACCAAGTGACTCTTACCCCAGAGTAGCAGCCTGGTTATTTTTAATCAATGCAAATCAAGTTTTGAAGCATCCATTATGTCCTGGTCCAGGGGCAAACTAAACTACATTACAAAACACTTAAGCCCTGTAAAATTTCCTGACCTCTGAAATCTCTTACGACCCAGTTGCAGCCTCACAATGTCTAGCACTAATCTCTCCATTAAAGCCTTTTCACCTATTTCCTAAACTGCTGCACGATATTTAGACAAAAGCAGCAGCTTTCAGAGCCATTAAAGGCTCAAGCCAAAAGTAAAGATGATTTTCTTATGGCTGAGGATGTCTGACAGCCCAGGGGGGTTGAACAACACCATGTTCTTCAGCTGGCCCTTATTTAAGATAACCTGTGAGTGTCAGGATTATGATGCTAAGATTACTGTGGTATTTAAATATTATGTTATTAGTCAAACACTGGCATATATAAACCCAAGATAATTTGGAGGGGGGATTGGGGAAGGGAGGAATTCACTGTCAAGGCTCAGATTTAAGCTTTTGGATTCAGCTGACAACGGAGTCTTTAAAAATACACCCACCCCCTCTTATAAACTGTTATTTATATTTACGACACCAAATTAAACCTTTCCTCTCAAGTCTGGTGATCCTGATGTGCTTTCTTTTCATTTACTAACGAGCAAATGACCTTTCTAATTAAATCAAGTGTGTTCCATTGGTGGGAGGGTGTGTTAAATCTGCCTTTTCACTTGGAGGGAAGGAGAACCCGAAATCTGTGTTATTCTCCCCAAAGTTTTAAACTCCTGAAACTCCCAGCACTTGTACAAAGGACATCAAGAAAACCCAGGGACTCTTCTCTCCCAAGGAAGGTCCTGGCTGCCAGCTGAGCAGAGGGTTCACTTTGGTAAGAAGAGATGGGAAGAAAAACCAAATTAAGGGTCTCTCCCAGACCTTCACCCTGATCCTGCAGCCTTTCACAGGAAAAAAAAGGACTTATATGAGGAGTCACATCTATGAACCTGTTTTTCTCCACTGAGATTCAGCCCATCTCTCAGCAGTGTAGTCATTGATGTCTGAAGGTAGGTGGGATGGTTTCCACCTCAGACCACCTGCTTTGCAAAACACATTTGCAAGAAAAAAACCAATCCCATTTGTTCTACAGGTTCATGAAATAATGAGTCCGTGGGCACACAAGGTCTGCTGGGTCTGCACCACCTTCCTCTATGGACAAGTAGGACCTGCCCAAACTCCTGCAAGCTTCAGTGCAGCTCTTCTTTTAGCTTTGGCACCATGATCATGAGGGGTAATGACTTCAAGCTAGAAAAGGGTAGATTTAGGTTGGACATTAGGAAAAAGTTCTTTAATATGAGGGTGGTTGATCACTGGAACAGGTTGCCCAAGGAGGTGGTGGAGGCCCCATCCCTGGAGACATTCAAGGTCAGGCAACCTGCCCTAGTTAGAGATGTCCCTGCTTATCCTAGGGGGGTCGGACTAGGTGACCTTTGGAGGTCCCTTCCAACCCAACCCATTCTATGATTCTTGTATCCCTCCTCTGTCAAAACAAGATGGTTGCAAAGCCCCTCAAGACCTACTGGTGGAAAATGCAAGTTGTTTTTGAGCAGCAGACACAGAGAGACAGGGTGGACAGAAGGGAGTTTCCCCTGGGAAGCCACCGGCATCGCCTGCACCGCCTGAGGTTGTGTCGTTCTCCTTCCCTTAATCTCCCTCTTTTATTGGAGTTTTTTTTTTTAGTTGTCATTCTCCACAGCGCTGTGGTCTCAGGATCCAGTTAAGCAAACCCTGCATTATCCGCACTACCTAACAGTGTGACATCTGTGAATGGCTTTCTAATTACTCAAATAAATCAGCATGATTGGAAATTCTTGAGATTTTATTGGGAAGGAAATTTATAGTAATTAAACCCAATTAATTTTGGATTTCTGTTAATCCAAAGAAGGTTTCGGAAGCTTTAGGTCAGACCCGCATTGTCTCCAGGAAGTGATGTGGGTGAAAGAATGAGAAATTAATTGATTTTGGACAATATGATGATGATAATAGAATTTTTCAAATGAGTTTGCTACGCATCTTGCATCAATTGCAGAGCCTCTTTTTCTGGCATCTAAGAATATCGTTCTGGGCTTTTGCTAAAGATTCAAACAGACTGAAAGGAATCTTTTTTAATCAAAATAAAGAACCCTTTTTAATTACTCAGACTCCTTCACAGTTGGAGGTAATAATTGTCTTATGTTCTTAAGTAGTGCTGTTATTAGCCTGCCCTGGGGCTCTTCTATTTTCCAGAAGTTAGCATCGCTCTCCGTTGAGTGCCAGGATTGAGCGTGCGTCAGCTTAAATACTTCTGTGCCTTCGATGATGGGCATGATGTGGGTTGAACCCCTACTCTTGCTTTGCTGCCGCCATTCCCAAAACATCTGAAGATGCCTGGGAATGGTGGAACACACCAAGGGAAGGTATGACCATGTTTTGCTCTAGGTCCGCCTGCAAGACCATAGAATGGTTTGGGTTGGAAGGGACCTCAAAGACCATCCAGTTCCAAGCCCCCTGCCATGGGCAGGGACACCTCCCACTAGACCAGGTTGCTCCAAGCCCCATCCAACCTGGCCTTGAGCACCTCCAGGGATGGAGCAGCCACAATGTCCCTGGGCAACCTCTTCTAGTTTCTCACCTCCCTCACAGTGATACCTAATCTAAACCTACCCTCTTTCAGAAATCGTTACCCCTTCTCCTACCACTGCACCCGCTGAGGAAGAGTCCCCTCCATCTTTCCTGTAGGTCTCCCTGAAGTACTGGAAGGCCACAAAAAGGTCTCCCCAGAGCCTTCTCTTCTCCAGGCTGAACAACCCCAACTCTCTCAGCCTGTTCTCATAGGGGAGATGTCCTCATAAGGAGCCTTCATTTTATGTTTTCATTTTTTTAAACACTTTTATTATTGTTGGGTTAGGGTTTTGGGGGTGTAAATAAATTCCAGACAAGTGAGTAAATATTTTCCCTCTCTATTTCTTGGCTATGTGATTTAAACCTTCCCTCAAACACTGATGGAGAAGGAAGGAGAGCATCCAGGCACTGCCATGTCCCTCCTTTGTAGCAGCACAATTGGAATGTTGCAGACAGTGCTGCTGGGTTATCAGGGTTGGAGTAAACATTTTATGGGGAAAAAATGGAATTTATGGGGTTCAGGATTGCTGTTCTACATCAAGACCTACTCAATGCCCACTAGGAATCTGACTGTTAATAACTGACATTGAATTAACAGCTCCTGGTGGAGAGAGAGTATTGCAGATCCTGAGAAAGGTTTTTGAATATTTTTTTTTATATGTTTGCTTCTTTTTTATGTTGTTGGCATTAGATATCACTCCGGTGTCTGTCTACTTTTTATCAAAACACTTTTCCATTGATACTTCAGGGGCCTGTTTGTTTTTGTGGGCTGCTTCCAGTGCTGAGGTACATGAAGATGAAGATGAAGCTCTAGTGGGAAAGAGGTGTCCCTGCTCACAGCAGGGGGGTTGGAACTAGATGATCTTCAAGGTCCCTTCCAACTTAAATCATTCTATGAGAAAAAAAAAAAAAAAAAAAAGATGTGACACTTTTATCTGACACTTTCCTTGATTGGAGTTGTTAGGGGCAGAACTAACCAGTGAGTTTTTATACCTATCATGAACTGAAACATATAAAATACACACAATGTAGATGGATCTGGGTTCTGCTGTAATGTCTTTTTATCCACCAGAATTACTCACCAAGCACTCTTATCCCTTCTTCTGTAGGGAAAAATATGAGGTGAAATCAAATGAAGCTCCCTTCAAACTGATCAGAAAAGAGCTTGGGTGCAGAACCAAGACAACCCCCAAGTTACTGTTGTGAACAGACCCGGACAGATGAGAGAGTTGGGCTGAGGAGGACCTCATGAAGTTCAACAAGGGCAAGTTCAAGGTCCTGCACCTGGGGAGGAATAAACCCCTGCTGTGAGCGGGTGAACTGCTGGGAAGCAGCTCTGTGGAGGAGGACCTGGGAGTGCTGGGGGACAACAAGTTTCCCATGAGGCAGCAATGGGCCCTCATGGCCAAGAAAGTCAGTGGTGTCCTGGGGTACCTTCAGAAGACTGTAGTTAGCAGGCAGAGAGAGGTTCTCCTCCCGCTCCACTCTGTCTTAGTGAGGCCACATCTAGANCTCCAGAGGTCCTGTCCAACCCTCACCATTCTGTGATTCTGTGAACACCCTTGTGCTGTATTGCTGGAAGGAAGAAACTGTTTTGGAAGACATCCCAAACTTCACGTGCACCAGCAACTGGTGTAACTGCAGCATTGCAAACCCTCAGCACAGACAACCAAAGTCCTCCCAACGAGGCAACTTCACAGAGCTTGAAATCCTGAATTTTCAGTATCTCTAGCTATAACCAAGGCAAGGTCTGGGTGAAGACCCAGGAGACAAAGGGTTAAGCTGCTTTCCCCTTCCAGGTGCTTTCCACTAAAGAAGCCCCATATCAGAGGGCTCTATCTTTCCCAACTGTGAGTTCAGGCTGCTTTTGTGCTAATGCATTTATATTGTGATTGTGAAAAGCTTTTTTAAAGAGCAAGATAAATCTTACCCAAATCTGATAATCATTTTTTAAAATCTCTGCTCTGAGATTTATGTCGCTTTTTTTTATTTTTCCCCCCCTCCCCCTGGGAAAAAAAAAGGAAAAAAGGGGAAAAAAAAGAGAGGAAAAACAACTACCCTACTGCATCAAAGACAGAAATAATGGCTTGTAAGTACTTAAAAGCTTATGGATAGGAAACTTAAAAAACTGGTCGGATTCAGACCAAATCCTATCAGATTTTCTTGGTTCTCATAAACCTTTAATCAGCTCCCATCGGGCATTTTTGCTAACCATAAAACATGTGATTAGAAGACACATGAACTACTGGAATTATGACAGCAAGATGGGCTTTGACTTTAGCCCGACTTAAGGACAGGAATTTAAGGAGCAGTTGCAGTGGTAGTGGTGGGAGGGAGCACACGGCTCACCAACGTTTCTGTCCTGAGAAGCCAAACTGGTGGAGAGACCTTCATCTACCACATCTCAGCCCTACGAGGGGCTTCCAGAGTCCAGGTTTCCTCCCTGGAAACCCCAGTGAGGTCAGTGTGGGATGAGTGATGCAAGGGAGTAGGGAGGTGATTGTGCCCCTGGATTTGGCACTGGTGAGACCTCACCTTGAGCAGTTTTGGGCACCATAGGATAAGAAGGACATTGAGGGGCTGGAGTGGGTGCAGAGAAGGGCAACGAAGCTGGTGAGGGGTCTGGAGAACATGTATGAGGAGCCCCTGAGAGAACTGGGGTTGTTTAGCTTGGAGAAGAGAAGGCTGAGGGAGACCTCACTGGTCTCTACAACGACCTAAAAGGAGGTTGTGGTGAGGCTGGTGTTGGGCTCTCAAGTAACTAATGACAGGACAAGAGGTGATGGCCTCAAGTTGCACCAGGGGAGGTTGAGATCGGACATTAGGAAGAAGTTTTTTGTTGAAAGAGTGATCAGGCACTGGACCAGGCTGCCCAGGGAGGTGGTGGAGTCACCATCCCTGGAGGGGTTCAACAACCAAGTAGATGGGGCACTTTGAGATATGATCTAGGGGTCAGGGAGATGTTGGACAAAGGTTGGATCTGATGATCCTGGAGGTCTTTTTCAACCTAAATGATTCTACGATTCTATGATCAAGTTCTCTAATGAGACCAGGCTTTGGAGTCAAATGCAATTCAGTCAGGATCTCAGGGCGCTTTTGTCATATAAATAATATCTACCAGGGCACAGTCACTGAGACAAGAAGAGATGTTGAACTAGGTTGGAAATGGCTCCTTGGCCCCTTTATGGGGGAAGATAAATATTTTATAATCTATGTGTAAAGGTCCCAGACGTCATCAGGACTGAAATATCCTGTGAGTGGCACAGAAATTACCAGGACATGAGACCTAAGCTGGAATTTCTCTGTCTTGGATACTACTGACAAACGTGTGATTGATGTGAGAATTTCTGTTTCTGTCATTCAAAAGATGTTTTATCTGGAAAAAGCAGTGGCTAGATAGAGATAAATGGGTCTTTGCAGGACCACACAGGCTTGACATGGAGATCCATGAGATGAGGGACTATTTAGAGGGTCTTTGCTTTCCAGCAACTAGTTCTGAAGTCTCCATGAGATGTCCATAACTTGAGCAGAGGCACTTTTGGGTTATAGTAACCTGAAGTCCCACACGTGTATCACCAAACTGTCCATTGAGTCTATCCTGGAAGGACTCTTCTTGCTTTAGAAGATACATTATTAACTCCTGAAGGCCATTATGTTCCTACTTTGACAGTTGGGAAAACTCTAGGTTTGAGTCCCCATCTACTGAGCTGGGGTGGTACCATGTAGACTTGATCATGAGGAAATATATATTCCTCCCAGGCACCAAAGAGGTGCAAATTTGGGGAAAACCAGCAGGTCTCCTCCTGTTGAGCATCCCTCAGTTCTTCTCACTATTGTCCTGTGGACGCTACTTCAGGCAGCTGTAAAAATGGGGCTTTATCTTGGGTCCTGCTGCTTCAACATGAACCTGAAGAGCCCTCAGACACCTGAACAGAAACCATGGAGCAACGTTGCAGCCTCTGATGTAAGAAGTGGATGGTGGCCACCAGCCTGAAGTGATCACACAGGGCAGGCACTAGAAAAGGACCTTCTGGCAGATTTTGCCATGATGGATATTTTATTTTGTAGTTTATTTTACTAGTTCTGAAATTATATCATCTCTTTTAGTATTTAGATGTTGCACGTCCTATCTTCTCGGCTGGGTGAATACTCCAGGATTGTATTTTAAAGTTAAAATGGGTTTATTACAGACCTGTACATCTGGTTGGGTAATTTCAGATTAGGGAAAACCGCAGATCTTTTCACTGATACCACAGCAATTTAAAAATTACCTCACAAAGCACATTTGTTCTCTGTACGTGGGCGTGATAAAAATTCCACTTGAATAAAAAGACCCAACATAATATCTCTGCTTAGGATCCCTGCAAACAACTTGAGCCTATTACCAAAACCTAACCTAACATCATCATTTTAGCATGCTGAAATAATTTCAGATAATTCTATGTATTCAACACTGTTTTACCCAGCTGCTAGGACACCGTACAAATAACTTAGTTCATCATCTCTGGTGTTTTCCAAATTCTGCAGGAACTTTCCTGAGTGTATCTGGGAGGATTATATAGGTTTATGTCACACAAGCTACTGCACGCTCTTTGCTATAAGATAAATTTGTAATTCCTAATGCTGTAACGTCTGCAGGAGGATTATTGTGTGTTAATGTGATTGGACTGTGTCCTGGCTGGAGCAATATAGAAATAATAGAATATTCTGATACTGTGAGTTACAAAATAGGGAATTACTGGTGAGAGTGAACTCCTGGAAAAATATCAAACTCTACAATATTAATTAACATAAAGGTAAAACTGGAAGCACAAGGTTCAGACCCAGACAAAGATCCAGCTCAAGTTCCCTGCGAGGGGAATTTGTCCTTTAGGGTTTGGTTTGGTTGGGCATCAGTTGGGTCTAGATCCCCAGAGAGGTGGTTGATACCCCATCCCTGGCACTATTGCAGGTGAGGTTGGAGGAGGCTCTGAGCAACCTGAGCGACCTCTAAAGGTCCCTTCCAACCCAAATCAGTCTGTGATTCTGGGGGACAGACAAAGTTTGTGAGTTGCTGAGACCCTTCCTGTGACAGAAACCTTGGAGGTTCCAGGATGTGTCTTGAGTCCAAAGTGGGACTTCAGTTTCAAGAACAGCTCTCTGCACTGTGTAACTCATTTTGCATGCAAGGGGACAGCAGGTTGCTCCTTGACAGACCTTCACACCACATAGCTCTGCTTTCACCATGACATGGTACATCAACCTGAGCTGCTCTGTGACACCTGGTGTCAATTCTCATCCTCCCCTCCCCCCCCCCCCCTTTTTTTTTTTATCCCCAGGGTTTGCAGACATTTCTTTGACATAACAAGTAGTGTTGATATCTTAATGAGTGATCACCTTCCAGCCCGGCATTGCTTTGGAGAGCTGCAGTCCATGGCCTGAGCAAGGGGAGGTTTAGATTG
>VYZX01021348.1:75628-108117 GCA_013401335.1 Brachypteracias leptosomus | reverse complement strand
TTAAACCACCACACTTACACAATGAGTTGACAATTTACCCAAGGACAGTCTCCTGGGGACTTTGCCTAATGGCAGCACTGCTGTGGGCTAGAAACACAACAGTAGTTTGCTTTCCCTTGAATTTGGGAGCTTCCAAAGGTCACAAGGTGCAAAACCAACTGGGTAATGAGGGAGAGCAGTTAAGTACACTGTTTTTAAACCTCAGAAAGTTCTTGTTTTGGGTGGTGGATGCAGATCAGCTCTTATTCTATCCAAATTAATTGCTCATTCTCCACTTGCACTACTACAGACGTGATTTTATGCTCACACTTACTTTTCACTAGGTTTCAGTGACAGCAGACAGGACCCTTTAATGCAGGTACCACACATGCCAGAATACATACAGACCTGCACAGACACGGGACAATGTGAGAAAGCCGAGAAGGCAAAAGTCTGGTCTGTGCCTGGCAGCTCCACATCATCTGAGGGCAGAAGAGGCAGATGGTACTTGACAGAGGACACTTGGCCTCATCACAGGGTCCACGCACAGTGCAGTCATGGGAAGCTCCCACACCACTCACCACTTCTGACGCCTATCCCATGTCAACACCTGCAAGGAGCAGCCCAACACCTGAGCAAAGCACTGCATGCTCTAAGCGAGTCATATGCTGGTACGAGGATCAACCAAGACCAGGCAGCTGCACATGGTCCCAAAGGCCTACAAAACACAGTTCTGCAAGTCTGGCTTTCTGCCCATACACATGTATATCAGTCATTGTACCACTACACATAGCAGGCTGCAGCAGTCTTTCTGATGGTCTATGCATCAGCCTTGCAAGAACCAGTGCAAGCTTAAGTCTCTCTTATCTATTAAGCCTGCAAAAACACTGACCACCTGTTTGCAGCACAAAACCTTGGCACTAATATGAACAAAATGGCTGCAGATACCCACTCCTGCAGGTTTTTCTGCATGTCTTCAAGTATCCTGAAGGCTATATATACTCCTGAGAGCTCCTTCCAAAGATTCTCATGGTTTCACAACCTGAGGCTCCAAGAGACAAACAATAAAGGCCAAAGGAGACAATCACAGCCATAAGGCCCTAAAACAGTGTTCAAAAGAAATCCCCCACTCCCTCTGCAGAATTATTCTGCACGGAACCAGTCCACTACAACCTAAAGCATTTCACTTATTTTATTTCCAAAAACAAAATCTAACCCTGCCAGTTTGGGGCAATAGTCACAGAATGTGCAAACCCTGCAGGAAGAAGCATGTGGGCACAGCAAACTTTGAGGAAACATCAGCACTGTTTCTAACAAAGTTGCCATCAGCCTGGCCAGAGTGACTACGCAGAAGTGCAGCTACACAGCAATCCGCCTCTGAGTAACACATACAAAAGACTCCACTAGAGTCTGGTATACAGATCCCCAGCCCCCAACTCAGGCAACGAGAGCTGCTACTTTTCTCAGATCCCTTTGATTTGGGGCCAGATGCTACACTTCCCACAGTACTGATGGCAATCCAGAGTAACTGCCGATTTCAGGGGGTATCCCTTGGTTCACAACACTTTTGCAAATCAGGATCTGGTAAGTTTTTTGTAGCTCACTCAACTCATCACGACTCCCTGTTTATCCCATTGCATATGGCTCAAAAATTCCTCCTTGCGTTTGGCAGAAAGGTCTTAGATTTTCCTTATCCTGGATCTGTGATCCTCATTTTTCTTTTGAGCACTAAGAATGTAAGCAGAGTCTGGAAAACCATGGGTCAATACAAAGAAACAGACTGCAAACTTCAGCTCAGATTCTGGCCTTCAGGGCCAGAAGGGAGAGAAATGTAAATAACGAGCTGAAAGGTATATTAGGCTAATCATGTTTGTACAGCACCTAGCACAGCGGTGTTCTATCCTGGCAAGGCCTGGGAGATTACAGATTGCACACATACAAAGGTAACTAGACAGACAGGCAAATGCCTATGTAGTTAAATGTGAACTCCGTTAAATGTAAATACTGCCAAAGGACAATCAGATACATATGCCTTTATCCACCTTTCTGTGTCCACCTATTGAACTGTGCAGATTAACTCTTGAGAGCAAAGGAACAGGACTTTAGCCGAAGCCAGTTCCCACTGAGCACACTGGCTGAGAGGAAACTGGCCCAGCATAATAAACACTTCCAAGTTACTAGCTTCCTAACGCCCCGTTATTAGTTACCTGAAAAGCGTAAAAAGCAACCGAAACAAAATTGGCTGATCTTACCTTGAGCTGGAAAGGTTGAATTTCGCTCAAACTCTGGTTCCTGAGCTTTTTGGTGAGGATTTTCATCATGGTATAAATCCGAGGAGCAAAGAAAGAGTTAAGCATACACACACTCACGCATCTACATCTGCCGAGCCGTCGCTGCTACTGTTGGAGGAGCTCCGCAGAGCTCGAACTCAGCACCCCCAGGTACATAAGCGGCGTGGGGGTGCTGAAGGAAGGCTCCGGGTAGCCCGCTTCCAGCTGTGCCCCTCTCTCCTTCGCCACCGCACAGCCTTCTGCGTGGGAAGGGAGAGAGAATTCCTTTCCCAAGCCTAAAGAATAAATACCAAACTTCCTTTTCTTTCCGCCCCCTCCCCGGTTACGCTTCAGAAAGGAGGGAGGTACCAGCTGGCAGCGTGCGAGGGCAGGGTGCTTATTGCGGGGCGGCAGAACCGCAGCCACGGACTCCGCTCATGGCAGCGCTGCCCGCCTCAAGCCCCACCATCGGCGGGCATCCCGCTGCCGCCCCGGGCTCACTCCCGCACCGGCGCTACCACCCCACACCCTGCGCGCGACGGGAATCTTGTAACAAACGGCGCGGCAGCCGCGGCGCCCATTGGCGGGGCGGGGCGGGGCCTCCGCTTAAAGGGGACCCCGCCGGCGTGGCCGCTGGTGATCGCTGCGCCGCCCGCAGCATGCCCGAGGCGCTGGAGCAGGCCCGCCACGGGTCCTGCACAGACCGACAGCGGCGTGTGCCGCACCGCATCCCGGCTCCCGACCGCTCTTTCCAGGAGGGTGACGGGATGCCTGACTTCCCTGTCCGGTCCTCCGGCTCAGAGCACGGCCCCGTCGACATGTCCCCCAGCTCGAGTCCCTGGAGCCGCCCAGGGAGCTGGCAAAGGGCCTGCAGCAGGCAGGAGATTCGCCACCGCCTCTTCCCACAGCAAATGCAAGCGCCGGGGTGGCACCGGCCTCTGCTGCACCGGCTGCCCTCGGGCACAAGCGAGGTGCTTCGCTTCCATGGCCCGTCCTCCAGCACCTCCCTGGCAAAACAGCCAGGAAAGTTATCGGGGACTGGCTGATAGGCTCCCAGCCGCTCCGGACCCACAGGAAGCCACCAACAAAGGGCTTTCAGCGACCGCCAGCTCCGAGCCAGCGATAAATGCCCTGTGTCTAGGTGAAAGGTCCCTTTTGCCCATTGCCAGTCCCTTGGGGCCAGCAGAGACTTTTGTCCCAACTTTCTTCCTAGGACACATTCAGAAGCTTTGAGGTCTCCACTTGCATACAAATTCCAGAGGAGCACGGGCTGGTTAACGTATCGGTGCTCATTTCTCATCCAGCATGCCTGTAATGAGGTAAGGAAGGAGCACTTGTAAAGTGATGACTGCGGAAAAGAACGAGAACATCTTCACTGCACGGCAAAGGGCCTCCAGTTAGCAAAGCATTTTTTCTTGGAGGGGTATGACAGGCACAAAGTCTGAGCCAGAAAACAACATTTCTGCTTTTCAGATACTGCCTTAGGAGTTGTATGCAGTAGGAAACTCATCTATTAAACCATACTTTTTCTGTGAGTTCTGCATTCACACTATGGACTTATTTTCACTTGGGTTTCCCCCAGTTCACATCAAATTGGAATTGTCATCCAGTCTTATGACTCTAAGCTCCCATATGTTGTTATAGATACCTGTGGTTTGTTTATTGCACAAATACAGAAAACCAGGGAATAGTGCACATTGGTAGATCACTAGTCCAGCATCCAGCCTCCAAAAAGAGAAAGTAAAATGCCAGATGAAAGCAGAAATCCTCCATACAGATATGCAATAATGTATCGAATGTTAGGTAAGAGTTACTCCTCATCCCTAACCAATAATCAAGGTATATTTCAAAGCCTGACAACTGAGAATCTTCTATCATTTTCTTACCCTAGTGAATGTCACTTAAGACATTCTTTTTTTTTTTAATATATATAAAGCCAAATTCCCTGGGCCTTTATTTGTTACTTTATCCATCCCGGCACTGGAGCCACTGGCTTTCCTTGTAATGGTTTGTAAGATATGACCCATAAAGCACAGTCAGCTTAAACTGTTGGGTACAGTTCCTTTCCCATATTTAAGCTCTGCTGGTTCAAGCGTTGGGATGGGCACATGCCAGGGCCCAGTTGTTTGTCTCAGGACAGATGAAGCTGAAAAAGCTCCCTGAAACAGAGAAGAGCAGAACCTGCTATCCCACTTGCAACACCTCAGCCTCTGCCTGGACACACCGCCCCACTAAGGCACAGAACAGCAGCAGTGACCACAGCCTGGTGGTGGGTTTGTGTCAGGCTGCATGACCTGCTCTGGGGCCAGTGCTGCCCAAGACAAGCAGCAAAAGCAAGTGCTGATGAGGCTGTGTCATGGCACTTGTGATGTGAGAGAAACTAATACTAGAATTCCTTATATTAACTCTGCATCTGCAACCTTTGTCTGTGTGTGTTTCAGAAGATACCTGCAGAGCAGCTATTTCTTTCTTGCTTTTTGTTTCACAGAACCATAATAGCCAGGAACACCAACTTCAGGTACACCCAGGTCTTTTGGGAGTCAAGTTATGCACACCTGCTCCCACTGTTTTCTCAGACTGTGTAGCCATGAGCATCTCTGTGTTTCAGCAGGCTCAGGAGAAACTCACTGTCTCAAGTTGCCCCTCAGATAACCTTGCACCTCACACTGTTAAAGTACCATGGTGCCTCTCTTGCTCCACAGCCACAATGCCAGGAGCAACTGATTGTCAGATAACAAGCTCTCCATTGATCCACAGTATCTAGCATCTCCTCTGAACAGTGACACACTGTTGCAACAAGCAACAAGCAATTTAACAGAGTCCAGAGGAAAAGAAGCCCTTGCAGGAAGCAGAGCTGCAACTCTTGTCTTACGTGATCCTTACCCGGAGGATGCTTGACATGCACGATGGGCTCCCAGTAGCTGACAAGTCATGCTGCTGCATCATATACTGGAAAGAAAGTTTTCTGAGAGGTCTGAAGGGATTGCTTCTCAACACACGTACAGGTTGCAGAACACTACCAAATAACTTCTATCCAAGGATAGCAAAATATTTTCCAGGGGTAAGTAATAATATCGTTAACGAAAGAGAAAACTAGGACAGAAGAAGGTTACTTGGCTTTCTGAAGGTGACTGAGGAAAGCTGCAGAAGATCCAAGAATAAAAGTGGTATCTCCTGGCCCCTAGCCGTATGCTCCCAGACTGTAATCTAACCTGTTACTAGATCACACTGCTGGGGCTATACAAAATTCAGTGGTTTCACTTCTCAAGCATCTCATGTGCTTTGGTTTTGGTTCCTGTGAGTTTCTTGCCCCTGGAGTTTTGATCTGCCTACTGGGTTCAAATCAAATCCAAATCTCAAACCTAATCCAAGGCTTCCTCTGGTGACATGATAAAAATGTGAAAAATGCATGGCATAACATTTAGGGTAAGCCCACACACCTGCTCCAGCATTGCTCTCTTTAAATTCCTCATGGCCAGACCAGGAGAGACAAGTGGCATGTTTCCCTTACAAGAACACGTGGCATTGCGGTGACAGGGAGAGGGCAGGGGGCTGTGAGCTGAGCCGGTATCCTGGTTCACTTCCACAATATCCACATCCTGCCTGCTGCTGCCATGGGGAAGACATCCCTGGAGAACTGCCTTAGCTCCTGATGTGCTACATCTTATTTTCCCTCAGAGACATTCCTCTGTGGGAATCCTGGCCAAAGAGCACAATAAGGGAGACAGGCAGGAGGTGTGAAGGCAATGCAGTGAGGATTAATTTAATGCACGCATTCCCTCGGACCTGTATTTCCTGTTACACTCAGAGGACAATATAATACCTTCTGCAGTTTATCCGAGACACAAGAACAGGAATGTATGTGGGTGCAGAAGGCGCCTGGCAGGCCTGGCCAAGCCTTCTCATAAGGAAAGAGATGCTGTTTTCACCCTTTGAAGTCACCTGGGGATTTGCTGGGCCTACCTTGCACGTTGAACTGCTCTTCGGCCTCCCTTTCCTGCACACCGTGCCATACACAGCAGGATCTGTGCTGACGCTGGTTTGACAATAATGAAGGCGAAAAATAACTCAGCCAGGGAAGAGGTTCAAGTGCCATCTATTGGGGCTCTCCTCTCATTACACTAAGGAAGACACGGTAAGCTGGAGAAAAACCTCATCCATCCGCTCTCGCTTATGACCCTGAGTGATGTCTGAGGCAGACGCTGGAGCTACAGCCAGTGCCAGGCATGGAAGGAGCAGCTGTCTGCCAAAGGAGAATAACAAGGCAGAAGCTGGATGAAAGCTGAGCCTAGAACTTGCTTGGAGGGAGATGTGTGCCCAAAGCCAGGCACATCTTGAATAGTGCCATAGAGCAGGGCCATCCACCACCTGTATCAGCCATGGTCCAAAATAAGTAGACAAAAGCAGAGGAGAAGGACTGTACACAAAAATAAAGAGAATTGTTTCCTGAACAGTATGACTGACAGAAAAGACAAAGGGCACTGATCTCTATCCCCAAGTCAGCAACCAGTCATTTACTGCAGATACCACAGGGCATTTCTCCTTCCAGTGAGTGAACTGCTGAGCCTGTAAGCTCCTCCAGAAGGGATCCTCTCTGGCTTAGTCTCTGTCTGACGTCTTCCCTAACACAGCTATATTAACCGGGAACAGACCCATTTGAGAGAAGAAACAAGAAGCTGGTCATTTTGAAGGGAGTTTCTGTTGGGGGCAGCTTGCTGAGCTCTCTCTCAGGGGTGTGTTTCCCCTTGCCTGACTCAAGACAGAGAAGAGCAAACAGATGAAGAAGAAAAGATGAAGATATGCTGAGGGTATGTTGGTCTGAAGAAGAATAGAGCTAGTAGCATAGACACATGTTTTTGCAGATGCAGTTTTTGACTGCTGTGAAAAGATGAAAAGAAATTGAAGAGAAAGGTGTTCAGAAATTACTGTTTCCTGCTATTTGATAGAGAAACAATGGCCATGCTAGCATAGGCCACATGACAGCAGTAAGGAAGATAGATTATCCTCTTAACAGTACTGCTAGGCAGCCTCAACTCTGTTATAACTCGCTTGCTGCCCATTCCCTCCCTGCAAATTGCTCAGGCCAGTTGGAAAGTCAGCATGTGGCTAATACACCGAGAACCAGGGTGAGCAGGCTTGCCATGGCCTTTTATGCCGTGTTATTCCAGCTGGTCCTGCAGACATCTGCTCCTCTGCAAATGGGCTGGAAGGGGCCTGGCGACACCCACTTGGTAACAGGCTGCTTGGATAGCACTCACAAGGTCAACAGTTTAGCTTGGCTAGCCAGAAGCTTCAGGGTAGCAGAGCAGTCTGGCTCCTCAGAATCATAGGCAAAGAGAACTGATGATCTCTGCTTTAAGTAGCTTTTTCCCTCTAAGCACTGGAGAAGAGAAATCCTCTTACCTGGCTAAAGGATCTCTGACACTCTTTTGTTCAAATACAGTCACTGCAATTCACTCCCATCTCTTACTTTTCAAGCACCTTCATAATAACAGTCCTCAGCTGTGGTTCTGGGCCCTGCCATACATGGCTACAGCTAGCCAGGAGTAGTCAGTCCAAACATGAAAGAAACATCCAGCCTATACATCCTACCCTACAGAGAGGGTTCACCAACTCACAGAATGTCAGGGATTGGAAGGGACCTGAAAGATCATCTAGTCCAATCCCCTCACTGGAGCAGGATCACCTAAACCAAGTTGCACAGGAACGCATCCAGGCGGTCTTTAAATGTCTCCAGAGAAGGAGGCTCCACAACCTCCCCTGGGCAGCCTGTTCCAGTGCTCTGTCACCCTCACCGTGAAGAAGTTTCTTCTCATATTTAGGTGGAACCTCCTATGTTCCAGCTTGCACCCATTGCCCCTTGTCCTATCATTAGACACCACCGAAAAGAGCCTGGCTCCATCCTCCTGACACTTTCCCTTAATGTATTTATAAACATTAATAAGGTCACCCCTCAGTCTCCTTTTTTCCAAGCTAAAGAGGCCCAGCTCCCTCAGCCTTTCCTCATAAGGGAGATGTTCCACTCCCTTAATCATTGTGGCTCTGTGCTGGACTCTCTCAAGCAATTCCCTGTCCTTCTTGAACTGAGGTGCCCAGAACTGGACACAGTGTTCCAGATGTGGTCTCACCAGGGCAGAGTAGAGGGGGAGGAGAACCTCTCTCGACCTACTAACCACACCTCTTCTAATACACCCCAGGATGCCATTGGCCTTCTTGGCCACAAGGGCACATTGCTGGCTCGTGGTCATCCTGCTGTCCACTAGGACCACCAGGTTATCAGCTCATGAGCTGCCTCTGACTTAAGGTCTTTAGGTCAAAGCAGAGAAACCTCAAACTACTATGTTTAAAAGGGCAGCATCAGAGGTTTCTGCAAAAGTGGGAAACTTCATAAGCAAATTTTTAGGAAATGAGCACACACAGTCTCTGCAGAGGAAGGGAGAAAATATTATTGTGGTTGGTAGTTTGACGGGGGAAATTCCTTTCTGAAACTTCCTGGCTGCCCAGACAGCTTCTGGGCTTATCCCAAAAAACAGCTTTCAACATCATACAAGTTTCCCAATTCCTCCAGTTGGGCACTCTATCTAGACATGTATTTGTGAGCAGTTTCAGTGCTTCTAAGGAAAGTAGAAAAAAGAGCCGGCTTAGTATCACTGGAGAAAGAAATTCCAGGAAGACTTTCCAGGAGGTGCAAGTTTGAACTTGCTGTCTTGCAGCTTATCCCTACCATGGGCATGGTGCATGGATGAGGAGAGCAACAGGCAGGCTGCACCCACACTGTATGCTGGTTGGGCCAGCCTGGGGGACTCCTGGCCACAGTGCCTCACTGCAAGCCTGGCCAGCACTCTCAACACCAGCCAGACACTGGTTATGCTTCAGAGAACTGCTAGAGTTCCCACCAGTATACCTGTCCAATCGCCAGCTGCTGCCAGGCTCCAGTTCACTGATGGAGAGGGAAGACAGCTCTGGGCCCACTGAAGTGTCAGTAAAAGTGTTACTGAGCTGCTCCTAGCACGGCAGGGAAGGCTGTGGAGAGGAGTGCAAGTACTACCTGAAGCCTCCGCAGGAGTCACAGCACAGCAGAATCCTCAGCGAATATCTTGGAGGTAAAATACCCAGCCCTTAACTGTAGAATTGAAAATGACTGAGGATTTGTGACCACAAACCAGCCAGAAGCCAGCCGAAGGGGTCCAAGCATCCAGTAAAATTGCACTTTGGGGAACAGAACGAGATAACCTGTCTTCACAAGCCTCTGCCTCAAAAGCTCAGACTGCTAGACTGGCCAAGGAAGGAGCGCCCTTAGAAGATTTTGTAATGAGAACATATCACAAGCATGTCATTTACTCCTTTCTTGCTGAACCCTGTGAATGCACATTGCATCTGTACATCCCCCCCCCCAGCTTTTCTAAAGGCCAAGGCCAAATGCTGAAATCTTTATCAGTTTCTCACAAGTAAGGACAGTTCTTGGCAAGCTATCCATCAGAAATCCCAGTTGGAAGAGCTTTCCAGGCAGCATAGCTGTGTAAACAAGGATGAAAATGACCTTGGGAGGGAGGAAATGAGTTTCGCATCAGAAATCATGAGCTCTGCATGTAGGCACGCTAGCACTAAAAATGGTCAAAAAGGGGGGGGGCAAGAGATGATGGCCTAAGACAAAGGGCAGATAAAAGGTGGGGATAAGATTTTTTTTGTGGAAACCTTATCATTTATCACTCCCTCATGTCTCTTTGTTTCGGGGGTAAAACCTTTCAGCTAAGATGTACTGTCAGAAGAGAAGTAGGATCTGGCAGATCCATGGACACATGACAGCCATGGCCTGCTCTTGTCCTAGAAAACTCCCCTATGGGGGTGGTGGTGGGGGGGGCTGTCTAAAAGAAAACTTCTGAAAAGCCCTATGTTGTATCTCTTCCCTGTACTATATACCAGCCATCCCCAGGGGGCACAAGAGACCACCACTTTGCCTCTGCACCGGCTCACCCTTTCCAATCGAGCACTGTCAGAAGGGAGAGTGGTCTGGAGAGGTTCTTCTCTTTTCCCAGCTCTACCTCTGTGTTCTTCCACACGGACTGAGGGCAGAACCAGGATTACCACACAACAGCAATGAGCTGCTTTGTGCTGACAAGCACACTGCACTTTACTAGCCATGGATCTGGATGTCATGGCCAGCCAGGTTGCTGAGCCCAGCCTCTGCACACTCCCTTGTCTGTGCTCAAGCCCAAGGGTAGTGCAAAAGGCCAGAGTGAAAGGATCAGGCCTGCCTCCAAATCCCATCCTCGGATGTCTGGGTGCATGAGAGGTGAACACTAGAGCCTGACACAAGTTACACCCCACCACCAGTCTCTTAGCCCTTGAAAGAGAACAAAAGTATGGCCCACAAACCTGACTTGCATTCAGAGGAGGCAACGCAGAAACAAATCCTCTGTCTTCATTTCCACACCACAGGCAGAATTCCTAGAGGTATTAATGAGTAATTTTCTGAATCTTTTTTTTAAAAAAGCTGTCCTCTTTTTCAGCCAGATCTACTGTGCTGTATTCTGGCTCCCCTCTAGATGGGTAATGGGCTCAGATACATAGCATCAAAGCCCCCAGATTAACCTGCTCACACATCACAAAGAAGCACATATAGCAAGTGCACAGGATTCCATCTCCGGGAGACCTGCACAGCAAATTGCAAGATAAATACGACAGAAAGACTCAGTCTAAAGGATCAGATGTTCATCTCATCACACCCCAGCCTACTCTTTTCTCCCTTGTAAACCTAAAGGATGACATCTGGAGATCCAGCCAAATTTGTTGTATATATAGCAGACGCTCATCAGTCCAGGAGATAAATGGGCTCTAAATCTTCCCAGTTTCTTGCTGCTATCGTCAGCAAATGGTATCATCATCACTGTACCAGAGTTGTCCCAACATCTATTTACACATTGAGTGGGCTGTGGTTGGGATGGTTGGATGTTCAAGTCACTTATTGCTACTCAAGCAGATCGGCAGTCACATCAGATTGATCAGACTTGCACAGATAAAAGGAGACACTCGTTTTGTCAGTGTTCATCTCAGCCTTAGCCCACGTACTCCGATGCTCATGTGGTGGCTGTATTGACAGAAATGAAGCTCAAGTTACGGCAAGAGTCAGGCTAAGCAGATAACAGCCAGAAAGAGTTGGGAGAAAGAGCTATGATTAGACCAGACAGATGGGTTGGGAGAAGTATGCAACTTGCAGTGCTATGATCAACATCCTGACCAAAGAGGTTTTGTTCCTTTGTATGAATGCAGGTTTGCTGCTATCAGTCAGACACCTTTCTGTGCTGTTCTTCAGAGGACATAGATCACGTAGCAGGAACTTGGAAGACCAGTATAACTGAATACACTTGAAAGGGTGATCCCTTGCAAAGTCTCTCCATAATTTCATATAGCAAAATTAGTGCAATCTTAAAATCTCCAGGTTCACCTGAAGGCAAAAGAAGCTCTTTTCTACAAAGCCTAATGAAAATTTGCCAGGCTTTGAAAAAAACCCCATTTTGAATGTTCTTATTTTTCCCTCTTATGCTTTATGTGACTTTCTTACTATAAATACAAAAAAAATGTTAATTAAACTGAGTTCACTCTTGTTATATGCTACTGTCATGAAGGCAGCAGTAATAAAACTGCATAATTACAACCTACTTTACCTTCCACTGGGTGTCTGCTATTTAGGGAAAACACTGAAGGTTCATTAACACCAGAAGGCAAGGCTTCTTAGCTAAGGTGATAGAAGATTTAAAGGATCAAGGCCCATGTCCAGAAAAACCACAAGGTCCTATAAAATAGATCTTGGGAGAAATCAAGTATCTAAGTCCACGCATGCAACCTTCAAAACCCTGCCTAATCTCTTGGGCTCCTAGACTATGTCTATACCAGTAAATTAAACGTGCCCAGGACTGTTCTCTGGCACTGAGGGCCCTGGCACAGGATGGCTTGCATCCATAACAGTAAACTCTTTTATCCTTTAAGCAAGGCATTTGGATCCAAGTGGTTGTTGGGAACAGCCTCTGGCCCATGCTAACTCCCTTAGTCATGCCTGGAAATTGTTTGGAAGAGGTTTAACTGGCACAGGCCAAAACCATGGCAGGAATAAATTAACAGGAATCATCTATTCATTTCATAGACAGAGTTGCAGTGCCCCAGAACATTTGCTGACACAGACATAACGCTAAAATCTATCACTTGCACATATAGTACCTATATATTTATATACTATCTATATGTATACATTTTTGTAGGATATTATGCACTCATACTGTATACTTACAAGCATAAAGTTTGGTTTGCGCAGGAAAAATTTATTGGAAAAAGTGTGGCAAATAGGTGTTTATGTTGCCAGTTGACTAGCCATCAGCAGTCCTTACTTTCAAGCATCTTCATTCCTCCCTTCCATGTTAACCTTGAATTTCTACCTTCTCAGACACTGCAATTTTATTTTGAATAACTGGAAACATTTGGGGGTAATTTTCACATTCATTTTCACAACTCTAATCATTTGTCTGTGCTTAGAAGTGTTTGTCTAGAGATTGCCTTTGTTTTTGAGTTTTGCTGTGAACCTCTCACGCTATCTCCTTTCTACGCTGTACATGATCTGGCAGATCCCAGGAACCATGTGAAGCCCAGCAGTCTCCTGGGCACCTTGTGCTCACCTTGCTGGAAGGGAGCGTGAACCTCCATCTCTACCTGCTCCTCATGGTAAACACCACCACAGCTCTTCAGAGCTGAAAGCCATTGCTCTGCCCAGTCTGCCTGACATCAGTCACACGATGTCATTTTTCAGAGGCAAACAGGACACACAGGGTGATAAGAGTGGCACAGCAATTGTGGGCCTGTTTCTGTAGTACATGCAGGACCTTGAGTGTGTCCCAAAGTACACTTTGATTTTCCCATGGTTATAATAGCTGTTTTCCCCTAAAACTACTCCAGGCAAGTCATGTGGAGACATAGGGTATTTATTACTCTTCAGACCACTCCTGTTTATCCATGGCTGGGATAAGCATCCTTTGTCCACTTAGTCATTTTGCTTCAGCAGTGAAACATGAGCAATAACTGGTCTTGACTTTTACAAGAAAGATCCTGAGCTACAAAGTCAAAATCCCATGCTGTAAAAAAAAAGAAACCTTTCATTCACATAAACTTGTCCATATAAATATATATCACGTACTTGTTCATATGCTGTGCACACCTTAGGTGCATGGGACAGCCTCTAAGCAGTCTGGACAATAGCAGGATTCAGGTTATGTTTCACTGTACCAGAGGTGCCTGAATCAGCATAAGCTAAAACTCGCTGCTTTAAGATGTGATTCTGCATGGTGTGCAATGCTGGGGCAGTCACAGAAGCCTGTTACTCTGTGAAGTGGATCTTCCATGCCAGCAGGGCAGTCCAAACTCAGAAAGCCTGCTTGGCAGGACCCTGAAGCTGATTTGCCTGGCCCCCAAGCCATTGGTAGGGGACATATAGTGCCCACTGTGAAGGCTGGGGAATAGCATGCAGTCAGTTGCAGTTAGCCCCTGATAGGTGCTAAGGGACCCGCAAATCAAAAGCCCAAGGCTTGTCTCCAAGCTGCCTGCAGCCCATGTGCGAGAGGGAGAGTACGTCTTCACAGCTGAAGACCTGAGCCAAAAGCCAGAGCAATATACTCTGTGATTGATGCCACTGAGTCAAAAGGAAATGACCGACTCCTAGATAGCACGGCAGGAACTGCTGCAGGGATGGAGTCATACCCATGCATCATCAGGCAGGGCACTCAGTAACTGAAAGCATCTGCACAGCCTCTCGGCAGCGGGGGCTCCGCCAGACCATGCCCGGCAAAGGCAGCGACGCGGGCTCACAGAGCCAAGGGGCCAGGAGGGAGGGAGCCCGCCCTGACAGCAGCCTTCTGCGGACCGCCGGCGAGGGAGGCCTTGCTCATCCCTTAACCCCGGGAGACACTCTCCTCCGTTACAAACAAAGCCCCCCCGGGGCGCCTGTCCCGCTCTTGCCCGTCCCTGCGGGCCGAAGGCCGTCACCTGCCACCCCCGCCGGGCCCTTCCCCTTAGCGGGGCTCCCCTCCCGGGCTCCCAAGGCGGCGGCGGCACACGCCCGGCAGGGGGCAGCAGCGGCGCGCGCACCAACGGCCAGCGGGGCCCACGCAACGGCCCTAAAGGCCGGCGGGGCGCGGCCTCTTCCTGCCCCGGGTCTGCCGCCGGGCACCCCGCACCCGCCCCGGGAGCAGCCGTCTCTTCTGGCGTCGGCCTGGCGGTGCGAGGAGCCGGAGCTATGCCCGCGGCGGCCTGGGGCAGAGGCAGCTGCCCGGCCTCACCCGGACACCCCCAGCCCTCACCCCCTGCCCAGCGCCATCACCTCCAAACAGGGCCACCTGAAGGAACCCTGTGCTCGATTACAACAGCACTGGTGCCCATTTTAGAGCACGAAGCGACCAAAACCATCTCAGTTCCCCTCTGTAGTGGGGAAGGAGTATCTCCAGGTTTCCTGTCACTACAGTAGGGTGGTGGCATTGAGCCTAAGGGGAGCGTGGCCTCAGCCACCTCCTAGTTTTACCGCAAGGCCTCAGCCAAACACACGGATGCAGTGTTCAGGTTTATGATTGCTTTCAGACACCCTTTTCCGAGCTTTCCTCACTTTGGTGCAACCCTTTCTTGTAACAGTTGGGACATTAAGGCCAGTTGCGAGACTGCGTGTGCAAATCCCTGCCAAGATTTTCCTATTGTCATGGCTCAGTGAGTTCCTTCCCCTTCCTCCACCCACCAAATCCTGCTAGGTTACTGGAAACACTGCAGTCCTCATGTACCAGTGTCTTCAGGCCACCTATGGCAGAAAGGGATTTTTCCAGGAAATGCACTTAAAACAATCACTGTCATTCCTGACTTTGCCACTTGCAACTGGTTCTTCTCCCTTACTGAAAAGGCGTGCTAACCTATCTCAACAGCATAAGCTACTAGAGAGGGGAGACAGAATGAAAAAAAAAACAACAAAAAAATTAGATGAACCTGTGTTCTCCAAGCTCTAGGACACATCCAAGCTGCCCAACCTGGTCATATAAAACCACTCCAGTTGCTAACTCCATCACTTCATGGTGACCTGCCAGAAGGTGTGCTGATTGCCTACAGAGGGTCTCCTCTTCCCCCTCAACCTTAGGAAACTGGGGAGATACACACATGCACCCCACAAAAAACCCTCCAAAACTGTAGGGAAGCAATGTTGTCTAAGACTCAGAACAAGGCCATAAGAGTAAAAATTTCCATATTACAGGGTGAGCTTTCATTTTCCAATCCTTTCTCATATTTCTTAATCTCTCTGAGCCTCATAATTTTCAATATAGCAGCATCTGACCGACCTGTGCAGTGGCTGGAGCATTCTGATTAAGGTCACTATGTAGGCAGGCACTTTAATTATATGTTTAAAGCTACAATTGAGTCTTTTTATGATCATCACTTGAAGGAAAATCAGGCTGCTAATTAACTAGAGGTGGAGAACACTCTATTAATGAAGGCAATGAAGGCAGGACTATAAGGTTCTTGTTCTCTCTCTTAAAGCCAGATGATTTGGCAGTTCTGCAAAAGCCCATTTGTTTTTCAATGCCTTGGCTCCCCTAACTGCAAAATGGAGGAAAATCCCTATTGGACCAGAGCAATGTGAGATTTATTTATGTAAATAACACTGGCAAAGTTCTTGGAAGTTGCCAGATAAAGCATGTCACATAAGAACAGAGAGCAAAGTAAATATGGCTGATAGCTTTATCATGAAGGATGTAGCAAAAAAAGTCTTTAGAACGCTGAGAAATATAAGGAATGGGCAGCTTCTTCTTACATTGTATGTTGCATTTGCTGGCTGAACATTCTCTGCTAGATCTCCAATTTGCTACTGAGTAGAACTCAGAAAGACTCATATGTTACTGTCTTAGCACATCAGACACAACTCTACAGAGAGTGAACTGCAACCAGAGAAACAAGCAGCAGCTTTCTTGTACCATCAAAGATGTAGGAAAAAGAGCAAGGAAAGGTGTCAAACCACAAAGATGGCCAAAAGAGGAGAGAAACATCAAAAGCAGACACAGGCATCTGACAGGAAAGCACAAGTGAGTGGGAGGAAGACAATGCAATAACACAAAACCAAAGCCCCTGGCCCATTTGGGCACATTGATTAAAGGACATGAGCCAGACAGACTGATAGCTCTCTTGGAGCTCCTCCCCAGGAAGCAAGGCCTTGGGTGCTTTTTGGATACAATAAAATGGCTTTAAGCACTCCCCTCATTACTTGCTTCTCAGTGAACTAGAGTCTTGCCCCATGTGATGGCTTTCCCCAGCTGCCTCACCTGAACCCTTAAGGCAAGTGCTGCTTTCTTCTGCCCATGACAGCATCCACCCTCCACCATTGCCTACCCCACCAAACCTGCCAAGGTACAAAATATCCTGGAGTAACTTGCTAGAAACTTCCCTGTTTTAGCCATTCTGAGGACAAAAGTCACAGGGTTTTAGTCACTTCTCAGGTTCTTTCTTTACCCAGCAGACTTCCACTGACCTAATTCATGAGAACCATTAAGCAATGCTGGCCAGATACATTGTATCTTCACAATCATTAGAGCACACAGCAAGACAGCTCTGAATTGTACTGTAGTGGTGCAACTGGAAAGGCAGCTAGAAATGTCACTTCTCTCCATAACTGCAGCAAGGACATATCCATGGGGATACCCTGACATGCTTTTTAATGGCTTTTAAAACATTCAGTTCTTACCCCACAATTCAGAGCCTTCCTCTGCATCCAAGTAGCAAAGCACACGCAGTGTAACACAGCCCAGCAAAACCTGGGCATGATGTAGGTGGACTCAAAGCCTCTACTCCCATCTAAAACTTTTCTACAATAAATCATCCTCACAGCCCCACTCATCACCCCTAAATAAATTCTGCTCCAGTTCTGGCATCCTCCATGCACTGCTGGAACCTCAGGACTCTTCCTTGTCTGAGAAGACCTCACAGTATAAAAACAAGCCCTGTATTTACCATTTTCTCCACTGTATTTGTGAGCTGTGGAGAACTGGACTGGTTGGAGCTGCTGGACACCACACTCTGATGGCTGGGAGAAGCAACCCAGGAAACATGAGAAAAGTTGATAGCACTTCAAGCTTTTTATTGCTTCCTTGTAGTTAAGGTATGATCCAACCCTATCCTTGAAGAACCTCCAGCCAAACTGCCCACACTGTTCTTCAGTGAGATGCACAAGGAAGACAGGACATGGCCTGGCTTCCCCCACAAGCTTGGCTCACCAGGTTAATGGCAGAATGTTTTTGGTGTAAAATGTTGGGAAGAGTCTGAGTATCAGAGCTGCTGTTTCTCCTGGTTCAGTGATTCACTAGGGAAACATGGTCCCTTTGCTTTCCTAGATCTGAGGAGCTTGGCTTGACTCCAGAGACATGAAAGGTGCTGAACCGGGAGGAAGGGGAGGATCCTGCAATTAATAAAGGACCAACTGCAAGTCTGGAGAAATCTATTTCATAATTAAGATACACTTGTTTGCTCTGGGAAGCCTTTGACCTGGGGTAAGGGTCTGAGTTCAATGTCATTCTCCAGGCAGGTAATTAAGCAGGAGACTGGTGGAGGAAGCAATCTCTCCTGCTCTCATCTCCACAGACTTCTTGCACTATGAAACAGAAGTCCTCACCTGTGCACAACCCTTACTTACTGCCAAGTGTTGTGAAAGATATGGCTTCAGGAACTGTTTTGAAAAGGTCACTGAACTGTTAAAATCTGACAGCATCTTCATCACATCCAAACTATGGCAGCCAGTTTGCTCTCTGTGCCTCCTCCCATGGCTACAGTAAAAGGTGGGCAGCCCAGCAGTTCATGCTTGCGACTCAGAGATACTGAAATTGGACAGGGCCCAATTCCAACCCTGCCATTGTGCAAGCTTGGGAAAGGCACCAGTTCTCCCCATGGTCTTCCCCCAACACCCATCAGGCTGGCTTATCCAAATGAAGTAATAGCTGTAAAACAACCCGAGTTCCACACAGGTGGGTCAAAGCCATTGTCAGGGGTCTCACACTGGCTATCACCCTCTCTTTCAGAAACAAAGGGCAAAAAGAGGCTACATCAGGCAACTGCAAAATGACCCAGCCTCAGAGAAACATTTGACATCATGCAGATACCTAACAATTACATTTCTCCAACAGGACTGATACAGATTAGACTTGAACCAGGCAATCTGGAGTTTTGTAGCCACCCTCTTAGCTCCTAAGGCTCAGAACTTTAAAAGATTTAAGCATCTAAATAACATCAGCTGTCTGAAACCTAAATACCTTTGAAGAACAGGCCCTCAGGATTAGCCTCCCAACCAGAAAAGCTGAACTTCATGCCACTGGGAACAGCCCAGTGTCTCACCTGATACTTGTAAAGAGGCAATAGAGGATTGAGAACCCACCTAGTTAATTAAAGCAGCGTATTATCTTGCTTCTTAATAGGGAGATACAATCAATGTTAATCTTCTGGGTGTTCTACTAAATATCCGAAGGGGATGTTTGTTTTGCAATTTCCCTCTTCCTTAATGGCAGCTTTTCCCCACACTGCACAATCAGTCGCCCTACAATTCACAGCTATAAATATTTTGGCTTGCTTGATGGCTGCAGCATTTCAGTGTCTTTTACCTCAAGCTTCACCTCACCCACTGCTCCATTGTGACAGAGTTTCTGAGCTGACCTCCTCTTCTTAGGCTGTATAGGCTGTGAGCTCTGTGTAGACTTTTTCTCAAGCTTTAGGTGCCAAGCTGATCTGTACCAGGTACCTGAAGGAATAGTATCAAAGGAGAACAAGTTCCTGCTTTGGGTAACTCAGAGAAGATGTGAGCTGTTTGCCTGAACCACCAGAGACAGCAGAGATGTCCATCTCTGACTGAAGAGGATGGATTAGATTGGAAGGGTAGACAGGAAAAGAAACCAAAGAAGAAAGGACAGGATGGGTAGTTAGGAGAAAGGCGGAGGGAAGCGTAAGGCAGGGGAAAGCTGAAACTTTGTAACCTGGAGGCTCTTCCCAGGCAAAAACTTTGGGAGGCTCAGGGATAGTTGCTGAGTGAACAGCAGAAGAAGGTTGCATTAGTATTTCAGGAGGAAGAAGAGCAGAAAGGGTGTGCAGAGAATATGAATGGATTGAAGGAAAAGCAATGCTGGTACCAGACTCTTGGGCAACCATGTGCAAGTGCTCTAGATGAAGCTGGCTTTGCTGCAGGCTTTACAGCTAATGCCATTTTAATTTCTGACATGTCACTAATGGAGAAAGACTTAACATGTATTCAATGTCACTAAAAATACTCCAGCAGTTGCAGGGGCAGGAGGATAGGGCTGATTGATGTGGGAGGGTGGGGAGGGCCTGTGCTTTTATAAGACTGAAATGTGATGGTAACAAATGGGATTTGGAAAGGCTCTCTCCCAGTAACTTCTGGGTATCCTCTGCCATGAAAACCTGCTGTCAAGTGTCATGACAAAGGGAGGAGGCTGTGGACAGAGGCCGAGAGAGACCTTTCTTTCAAGTGCAGCCTGATGGATGGAAAGTAATTGTACTGCTAAGGCACTGCCTGAACCTGGGAGGGTCTCACTAGAGAAAATACTGTTTCCGTGGTAATGAAAGAAAGGTTTAACTTGATTTCACTCCAAGTGAGTATGTTCAGTACAGTGAGTCCATTCACCACTGTTAACACTCACTGCCTTAGCTGTGAGTGGTCGCTGGGCAGGTTTTTGTCTGCTTCACAAAGTCTGCAGACAGTGTGGGGCAGTAGAGCAGCTGAGAGGACAGTTGGATGCATCATCTTCCTTCTTCTCCTGTGTGGTGCAAAGCCAGGTCACTGGCTCCTGTCTTGTGCTTCTCCCTTGTCTCTGAATGGGGAGGCTTGGATTTGCAGCAAGGGGTGGCAGAGAGCCTTCTCTCCTCTTGCTCCAGAGCTGGATGCAGCCTTGATGCACAGGCTGTGCAGGTACAGATTTGCCACATTGTGTGACCTGGAAGGTAGACAACACACTGCCCATGGGACGATTGCTCCCTGTTCTCCCTTGGTAAACCCGCCCTGCCTTCCCTGGAATAATGGAAAGAGGATTTAATGCTTCCAGGGTCAGGAGTGACCATCATGTCCTGACTCCTCCAACCCAACTAGGCTTTTGGTCACTAAATCATAAAGCAGTAGGAGGCTTCTCTGCTCACAGAATGAGGCTCTGTCCCTGTGCCTGCTAATTAGAGAGAGGCATACATAAAATGCTAAGATTCAAGCTTCTGTAAGCATCAAGGGAACTGGCATCCACATTAGACAGTGCTTGTTGGATGCTTTGGTGATCGGCACCTTAGAAATTACATAGATAGACAGACCACAGTGGAAATAGATGGGACTTTGCAGCTTTGGCTCTTCTCTGCTAGTTATAATTATTTAAGATGATGTTTCACATCACATTCAAGCTCCTGTGCAGATAGCAGCGGCAGAGAAGAAGAGATCTCAGCCACCTAGAAGAGGATTATGTGGATATGACAATGTTCAAACCCACTGGGCTCTGCCATGCTGCATTATTTAAGCCCAGTAACCAAATTTAGTAACCAGCCCCTGAGGTGCTGAGAGAAAAACACAGCTTCCAGAGCTCCTTCCCAGCAGTCCTGTCGGCTCCCTCCCTTAATGGAGCCACTGGCTTTTCTCTTCCCTCTCAGCCCCACTAGCCAGGCCTGACCGCCTACATTGTTCCCACATGAGCCATGAAGTCCTTTGTGCAGGTATAATACGTGGCCCAGGTACAAGACACCTCACACTGTGTGAAGCCCTGGGAGACTAACACAGAGTTACCCCCTGAATGGGGAAAATGAGCAGTCCTAGGTCCAGGCCTTCAGGATGCAGGGCACAGAGGTTGCATCTGTGTAGTGAGGCATGAGCTCAGGTATAGACAGGCCAACCCTACAGCCAGCAAACAGCATGCCTGGACTACTGGCTGCTCCCCAGCCATAGCTGATAGAGATATCTCTACCTGTACTAGATATCCATGTGTGCTCGGGCTGCTAATGCTCGCCTCTCTGCCTGGGCCTGGCCCTCACCTTCCTGGGAGCTTTGCAGTTGCAGCTAAATCTATGCATGAACATGCCTGCTGGTAAAGAGTGTGGACAGAAGGAATTCTGGACATATGTACAGGCTTAAACTTGTGCTTGGGTGAAGAGTTCTCCTTGCCTGCCTTCCCACCAAGTGCTGCCGCTGGTGGGAAGAAGCTGGTGCTTTACCTTGCACCAACGCTATTCTTGCCTCAACAGCAGAGCTTTGTCACTGCTCCACAATGTCACAATAACAAAAAATGGCACTTGTTAACTAATTTTCAAAAGGATTAAGGCAAAGTGAGCCTGGGAGGCTTGAGCAGACCTTCTACACCAGCAACTCAGACTGTCGATCATCTCGCTTGCGTTCAGTGAGCAGGTGCTATTCCACAGCAGGCCCTTGTCTCCCCAGTAAGATGGGAGTGCCCAAGTCCATGTACATGTCCAGGCTCACTGGAGTGATCTATGGGAAGGAGAGGTTGAACAGAGTGAATATTTAACCATCACTGTGTCAAATGCAAACACATGCCCACTGTGTTTGCAGGACAGCGCACTGATCTTGTACATACATTTGAGGCAACGTGGCTTAACTCCCCACTGATGCTGGCAGAGTTGGATTGAGAGACTCAGACTGTACCTTGGCATGTGAAGAGGTCATTTCAGTAAAACCCAAGCTCACCCTCAGGGAGCCATGAAATAGTGCTGAGACCTGCTGGTACTGTAGGTGACTCCCATCACCATGGCTATTAACTGCAAGGCGTATCCTCTCCATGGCGGCCATGGGCTGCCACAGCCTCTTAAAACTGTCTGCAGTCTCTTTAGATCCCTCCCTGACCTTCCACCCAGAGCCCCGGAGGCAGCAAGTCAGAGACTGGTGTTTACAAACACAGCCTTTTAAATCCTGTGTGGAATGAGAAAAAGGAGCAACCCCAGATGAAGAGCCCTGGAAGAAGTGGATCTCATTAAAGCTTGTAGTGAATGTCTTCTTGAGCTTCCTCTCTTGACCTAGATGAGCCACAGCAGAGCTGCCAGCACAAGGAACAATGGCAGGCCAGCAGCAAGGGGGCTCTTGGACAGTCAGGGCTTCTGCCAGATCTGCCTCGCACAAGCTGGGCCTCCCTGGTTGCTGCTATGCCAGGGAGCTACAGCAAGACTGATCATAAAGGCCAGCTCTGCAAGGAAAAAAAGACTCTGGGGTTGCATGGATGGTATCAGCTAGTTCACGGCCCATGGAATCTCTGCCATCTTGTGCCATTCTCAGATGCCGCACTGTGGGTATTCAGGATTGAATGGGCTTTTTAACTTCTTTGTTGTTGTTTTTGAAATACTCAGCCTGACCAAACTCGAAAATGGGCTATTTATCACATACCTCGAATGCCATGACACATATGGCCTATTGCACCAGTGCCCCTAGGTTACCCTGACCCCACAACCATTTTATCTGTAAACCCCAGGCTCCTTCCCAGCACTCCTATTGTTCCAGTGGCCACCAGAGCCCATACCAGCATTGGCCTCTGGTGGATGGTCCGAGCAAGCAGGCAACATTTAGCATAAACTGAATTCTTCTCCCTCCCTGAGCCCCCGTGCACAATCAGCTCTACCCTTCACTGCAGACACCTCCAGCAAGGTGCTGTGAGTCTGTGCCAGCAAGCATGGCGGTTGTGGCTGTCATGTGGACATCCATCCTTGGAGAGCTGTCCTTAGCCAGTGCATTATTCCCAGGACACCAAACGCCTGTCAGCTTTTGGCTGGCTCCTGCTGCACAGCACTGGGTGTAACACTCAAGAGCAGAGGGATTTTCTGTGAAGTTAATTTACTCAAGTCCTTTCTGAGGTCTTGTCTCGAGGGGGAAATTCTCCAGTGTTGCTGTTGTGGGAGAAGTTATTCTGAATAACTTTTTAAATAGCTGCCCATGGGGACACAATATGCTGGAAAAAAAGTAATTTCATTCTGGTGTGATCACTCCAATTCGTGAGCCTTGCTCTTTTCCCTTCCTCCCATCCACTGGAAATTAGCTTGCTAGATTCAGCTGCATGCTCTTTGCAGGCAAGGATTTGAGGGGCATGGTTTGACCTGCGATAGGACAGCCGCCCAACTCTACGGGCTGGTGTGCACTCCTCGCTCCTTCAAAACAAATGTCCAAATGTGCAAAGCAAGCGTGTAGCCCATTCTTGGGAAGGGATGTGACTCCTCAGCCTTCCCTAGGGACCTGCATGGAAACTGAGCTGAGAAAATAAAAATAACAGTCCTGGTGAGAGCACTGCAAAGACTTCCAGCAGCTGTGACTAACATTAAACCACTTGGCAAAGGGCTTCTTGCTCTGTCTGCCTCTCCCACTCTCCGGGAACCTCAGAAAGGGCATAACTGGAATCCCTGTCTGGGAAAGGGGAAGATGAAGAACATCCCAGCCTGGGATTTCCTACAACTATTGCTCATACCAGGTGGACCAGAGCCACGTGCAGCAACTCTGACAGCAATTCACAGGAAGGGAAAGGTGTGAGGTTGCTTGTGTGAAATATATACACCCAAGCCAGCTGAGGGCAGCCCAGGCCTCTTTCTCCTTGGCTGTAGAAGCAAGGCCTGGGGTTTTCCCAGCAGCCTGCCACCACCTAGCCTGCTTGCTTCTGCTAGCAGAGATGCATCTGCAGCAGCAGACATCCAGACAGAGGAGATTTTCAGGACAAGTTGCTTGGCAGGGAGGGAAGGGGCAAATGGGTGTGGAAGAGGATAAACCTGTAATGTTCCTCAATTGTGGCGCAGAAGCAGGCCTTGGGTTTCCTCCTAGGGCTCAAACTTACCTTGGCAGAGCTCTTATCAGTGCTTAGCCATGCATTCATGCAGGGAAAGAGCCACCCCTGTGCCTGGTGCACTGGGCCCTTCCTGGGACTGCAGCCTCCATTCCCCTTCTGCCCTAAACTGACGTGGTTACAGCCTTCCTTAGGGCTGACCTGGTTGCAGCTGAAAGCCACAGGAGACATATGGGTGCAGCGGAACCAGACATACATAAGCTGTGCTCTGGCATAGGCAGGATGAGGCAGTTGCCTGGACGGGGAACTACTTGGAGGGCTAGAAACCTGCTGATTGCTTCACACAGAAGCAGGGTCAGGAGAGAAACCCCCTGCAGAGAACTTGAGCTCTGTCCTGTCTCCTCTACACCACAAATCACGTGCCACTGCTGTAATACCCTTCTCACCAGATGAATACACCATCCATGGCCCATCATTAGCTGCTGAGCAGCAATCTTCCTCCCCAGCCAGACCAGCCTCTCTACAATGTTAACCTCTCTGAGGAGGGGGGAGCAGGGGAATAGCACTTTTAAAGCAGTTTGTTCTGCAAACTATGGCCCCAATATTGTTTGCACCGAACTTTAAAACCAGGAATAAGATCAGCCTGTTTGCTTTTTCTCCAGGCAGTCAATAACTAACTTCTGGGACTCGGCTACTTACAAGGTATGGCGAGAAAATTTCTAAAAGACAGCGATAAAGAGGACGTGGGTGCAGGGGGAGAAGGAAGGAGAGGAGGGATACGTATGTCACAGCTTACCTCAGAGCCAGAATTAGAAGCTGAGTAAAAAAACATAAAATCACAGCAGGAAATAATGTGTGGCTTAAAATAGCAATATCAAATGGGAGCGTGAATGGGGAGCGGGTGGCATTTGAGGTTGCTGCTCTGTTCCTCCCTCAATGGCAGGGTGATTAATATGTCTACGCTATTTGTGTTTATGTAACAAAGGGCACTAAAGGCCAAAGCTGTATTTTCACTAACACTGCAGGGGAGTCTGTGAATCTTTTCTTCCCCCCAATAGCATTAAGTGGGAGGATCTGCACTTGCACTTCCTGCCGGAACAACAACAAAAAAAATCTTAAAAAAAATAAAAATCCATGCTTCAGCACTGCACATGCAGTTACATTTCCACGACTTGGCAGAGTGGTACAGAGACCTTTAAGGCTTTGAAGGCATTCTTCTGTCTTTCATGGCTCCCCGCAGAAAAAGCCTGTTCCCAGAGCACACCTGTAAATGTGGTCGGGTTGTCTCTGGCTGGAGGCTGCATTGTAATAGCAGGCAAGGTACCACTGCATGTTACTACAGATTTTCATGCTCATTCTCTGTGTTTGCAGTGAATCATAGATCTCTGAGACAGGTCATACAGTCCATTTCCATGCCAGCGCAGGATTATTCCCAGCCATATACTTAATCCCTCACGTTTCTCTTGGGAGACAATGATTCAGACTGATCAGTCTTTTCTCTATCCACCTTGTATCCTGAGAACTGCATTAAAGACTGGCAAGAACTTGCAAATTTTGTTAAGGAAGGGATATTTCTTTTGAGTTTATCGAGGTATATTCAACCCACTGCATCACTGTTCACTGGTGACGCTGAAGTTACCTAGCAAAGCATCCAAGAGGGGTATGGCACTTGTTTTTTAGACTGCTGTGAGCTCCTCTGGACTAAGAAGGAGAACGTACCTCCTCTGAAATTGCAGAAAAAGGTGGGAAAGCATCCCAAGCGAGCCCCAACGGGTGCAGGAAGCCTGCACCTCAGTTGGTCACACTGATCTGAAAGGCTGTGTGCTGCTGCAGCTCACCCTCTCAGTGTCTGGTCCCCTCAGAGAGCAAAGGAAAGAGCAAAGACCTTCCTTCACCTACACACACAGCACAAGCCTGCACTCCCCTGCAGTCACTCCTACCAAAATACCTGTTTGCCAGTATCTGTACATGCAAATAGTATAAGACCAAGTTCTGTGCCTGCCACGTGGGCCTGATTCTGATATTCTCTGACATTAGAAAATATCTTTGACATAAGTTGCGCCGTGCTGCTGTCAGAGGAAGGAGAATCTGTCCCAAATCTGATGCAAATCTTCCCACAGGCAGGCAGAGCAGCACGATTTGTTTAAACATGGCATGCTGGTGGCTGCAGACAGAGATCACTTTCAGCAACTCCATCAACATGTATCATATCCTGCTAGTTAAATCCAGCCGTGGTAAATATCTCCACCATGTTGTCCCTTCAAGCAAATATAGTACCTGTATGGAAGAAATTGCTCAGAATGTTTCCTGTCTGGAGCTGAAGCTTGCCAGGGACTGGATTTCCTGTGAGGCTACAGCTGGGAATGCAAAGCAAAGACGCTAACAAGAAAATGATGATACATATTTGAACCTGCTCTACCCAGATCCTCCTCAGCAAGCACATCTTCCCCCTTGTTTAAATAAAAATGAAGCACTTAGATTTTCAAAGATCAGTTGGGTTATTTTTCATTAGCAATTCATATTTTTACCCCACTGCCTCCCTTTCTGCCTATTTTTTTCCAGCTGCAATTCTGTGACTTACACATCCTGAAAATGAAAGAGGTTGTTTTTGCCAATAGCAAAGTGCTATGCATCCTTTCAACCATCTGGAAATGGATTTTTTACTCTTCCCCTCTCCCAGACACACACGCATGTGCGCACACACAACTGAGTCTTTGTCTCTTGGAATCATTTCCCGCATCAAAGCTGATGGCCATGAAAAGAATTCAGTAAAAAAAAAGTTCCACAGGCATTTAAGAGGCCAAGACAGAATAAACAGGGTGATTTCTTGGGCACTTGTTCTCATCCAAACTGCCACCTCTCAAGGAAGTGATGAATGCAATGGAGCATACAGTTCAGTGGCTAGAGATCAAGAGAGGTAGTTAAGGCTCCTGTGTTTTTGCCCTGGCTCTGCTACCAATCTCCCTTGTCACTAAAAGCAAGTTGCCTAACTGCCTAGTGTCTCCTCTCCACCCCAGCTATAAATAGGGATACAAATACTTTCTAACCCCATGTGATGATCAACACGTTTGTGTTTGTAACATGAGCTGATCTCCAGAGATGAAAGTAATAATCTAAAGTGAAAATTGCCATGATAGCTCTATGCTGAGACTAATAGAGTCAAGCAGGACAGTCTGGGAGCCAGAGACTAGACTTGATCATCTCTTGCCCACAGGCAAATGTTAAGTGAGCTATGCCACCACGCTATCCAGATGACTGCAGGTCTGCAAGAGGAGACAAAGAAGAGCCAGAGCCACACTGACTGGTACAAACATGCTTACGGTGTCCAGCTGTGAATTAGTAACAGCTTCTTGCTCATCATCCCGATTTCTGTCACTACTAGTGTTTCTGAATGCTGAAGTGTCCCAATGCTATGACTCAGGGCTGTGAGTCATGGGCTGTATGTCTCTACTGCATGGAATCAGTCACTCGCTCTCTCCGATGAGATTGCAGAAATCACAGATTATCTTGGGTCTCCTACAGTGGTAAATCTTGAAAATATAGACAGATATTTGCAATCACATTCAAAATAAAGTCATTCTGACTCCAATGATTATCTGTCAGGAATTTGTACTGGAGATCAATTTCACATACCCACCATCACCCAATAAATCTAGAAAAAGTAGTCTTTTCTTTTCCTTCTGTGGACATTTAATTCCTATATGCCCAAAGCTCTAGTAAATCTAGACTAAACAGGATGCAGTGCAGAGAGCATTCGACCTTTTGCTTTCCTTGCTTTTACCAGTCACATATTTAGATCTGAAATGCTGACAGCAGGGTGACATAATGCTTTTTGGCACCAGATCTGCCTCATCCTTCCTGGTAAAGAAGCTTTGATCTAGTAGCATTGTCCTAACCTCAGTGCTAGGCTACAATTAGTCACAGACAGGGCTGCAGTAGGAGCTCTCTATGAGCTGGGTGGCAAGACCTCTGACAAGACACCAGCTACTCCTGAGGTATCATCAAGACCTATGTTGACTATATACAACGCAGTGGACAATTTTCCCATCTACAGACTGTGACAGCACCCAGCTGTGTACTCAGGAGCTCACCTCTGGTCTATATAAATTCTCTGTTGATACAGGTGCTACAGAAATGGCCACTGCTTTCTCTTGAGATGAGGGAGTGGGGGCTCACCTCAGCACTGAGGTGCAAAGTCCTGAGTGATCTCACTGGCTGGGCACTTCCTGCACTGCCTGCCCATACAGCACCTAATCAGTGCAGTGAAGGCCCCACGGTGACCAGAGTGGGATTGCTGATACTCCTCTAGTGGTTTGTGTTGGCAAGAGTGTTTCTGTTGGCATATACCTCTTCCCTGAATTGATTAAGTCATGCCTGTTTCTGCAAATAACTCCGCAGCAAGGTGTTTTGTTGGTGTAAAGATGTGGTAAAGAATCACTCTTCTTGCTCACAGCCAGTCTGAATCCTTCCCCCGAAAGCAGATAAAAGACTACGATGGCACTCACTCTGAGTGAGCTCTCTGTATGCCGAGACAGGGCAAGGGCACTTGTACATCTGATCAAATGCAGACAACCACCGAGATCTGTATTAGGAAAGCAAACACAATGCTCAACGCACAGGGACTCCTGAGTGATAGGAAGTGACTTCAGCACACCAATTCCTCTATTCCTGTAACTCTCTGTGGGTTTGCCAATAATCTTTATCGTCTTTACTGAGAAAGGAGAGCCTTTGCTAACTGATTATATCATCCTTTCCTTACTGTGGTCAGACAGTTGCTGCATGCCAGAAACAGCTGATATGGCTGATAGATAAGCACACATCTCAATGTATTTTCCTCTGTCTGCTGTAACCACATTCATTTCTGCAGTCACTAGAAAGGCAGTTCTAGATAGGAGTGAAACAATACTGAGCAGTTTTGTTACCAGCACTAGGTTTCTAGAAACACTAGCCCGGGGAAACTCAACTTTTCCCATATTTCTGTACAAAATACTGTAGGTTTCCATGAAGGAGGGCAGGATGGCCCCAACCCTCCCTACCATCCCCCAACAACAGCACGTCCCACAGCCCAACAATCCCTGCAGACAAGGCAGTTCATCTGCCAGACCAAGAAGATGCAGAGCTTGAGACCTCAAGATATCAGGACCGTAAGATACCACCTTCCAGCTAGCATCCGTGCCCTGCACTGTGGCAGGGTTGAGTCTAACAACGTAACCTGAGACTAACCAAGAAATGTGCAAGATCAGGCCCTTTGAGGACAAGCATGAATGCATTTGTAATTTTACCCTGTTTTGATTAAAGCTCTGTGCACCTTGAGTTCAGCATTTCTGGGTAGCCTGGAGGCATTCTTCGAATGCAACAGCACAGTTAAGTAATAAAATGCTTCAGGATCACCTCTACTCCAAGCACATCATCCTATTTTAAGCAGCACATATGAAAAAAGGCATCTTGGGGCAAATTTCTCTTCGATTTGAGTCACAGGAATGACATCAGAGATGGAGTTAGCTCAGCTTGTTAAGTGACTAGAAGATGGCCATTTTTAAAATTATTTTTTTTCTCTGTATTAGTTCCTGGAATCTGGTTTGTAAATGCAGCCCTCCCCTTGCTGTTAGCTTATGACATGAGCTGGGCAGGAATGCTCAAGTAACATCTTCTTTGACCTTTCTGGTAGTAAGATGATTGTTGTTGCTTTTTTGGAGGTTTCTGAGAAGTTCCCACAAGCCTCTGTCCCCCCCCAATCTCCTGAACTGCATCTGCAGCATCCAACCACAATCCCTCCGGAGGGCAGCGTGGCTCTCACAGTGACGACACTTAATTTGTTCCAGCCTGTTTCACACTGACATTTTAGTACTGACGTCATCAGCTGCTGAAATTTCATTGCTGCTAAGAATAACATCCCTTCTCATCCCCCACCTTACACCAAATAATTATTTATTAATACAGTAGGGATCTAGGCATATCTTTTCTGGCACAAATCAGGTTCTCGTGGTTAAAAGAAGAAGTAAGAACAAAGCACTGAAGACGCTCATATGTTCTGTCAGCTTGAGTCCAAAAAAGAAAACCCTCCAAGAGTGTATTGTTAAGTGGTAAGAGTGCCTCAAAATTGAACAGGAAAAGTTCACACTGATTTAAGGCTTGCTTGCCGGACAGTCTTAGGCACTGCAAATTTCTTAAATAGCTCCAGAAGTCCTTTCCAAAGCTCATTCCAAATTCTCCACGGCTTTGTACCTTGAATATCTGCTTATACTGATGCAGTGTGGGTGTCAAATACTGCCAACGCAGAATTCCCCGTTGACTTTGGGTCCTGAACCAAATCCCATTGATTTCCGTGGGAGGATTTCTATTGACTTGAATGGGCATTGAATCAAACCTAAATTGGCAGTGCTCTGCACCCATTTGGCATAGTGTAGTTCTCTGCATAAGGTGGAGAATCAGGTCCAAAGACACTGAGAAAAGCTTTAATTAAAAGCATTACTGAAGAGAGGAAGCTTTTCCATCATTAAGCTGATATATTGAATTTATTCTGTATTTTTAACAGCAAAGGGTCAGACTTTCAAAGGCACTTGGTCTAAAGATGAAGCTGAGTGCTTATAGAATGTCCAAGAGATGTTTAAGGGCAAACCATATGCTGAGGAGCCTTTCCAATCAACAGGTCTGTTCAATTGTTTACATGCTTTTGAAAATCTTAGGAGGTACTTATTTGTACTTTTGGTAGCCTTATAAATCTAATCATAAGTCATAAGATGACCATGACTTGCAGCCAGCAGCCAGCTCCATCCACTGATTCCTGCCCAGCGCCTGCGCCTTCAGAAGCACATTGAGCAGCAGCTAAGAGAAACTGGCACCAGGAGCAGTAAGTATTGCCTATAGGTACCTGCCCTCTATAGCCCTTCCTCACAGAAGGAAACCGGCACTTCTGTCAGGTACAGCAACTCATCCACAGTCCCTCCTGGTCAGGGGTGACAAAGGCCTTTGAAAACCAGACACAGAGAGGTCCTGGAAAATGTTATTTTCAACCACTTATGGGGAAGTCAGTGGCTAGCACAGCTTCCGCTCCAGAAGCAGACCTGAACTAGACGGATTAGCATCTGGTCAAAAAGAAAACTCTCAAAACTTCTTTGTGGCCGCTTCCCTGTCAACTCTGAGATCCAGCATCATTTCCTATGTTGCTGCTGACCCTCTCAGTTGCCTTCCTCCACTGCTTGATCCTTAAAAACTGCCACATTTATTATCTCTGCATGTCTCTTTACTGCAGAATAAGGGAAGTCTTAGGATCTGGCCCTTCCAATGGATCCTTTGGTTACTTGGCTGGAGTATTTTGCTTGGCTCTTATTTTTCATTTGGACTAGAGTGCTTGGCGTAATATCTTTTTCTGGAAAGCACAGGGAGATTGATCACGAGACATGAAAGACAGACATCTCTGCCTAAAAATCGTAGGTGCTACGAGAGAGAAGATGAGAGCAGCAGCAGCATCACATCAAAATGCCTTCCCCTGAAGTGCTGCAGGGGAAGAGATCCAGAAAAGGTAGATGCTAGAGAAGAAAGTAAAGACAAAAGTGAAAGTGTTGTTAAAGCCAAGCCTTGAAATTGAACTATGGGAGCTCAGAATCTCTCCTCTGACCCTTGGCAGCCATTCTGGTTCAGCCTGAATCAGTCAGCAAGTTCACATGCTGCTGGGCCGGCCCGAGCATATCTCTGAGCTGACATGCATCTCCCAGCAGACGTCAGGACAGACTTGGCTGGAAGCCTGAGGGACTGCTGTGGCCACCTGATTTCCTCAACCCCCCGAGCTAACCTTTTCCTCCCCATGACTAATTTCCCTGCACCTCCTTCCCATGCATGCCCCCAGCTCCTCACCCCCTGCATTTTTATGCACAAAAGAAACTTGCTAGATTACAACACCTGCAACTGAGATAAGTACCAGGTAAAGAGATAGAAATGTACCAAGGGACACGACTGCTAACAACTGAGGAAGAAGCAGTGAAGGTTGAAGGCTGCCTTGGTTGCAGTGACCATGAGTTGGTGGAGTTCAGGATCTCATGTAACAGCAACAAAATAGCAAGCAGAGTTGCAACCCTGGACTTCAGCAGGGCCAACTTTGACCTCTTCAAACAACTGCTAAGGGAAATCCCATGGGCAAAGTTGCTTGAAGGTAAAGGGGCCCAAGATAGCTGGGTAGCATTCAGGGTCTGCTTCTATGAAGCTCAAGATCGGAGCATCCCCACACGTAGGAAGTCAAGGAAGGGAGCCAGGAGACCTGCTTGGTTAAACAGGGAACTGCTGGATAAGCTTAGGTGGAAGAGGAAAGTTTATAGATCTTGGAAGGAGGGGCTGGCGACTTGGGAAGAGTATAAGGCTATTGTCAGGGGGTGTAGGCAGGCAACTAGGAAAGCTAAGGCCTCCTTAGAATTAAACCTGGTGAGAGGGGTCAAGGACA
>VYZX01021348.1:10678-75032 GCA_013401335.1 Brachypteracias leptosomus | reverse complement strand
AGAAGGACAGGGAACTGCTGGAGAGAGTCCAGCGTAGGGCTACAAAGATGATTAAGGGAGTGGAGCATCTCCCTTATGAGGAAAGGCTGAGGGAGCTGGGTCTCTTTAGTTTGCAGAAGAGGAGACTGAGGGGAGACCTCATTAATGTTTATAAATATATAAAGGGGGAGTGTCATGAAGATGGAGCCAGGCTCTTCTCAGTGACAAACAATGATAAGACAAGGGGTAATGGGTACAAACTGGAACACAGGAGGTTCCACTTAAATATGAGAAGAAACTTCTTCTCAGGGAGGGTAACAGGACACTGGAACAGGCTGCCCGGGGAGGTTGTGGAGTCTCCTTCTCTGGAGATATTCAAAACCCGCCTGGACGCCTTCCTGTATAACCTCATCTAGGCGTTCCTGCTCCGGCAGGGGGATTGGACTAGGTGATCTTTTGAGGTCCCTTCCAATCCCTGACATTCTGTGATTCTGTGATTCTGTGAAGAAAAATTCTTGCCTGGCATTGGCAGGCACAGGAGCAGCTCTCCAACTAGATCCTTCTGATAAAAACCCCGCTTCTGAGTTGGAGTTAAAAGTGTGCTCTAAAAAACACATTTTAGTTGCTTTATGGTATTTAGACTTTAAGTTGCTGAAAAAGCTGTTCACTATGAACAGTAAGGGCTCAGATACACTCATGCCTGTGCTGGGGAGTCAGCAGGCCAGATGATACCAGAGCCATTTCAGCTCCAACGAGGTAAGTCATGACTTGGAGCCCACACTGAAGGCAAAGCTGTGCTCAGCAGCATTCCTGGGTGTGAGTGGGAACGGCCCTGCCCCACCATATATTTTTTGCTTTCTTTTGCTGACATCTACAAAACTGTTCACAGCTTCAGGCTGTGGCCCTGGTTCTGTTTTGTACCAGGTTTTACCTTGGTGCTGCTCCACTGAGTACCGGTTTTGAGCCTCAGCTTCCACAAGGTGAGCAAGAAGGGGGGAATGGGCCTATGGTTTTATTTGTTGCTTACACCAAAAAGAATCATCTAATTAAAAATCACTGAAAACCACATGCATTTTCAGAAATGGCTCCACTTCAGACAAATCTCTCGAGGCAAATAAGTGAGTAATTTTTCAAGGGTTTAGACATTTATGGAAATAGCCTCTATAGTTACATTCACTAGGATAAAATTACAAGTGTTTTCAATCCTTGTACTTTGGGGCATAAACCGATTCTCAGCTGGAGGCCAGGGAGGAATTTCCTCCCAGAGCATATTATTGTTCTGTGAGGTAATCTCATGGGAGATTCACATCTTCCTCCAGAGTATCTGGCATTAGCCACTGCAGAAAAAACCCCCAACAAATCCACCAAAAACAACAACCCAAACCAAAAACCGAAGGTAGTGCAAAAAAAAAGATACTGCTCAAAATGAGCCAGTGCTCTGGTCTCCCCTGCTGAGCCCCGCGTGCCGTATTTATACGCTCAGTTTAATCAACTGGGCAGCCGTATTTAGACCCGCTTAACGAACCGGGCAGCCCCACTGACAAGGAGAGTAGACGTGGACCCGCACCACGGCCGCTGTCTCTCGTGGGAAGCGAGCTGGAGCACACGGGTGTCAGGCCGACAGCAGGCGCTGGAGGCTGCAGAAAGCCCGATGCCGCATCGCCGGCTGCTCTGCCAGCCCTCCGCCAGCGACGGCGGCACAGGGGCGAACACATCACCGTGGAGGCCGGGACTGGGAGCAGGGCCGGAGCGGGGGCGGACCCCGTTGCACAAGATGCCCTGTCCGATGTTGTAAGGGACCGCGGCGATCCGGGAAGGGCGGCGGGCAGGGCGCGGAGCGGCCCCGCTCCTTCTTGGAAGCGCCGTGAGTCACCCTCCGCCCCGCGCCGGGGTACGTTGCCAAGGGCCGAGGCGCCTTCCCGGAGCGCCTCGGGCCCCGCCCCTCCTGCGGGGACAGCCAATCGACGCCCTGGATATTTAAATACAGTGCCCGGGTGTTTCTGGTCCGGCAGTGGGGCCGCACCCGCTGCTCCCCTTCCGCCGCCGCAGCACCCCCCGCTCCGGGCGGGCGTTCCTGCATCGGGAACCAACCGAGGCACGTTTCTGCGGGCAGTACGTCCTTCACCACCACCTCGACACAGAACAATCCTGCAGGTTTATATAGGGAGAAGAGAGCATCTTGCAAATTGCCCGGATGATCCTCAGTGGTCTGGGGTGCAGGCTTCAAACCTGTAGCTGTCTAGCGACAGAGTGGTTCAATTCCACCTTTCGGGCGAGGCAGCCGGACAGGACAGGGAATAACGGTTTTTTGCCCCACGTTATCCCGAACTGTCACCGCACGAGGAGACACCTTGCTACGCCACCTATACCCCACCGAGCACCTTCTTAGGGCACAGGAGGGAGGTCCCATCCACTGATACACGGCAAACAAGCATTTTACCTTTCAATGGTTTTGACTGTCCCCTGAGAGCATGGCATGCAGTGGACCAATGAAATGGTGGTGTGCTGGGTGCAGCCCAGGCAAGGAAAATCTCCCAAGGGTGCCTGGGTAACAATTCAGATTTTAATTGGATTCTGCTAAGTGATGGATTTGGTTAAACGGTGTCACACATCCTACAAGAACAGAAAAGAAGTAACAGAAGCCATTCTCTAGATCTGCCCCATATTGATGATAACCCATCTCCCACCCACGCTACAACAAAGATGCTTCACTTCAGCAGTAAACACGGGTGCTAATAATGTCACCCAGCCCCTCAAAAAATAAAAGTCAACGTGAAACTAGAAAACATTTTCTTCAAGCAGAAGGCATGTATTTCATGATATCTTATTGCAATGCCTCCAGCAGATGATTTGTGGAGTCTCCAGCTGGGATGAGACTCCAACCACCCCCACCGTACGGGATAGTGAGAATTTGGAGGGCATTTCCTCATCATGCAGGAAGGGCGATTCTGCCTGGTGAATTCCCTGAGGGAGAGAAGAAATACGAAGTGAACTATCAGGTCTCCAGTGTTCCTGGATGCTTTTTGAGGGGTGCAGTGCTATCTCGAGTGAAGTAGGTAAGTGCCCCTGAGGATCCAAGCCAGAATGACTGTGCTTCCATTACACCAAATGACTCACTCCAGCTGGAGACCTGGAAGAAGGGAAGGGTGCAGAGGGCCATAACACCACTCCTGTGGCTGCTACTGCTTCCATTCATCCAAGTCAAGCGGAGAGGAGCAGCCATGGTGCCAGCAAGACCCATCGCTCTGTAAATACACTGGCCTGCTATGGGAAATCTGGGTGGAAAACCCCCTCTGCAGCTCCCATGGCGTGTGACAACTTTGTAATGGCCTTGCAGGAGATGTACGTGTGCCCTCCCCAGCACAGCTGGCAGTGCCCAAGCCCCAGATGACTATCTGCTCTGTGCTTCTCCATCTACCAGCCTACCTCTTCTGCCCATAATGAACTTTTTATGTGGAATTTCTTTGCAGCCTCAGAAACTGTTGTCTGTGCTGTAGTTTGGCCAGGGGCTTTTGTTTACATCAGGCTGGGGGCGGGGGGAGAGCTTTGGAAAGGCCTTTGCCCAGGAGTGGGCAGCTGAGAACATCAGTGTTCAATATCAGTTACCAAGTAGAACATAATACGACTCTTTCATATGGTGTTTATAACTGAACATGATGTTTTGTGTCAGCCTGGTTTTTTTCTTTTCTTCCAAGAAGTAGTTTTGGATTAAATTATGACAATTACATTCTTATATTCACACCACCCACCCCAACCCTCACCCTTGCCCTGCATGCACACAAACACAAATGGGAATTATGTGCTTGGAGCATGATTTGAACTATACAGCCTGGGATCTGTGCCTGACATTGAGTTCACTTTTTCCCCTCCAGAACAAAAAGGGCCACACCCACTCCACACTCTTTCATCACCTTAGGATAAAGTAGGATGGTCAGATTGTTGGTTTGGGTGCTTTGTCCTTCAGGGAGCTCGTGGGGACGACAGACTTTGAAGCACATGAGAGAGGAGGCTGTGGAGGTTGTGGTAAGCAGTGCAGGGGGCTAGGTTTGTGAAATCCTATGTGAATCCCTCCTCTGAGCTGCTGACACATCCCCCGTTTGGCTGGCGTACCTGGGCATGTGTCCTGTGTTTTAGGGCTGTTCCCTCCAGGGTTACACCTCTAGCACATGGATGAACTTAGGGAAACATGGGTTTTCATCAGGACAGGAGACACAAGACTGTTCTCACAGCCTTTAGCTGACACCATAGGCGCGACAATGCCTTAGGAAATAGGGCACCCAATATTTTGGTGCTATTTTTTAAATGCTGGCTGGAGGACACCACCAGTGTGGACACCCATGTAGATGATCTGGCTGTAGGAGGGATGTTTTGCACAATTCTATCCATATCTTGCCTGAGTCAGCTTTGTTTGGAGTCACTCATTAGTCAGGCAAAGCTATCAGCATTTGAACCTGTTACTTTCTTCTCTGACAAAGGGCCAAACTAAGAGTAGCCAAAGGCTTCACCACTGGTTAGAAGGCAATCCAGGGGTTACTCAAAGCCAAGATGCATGAGAGCCTGGCTCCTCAGCCCAACGTAATCTGCCTCCTGTTGTTTTCCTGGTGGAGTCACAGCGCAGTGAGGAGGATGTGCTGTTGACAGATGGCTGATGCGACTTGCAAAGCACACGGGTGCACCAGGCTGTGACTCAGCAAGTGTTTGGTTACAAGAGATCAGCAGCATGTGCTTCTGCACTGGTAACAGTGGCCCTAGCTTGGTCTCCTGAAGGACTAAGCACTGGCTGTCATCTGAAGTCTGTGAATGCCACTCTCCATGGGAGGAAAGCAGGCATACGTGGCCTATTAGAGCTGAAAGTCAAGCTCCTAATTACTGTTTACATTGGTAACGGATAATGTCTGAGTATGTATAAATATGTGACCTGCCAGTGGTGCATAGATGTCCTACTGGCCTTCAAAAAGGAAACTATTCAACATCCTGGCCTAAAATAACGATCATCTTGCTTGGAGGGAGTAGAACTCAGAAAACTTCTTTTACAGCCGAGTCACTAGAGGGGGACAAAGACCTAGACTGGGTATGCATCCATCTACCAGCTTCCCCACTGCAGCTATGGGAGACACCTTGGAGAGGCAGAAGCAAAGATGGCCCTTGTTTTCCTCAGGTTTGAAGGTGCCCAAGAGCTGGGTCAGGTTTCCTGAGGCTGAGCACACAGCTGGGGACCAGCAACATGTTGGGGAAACAAAGACACTCCTTTTACCCCAGAAGCAGGATGGCGCATGCAAGTGCATGTGTAGTTTAGCAGCCTTTATGTTGGCTCTTCCAGCATTTCTCTCTACCTAGGGCCAGACCATACATAGCTGATCAGGACTTTCAAGGCTAAATTCCAGCCATTGTGCAGCACAAGACAGCGTCACCTGGGTGGAGGACCCAGACAATCATGTACGTTTACAGGCACATGCCATTTTTCTCCTTTCTCCTCTTTTATGAACCAGGAAGTTCATATGAGGAAAGCCAAATTCTCAGGTCTGGACAGGTGTCAGGTGTTACTGTTGTCTCTGTGAGTTAAAAGACATCACGGAAATATTGGAAGACTTGAACAGTGTACCTGTGTGCATCCTGCAGGTGCACAGAGAGCGAAGTAGCCATGGCAAGCAGCAAAGCAGCATTTGCAACTAACACATTGACCTGAAGTGCTTAAAAGCCACTCCACATGCTCCCCTGGCAAAATGTCTACTGGGATGACTCATACAAATGGATCGTGATATGCAGCCCTCAGCCCAGCCAGGCTGTGCATGGAACCAAGACACTCCCATTTTCTCCCCTCAAGCATACTTCCCTGACCAAAGCCAGGACGGAGCCATTTGGCTCTGAATGGAGCTGGTCAGAACATGTTTTTCTTTTCTTCTCTTTTCCCCTCCTTCACCCTTTGGAAAACGTTGACATTTCAGCAAAGGGCTGAAAACCCAAACCCTGAATATTTTCCATTGGAAAATGCTGGGGGAAAGGGAGAGGAATAACTGCCCCAAACTGCCAACAATCAAATCTCATTTGCTTTTAAGACTTTTGGGTTTATGAGAAGGGGGCACATTTGGAGGACAGACAGCACTTTCTATGAAAGTATCTGTTCTCTCAAAATCCATTTTACCATTAGAAAAGTGTTCCAATTGGCATCCTTTTCACTGGTGATGGTTTGGACATTCTCTACATGTAATTTTGGAATTGACCTGAAGAAAACTTAATTCATTTTATTGGAATATAAAGCACAAATGACACTCTCACAGCACAATTGATGTTTGCTTGGTATCCTCAGTATCATAAGAATATATCCTGATATTCTCTCTTTTTCAACAATGCTTTTACACAAACATCTCAGGCAAGTTTGGAACCTGGTCTCTGGAGATGCCACACTCCCAGAGCTGCAGCTGCCTTGACTCATATCTCAGAGCACATTCCTGAAGGGAATCTACCTTTGACAAGATCACATCAAAAGGCAGCGATATAAACTGAAAGGTGTATTACCTGTAGCTGTCCCTTTAGTAATTGATGGAATAATAAACACAAAGTATTTTGTTCTGATGTCTTCAGCTGATTAAAATTTCTGTCTGAATTGTTATGTAGACCTGAAACATCTGTTTCATTTTGTCTTTGCATATTATTCTGCTTTCCTGTAAGTTAAAAATAAAAAAGGGACAATGTTAGCATAACAGAATACACATATTTGTAGGAGATGAATTATGCCCTAAAACTTTTACTAAATGTGGCTAATAGCAGGTTACAGTTTAAAAAAGGAAAGATCTTAAAACAGGCATACACTGGTCATAAATAAACCCAGGCTGCAAACTAGCAGAAGCTTTTAAAACAACAGCAGAGTGAAGTTCAAAATAACCTCCAAAGAGGACCAACAGGAATAAAAAACCTTAACTGTTTGAAGACAGGTCTTTATCATGGCAGCAGAGGAGTAAATGCAATGACCCAGAAGTTCCTTCTTATTTGTTGTGCCCCTCTCCTCATTTTCTTCCATACTCAAGCTTCCCAGTTACTCTTTTCATTTTCTCTGGCATGATTTTTGCAATCACACTGCCGAACTTTGTTCTGGTTTAATACAGGTCTCTATCCCTTGTCACCTCCAGGTTTTTCTGAACTAGCCACCTGTGTTTGAACTAAGCCAGCACCAAAGAAGGGGCAAATTGATCAAATCCCTATTTTTTATTTTCTTTTTATTTTATGAATCTCTCCCTATCATTGTTAAAGCTTATAAAGCAGTGGGTTTTAAAAGATAATTATGCAAAATATCAAATTTACACCTCACCTTTGTTGGATGGGGACAACTAAATTGTCAAATTGACGAAAGGCACTGAATGTCTCTAATAACTTAGTGGCAAGAAACACAGAGTTCCTAAGGACTTGCATTGGTGCTGTGTGTCCTTTGTCATAATTTTTCAAGATAAGTGTGCAATTTTTCACTTGCAGAACTCTACTCTTGAGTTAATAAAATCAAAAGATCAAGAGCTTTAGTCCCTCACATTGGAAACACAACTGCATGCAGGAAGCCACAGCAGAAACCTGAGAAACAACCACCTGGAGATGCAATGCTGGAACTGGCCACCGGAAAGCCATACACACATACCTGTGATACAGCTGTAGGATTTGCCAAAGGCTGAGCTGTCCTTGCTCCCGTCAGTTCTACAGGAAAAGATGCAGAAATAAGGAGTTCCCAAGTAAGAAGGTAAAGGGTCAAATGAATCACCCAGTCACTGTGTGAAATGTAACGACTGGGAGACTAAACAGATTAAGCCAGGGCTTACGACTGCTAGCATTCACGGAAACATGTACCACAAATCCATCTTTCCGAGAAAAATCAGCTTCTACCTTCCTTCTGGTATTTTAAAGGGGCAACAGTCTGTTCATATGACCTTCAGATCAGGCTGGCACAGGCACTGAATCCTACAATAAAAACTGAAGAACAGCCCTTCTGGGCTAGAGCAGTGGTCCTCCCCACCCAACACTCTGCTCCCAACTGGGTCAAGATGAGAGACTACCCAGAGAGAGCACACAGGCCTTGACATTCCCCACTCCCTTGTGTTTCCTCAGCATTCACCTTGTTGAATTGGGATGTTAGATTGTACATCTTTCCTGTTCCCTTTAGTGTCCATTTATGGACCTGTTGTCTGCAAACTTGTCTAATCCCAATCTGAGCCTGCTGATGCTGTCTGCCTCTGCAACCTGCTGGGCCAGCAACTTCCAGGAGTTCTTTCCCTAATGTGATGTAGTTTCTTTAATCTGTTTCGAACTTGTCTCCTACTAGTTTTCCTGTTCCACTGTTGAGGGATTTGGCTACTGATGGCTCTGCATGCACCTCAGCCACCCTGATTTTGTGAACCCAGTCCTAAATCATTAGAAAAACAGCTAAGAGTTGCAATACTGGGTTGCTGAGCTCACTTCTGTCCCTGCCGCTTGCTGACCTGCCCAGGGTGGTTTTATGCCTGGAGCACTCTGACTGTTACCAAACTCGGAGGGGAGAAAAACGACAGCAAAACAAATGGAGTGCAACTTCCTTCCAGTGGCTCTCCTGCCTGCGCAGCTGTTCACCAGTGATGCAACGGGTCCGTTTTGTGGTTAAGAGCTGGATGCTGATGGCCCTGTCCTTTTTGTGGGGCTCCACAGGTCCCTGCCCAGCAGGGGGCTGCAAAGCAACAAGAAGGATTTTGGGAAGGGTAGGCTGGCAGCCCCGGCGGGGGTGTCAGGGGCATCTTCCAAAGTGGCTTTAATTAATGAGCACATGTACAGCAAGGAGAGTTACAGCATCCCACCCAAATTGTTGACTTGGAGCTGCTTCTGGAGGCAGCCGTATTCTGCTCATTAGGAAAGAGCTTTTTTGCAATGCCCTTGGATTGGATGGCTCTTGGATTGCACCACCAGATCAAGTCCATGTACGGGCTGCCTGCCTTTCAGCTGCCAGCTCCAAGAGGGTTGTTTTTCTTGTCTTCTCATTCTCAAGGAGTGCTCGGCCAGATGGCCTGTTTTCGAATGCACTGTGCGTTGGTTGGATGTGTGTTTGGAGAGTCTGCCAGCTTTACGAGAAGGAAGAAAGAGCAAAAGAAAGGGAAAAAAGTGCCATTTGGTATCTAACGCTGGGACCCAGCCAGAGTTGAGGCTTTGTTTGAAGAAAGGGGGAGTCTTAAGAAAGAAATTAGACAAAATTGAAAGCTGGAAAAACTTTCAAGCTTGACAGACTGGGAGATTGAAGTTCTGTACAACATCCATCCACTACCTGGCTCCCTTGCAAACATGTAGCAGATTCCCTCAAGAACAATGCTAAGAGCAGGCATGAGCACCAAGTGTCTCTCTCGCTGCCCTCCCAGCATACCTCACCTATGGGCTGAGATGCAGTGAGGTGATCCAGCCAGCCTGCCCACTGAGGCTGGGTAACACTGCCTGTGGCTTCTGGGATTTTGCTCTCAGTTCACCAAAACCTGAAATTACAGCCTGCATCCTGAGCACATCAGCCCAGGAAGAGGCATCGCAATGAAGTAGTACAAAATAACTGCCTCCATGGCCCAACTCTCGAAGAAGCTAGCCTTAATTTTACTACAGGCCACTGCCATTTTCTTGCACCCCCTGATGTTTCCTTCCCAGAAATACCTTCTGTTGATTTTAGGCAGCAAATAAATACAGGCCAAACCAGAGCAACAGCTTTTTCCAGCACTCATTGGCAAATAATTTGAACCTGACGAGAAAAATCTGTTGTTGAAGGGAAGAGGGAAGTTTTGAAGTTTGAGTGGATTGTGTTTGGCTTTCTTAACTAGATGTTGTGTTGTGGTAACAACATATTGTTCCAAGCAGCAGGAGGAGGTCTTGTTAAACAGAGCCGGAGAAAGCCACATTTGTAACCATCCCTGCTGGCTGACATGTCACTCTGTCTTACAAGCAGACTTGTCTGCTCGCTTACTGAAACCATGGCACAAAGAAGACAGTTGCAGGAGCATGTGTATCTGTGCAGGTGGGTATGGTAACTGCAAATCCCAGGTCTCCACTGATTTAATCAAATTATGTCCACTGAAGGGATCAGAATTTGTAGGCCCAGGGCGGAGAATGTGACCATGGCAACACCAGCTGGGCCGTGGGTTGCAGACACCCTGCAGACGACCAGGACAAAGGGGACTCTTCTCACTCCTTCTGTGGGCCACACCTCGGGCAAAACCTGCCAGTACCTGCAGCATGTGAGCACCTATGGCTTCCCAGGACTTCCCAACTGTCACTATGCCAGGTCCAAGAGGTAAACAACCTTCACAGCAGTAGCAGGGACAGCTTTTGGATTCTCCAGCATATAGAGAGTTGGACCCTTCCCTGAATGCAGGGAAACATCATCAGCTGTTGGTAAAACTGTTACACTGAGACCTAGAGGTTGCAGACACCATCCTGGAAGGGGAGGAGGATTGGACAGTTCAACACAGTGACTACATCATGCAAATACATTCTTGCATTAGTAAGCAGGCTGCAGGATGAGATAGCCTCCCTTCCCACTCTGAAAAGACCCATTTCGGTAAACCCTGGGAACAAAACAGGCTGCAGTACCTACATTCACAGCTAAGATCATTACAAAAGATTTGATTTTTGTCTGCTAGAAAACAAGGTGGTAAAGTCCAGCAGGGATTTAGAGGGCTCATTAAACCATTTGGGCGATTGTCTGATTGTCACCAAGTGCTGTGTCATGGAAGGATTTAATTACACAGAAAATTCAGAGGTCCAAGAATCATAGGACTGGGCTTTTCTGCAGCCCAATGAACTGTCTTAGGCTTGTTACTGCACCTCTTGGCAAATGGAAATAATAATTAGCACAACATTCATGTAAGTAATGTTGGGAGCAGATGCATGTTCACAAAGGTCCTCAGCACATTTTGGGTGGGAAATCAGCTAGAAAAAACACCCAGCCATCATCAGCTCACCCAGGCTGCACTGGTTGTGTCAGACACCAACAACCCCTGAATTTTACACATGTGGTAATTTTGATGTGCTTTACTTCATTACTGTAGTGCTGCCTGGCTCCTGGACGAGAGCATCTCCAGCACACTGCCCAACACGGGGCTTCAGGCAGGAGCTGACAGGCCAGTCCAGAAAAAAAACAGTTTCCTTCAACTTATCTGGCAGGATGTCATTCCATACCAAAAATTGTCCAAGGAGGGGAAGTTAGAAGAATTGTAACAAGGGATTTTGGAAATATGTGCACGGTAAAGAGGGGAGAGGCCTGTCTTCTAGCACCAAGCCTGGCTGCTCTGCCACCAGCCTTTGTGTATAACTTTTTGAGCCAGTCAATACCTGGATGGGAGATCTCCAACAGATGAGGGATCAGCAGCTCAGAAAGACTCCTTTCTCCAGCTAAGCAGAGGTCAGTACATACTTCAGCATGGCATGGGTGGTATCATGTTGTCCATTATGAACAACAGTCTTGAGTGTGGCTGCACCCAAGTTCAGTAGGACCCACTGAAGTACTGTGGAGGTTGCATCCAATTCTGCAGCAGAGCAGCTCACTGAGGCACATCCTCCTTCAATGGCTCAAGGCTTTGAGAGGGAGTGAGCTCTCCAACCCAGATAAAAAATGGCCACACATCTCCCCTTCCTCCATGCATGGCCCCTCTTTGCACCCAGAAGTTCTCAGAGCATATCCTTAACTTCATTAGAAAAATAATGTTGCTAGCAAGAAGAGATGAGGAGGAGCACACACAGCTTCTATTTCAGGGCTGAACATCAGTAGCAAGGATGTGATGATTGAAGCTGGAGATTTGTTTTAAGTTTAAAGCCTAGACAGAGACAGAGCGGATAGTGCCTGAGATCCATACTGCTTACGTTGACAAGCCTACACAGACCAGGCATGGAGCCAATACTGTTCTCCTGGAATGTCTCACTCACATCCATTCTCTTAGTCCTTGAGTTTGTCATGATTTTATTGGTGGTCCATATCTCCTTTAGATCATATGTTTGACATTACTGGGGAACGCAGAGGTTAAAAAGATTAGAATTCCTTTGAAGTTAGGGGAAGGAAAAACTTTAGGGAATGACATATGGCTAGAAGTAGCTCCATCATTCAAATGCAGAGACCCATTTGACTCATGACTGGAGCTAGAGGTAAGGACAAAGGTGGTTGCTTTAAAAAAAGGTAAAGTCCAAGGTGAAAGGGGAAACCATAAAGTGGAAAACAACAGAGCAAATGTTCAAGGAATTGAACTCCAATACACAAATTCACTTCACTGCCATGATGACTGGCTTTTAGACTGTGACTGCACACTAGTTCACAGGTCTGTTTTCAAAAAGTGAACACATACATGCAGATAAATATAATATGTGTAGCTATTATTCATATGTGATATCTTGGCAGGTTTTTTATCATGACTTGACACTGTCTACCACAATATTCTTGTATTCAGGTTAGGACATTGTGGTCTGGATGGGTGGACTAGCAGAAGGTAAAAAACTGGTTTAGATGGTCAGGCTTGGAGAGGAATGGGTATATGTTGTAGTCTACCCAGAGGTTAGTAACAAGTGAGGTACTGCAGGGGTCTGTCCTGGGGCCTATCCTGTTTAAACATCTCTAGCAATTGTCTGGTTGAGGCAATGGAGTGCTTGCTCATCAAGTTTGGAGACAATTTTAAAGTCGCAGGGGGCAGTTGATATGCTCCCTGTGGGGAGAGGCTGAGGGAACTGGACTTGTTTGGCCTAGAGAGGAGATGGCTTTGTAGGGGACAAACAACAGCCTGACAGTTTCTACATCTATCAAGAAGATGGAGCCAGGCTCCTCTCCATAGTGCATGGTGGAAGGACAAGAAACAATGGACATAAATTAAAATGCACAATGTTCAGGTTGGCTGTCAGGAAAAGCATATGAAAATGAGGACTGTTAAGTATTGCCCAAAGAGGTTGTGCAGTCATCACCCTTGAAGGTTTTCAGGACCCAACTGTTGAAAGTTCTGAGCAACCTGTTCTCCTCTTATAGCTGACCTCCTCCTTTGAATGGGAAGTTAAACTAGAGACATCCCAAAATCCCTTCCAACCTGAGCAATTCTGTGACTGTATGGTTTTGAAAGGTATTTGGGAGCCTGTTACCCACTTAAGGAGCAGACACAATACCATGTGAGTTGATTGGCCAGTCACTCTGCATGAGTAGAAACTACTGAAACAAAAGTCACAGTGAAGCATCTGCAAAAAGATTTGTTTGCATAAAACAATTCCTTGAAAATTTTAGACTAACAAGTAGTTGAGCAAAAGTCTGTCTGTCTGTTCTTCACAGCCTGAGAAGCAATGAAATTTCAGTGAATTTATTATCCAGTTACACACCAGTTTTTGTTAATGCCCCATCACCAGTTAGTAGATTGAAAGCTCTGTTTGCTCTCATCGAGAGCCGTCATCTACACATGAAAAAGCAGGAGAATGCCAAATAGCAATACCAATATTTCTTTGATTATTACTGTGGCATCTTTCAACTGAAAACTCAGAATGCTTCACTGCTGTTAATTAATTAAGCCTAGAAACACTTCTGCCAGGAAGTTCAATATCATCATCCCTTTTTACAGATGGGGAAAACAAGATATAACATTCACTCAGGGCCACTCAGCGAATGAGAGGCAGAACCAGAAGTAAAATCTGGGAATCCTGGCTCAGAGTCTCCTCTTATAATCTCTAGACAAAGCTTCTTTTCTGTAAAATTCCATTGAAGCTCTTCATAGAATAATTAGAGCCAGTTTATTCCCTCACTCGTTAACAATGAAATCTGACAGGCTTTGTACTCAGGATGCTAAAGCTCAGCTAGGGGACCAAGGCTCTTCTCCATGAGGGGAGGCCTGGAATGTTAGTCTTTAGGTGGTTTAGTAGAGGTATGGTTCCAGCTGCCAGGTACTTGAACTTCTGCCCAAATCCCTGTGGCAAAGCTTTAGGGAAGAACTGGAACATAAATGACCAAAGTGATCTACCATAAATGTTAGGGAAGGTTTTAGACAAATAGCAGCTGTTTTTGTAATGATAATGCTTTGCCCTCGATGACACTTAAGAAGAATGAAAAGAATATTTACGTGCCTCTATATTAGGCTGGTTTCTCTTTTCCTTCCATTCCATTTGCTCATGAGTGTGCAGGCAGTTTTTCAAGTGAGCGAGCTGAAAAAGCTCCAAGAAAGGTTCATGAAAGTAGATGTATCCCTCAATTCTGCCTTCCTCAGTTTCATCAGATCTGGAGCACACAAAGTTCTTAAGGGCTTACAGCTCACTAGCAGTGACTTGCACTACCTTGGGATGTAAAGGAAGGTAATGAGTCATGGACTTCTCTACATTCCCTACCCAGGGCAAATGGCTCACCATCCTCTTTGTCATCACTTCCAAGGTTTCCTCAGAGGCCAAGAAACTGAGATATGAAGGACAGAAGCCAGAGAGTAGTTGTCAATGGGGCAGAGTCTAGTTGGAGACCTGTATCTAGTGGAATCCACCAAGGGTCGGTACTGGGACCGATGCTGTTCAATATATTCATCAACGATTTGGATGAAGGATTAGAGTGCACTGTCAGCAAGTTTGCTGACGACACAAAGCTGGGAGGAGTGGCTGACACACCAGAAGGCTGTGCTGCCATCCAGCGAGACCTGGACAGGCTGGAGAGTTGGGCGGAGAGAAATTTAATGAAGTATAACAAGGGCAAGTGTAGAGTCTTGCATCTGGGCGACAACCCCAGGTACCAGTATAGGTTGGGGACTGAGCTGTTGGAGAGCAGCGTAGGAGAGAGGGACCTGGGGATTCTGGTGGACAGCAGGATGACCATGAGCCAGCAATGTGCCCTTGTGGCCAAGAAGGCCAATGGCATCCTGGGGTGTATTAGAAGGGGTGTGGTTAGTAGGTCGAGAGAGGTTCTCCTCCCCCTCTACTCTGCCCTGGTGAGACCACATCTGGAATACTGTGTCCAGTTCTGGGCCCCTCAGTTCAAGAAGGGGGAACTTCTTGAGAGAGTCCAGCGCAGAGCCACTAAGATGATTAAGGGAGTGGAACATCTCCCTTATGAGGAAAGGCTGAGGGAGCTGGGCCTCTTTAGCTTGGAAAAAAGGAGACTGAGGGGTGACCTTATTAATGTTTATAAATACATTAAGGGAGAGCGTCAGGAGGATGGAGCCAGGCTCTTTTCGGTGGTGTCTAATGATAGGACAAGGGGCAATGGGTGCAAGCTGGAACATAGGAGGTTCCACCTAAATATGAGAAGTAACTTCTTCACGGTGAGGGTGACAGAGCACTGGAACAGGCTGCCCAGGGAGGTTGTGGAGTCTGCTTCTCTGGAGACGTTTAAAGACTGCCTGGATGTGTTCCTGTGCAACTTGGTCTAGGTGATCCTGCTCCGGTGGGGGGATTGGACTAGATGATCTTTCAAGGTCCCTTCCAATCCCTGACGTTCCGTGATTCCGTGATTCTGTGATGAAGAGCTCCAGAAGCACTGACTATCCAATATTTTGGAACTAAGAGCTCTGAAGGTTGCTCAGCATCTCTTAGCCACAGGCCATTACGTTTGAAGCTGGAGCATCCCAAACTAGAGGATATATTTAAATATGTGCCCTACTTGCTCAGCATCACATGAAGCAGGCTCTGGCAGAAGAAGGGCAGACTCAGGATTTCCACATTAAAAAGCCTGTACTTTTCCTGCTCTGATGTATTTTCCTTCTACAATCAATACAAGAGAGACTATTTGCACAGTGCTTCCAGGAAAAATCTGCATGCTCCTGCCTTGCTCTCTTCAGCTTCTGGCTATATGAAAGCTTTCTGCAAAGTAGAGTTGAGGACACTGATCATAAAGCCCAGACACCGGAACAGATGAGAGTGGGACCATCTTTTACATGAAATCTTTGGGAAGTGTAGAAGCTCATCTTGCCTGGTTCTTCAGTGCCATCGGCCCCTTCTCTACCAAGTCTCCAAGCTCAAGTCCAGTAGGTGGCATGTTTGAATTGTCTTTGAACATCTGGAAATAGTTTGCTATTTGCAGTCCCCTCCCTTAAAGCTCCATTTGTGGCTACACGTGGTTAACAAAACACTGCTTCTTTTGCCACAGATGTCTACTATGGTCCTTCCCTTTCCCTCTAAGTCATTTTTAGCCACCAGGACAGAGCGTGCATCGCCTCCTGCAGTGAGGCAGATTGACAGAAAACAATGGCAGGAAAGCCCATTGTCTTAGCATTTGGGGCCAAATCACTCAGGCTCTGCCTGCCCACTTCCCTTGGTCCATCATTGTCTTGGTGACCTATGAAGCAGAATTTCATACATACCTTCTCCCACAGGGATGATAATGTTTCAGACTCCCAGTCAAGGTCTAGGGGATAGGGAGGAGGAAAGGGGGAACAGAGAGTAGAGGGAAAGCATAGAGAGGAGCACTTGTGTCTGTTAAAGAAAAACTAAAAAGTCTGGGGAACAAAGGAGGTCAGCCTTAGCTTTGGCTTAAGATCAAAGCCTGGAGGTGGCTGTGGCTTTCTGAACTTCTAGCTGAAAGTAGCAGAAAGAGGCTTTTTTTTTATGATACTGATGGCACTGAGAGGTGCTTGCAAGGGTCCAAAACTGTGGAAAGAGAATGCGATCCAAGGATGCAAACTTCCCCATCACCCTGATTTTCACTTGAAGTGGGAGAGGTTGATGGGATCAGAGTGTCTTGTGGCAAGGAAGTAGGCTTCAGAGAGGTCAACGGCAAACAGAACCACAACTGCCTATCTGGTTGAAGTAGGGTCAGGAGAGCCTGCAGGATAGAGAAGGGGCTATTTCTTCACCAAGCTATGTGTTCAATGGAAACATGTGCTGGCAATAAACCAGAGTTCAGCTGAAGCCTAGAACATGAAATTGGACAAGTGGCTTTCCAACGAAAAGCTTAAGGGGAAGTTCCACAGCCTGTTTCACTGCAGGAAATGACAGCATAACATTTTAGCCAAGGAGAAGGGAGTCAGGTTAATTTGATATTAAGAAGGTACTTGATAGTCTGCTGAGCTAAAATTTGTGTAATTTTTGTATACACACAGTTTTCTTGTGAGCATTTACTTCTTTCAAATGTAGATGAGAATGACTGAGGACATTCTCAAGAGAGGACAGAGGTGTTGAATCTTTGTCCAGAAGTCACACTAACCTTCTGTTTGTTCACAAATACCCCAGTATATCAATCACTTACCATGGAGCCTGGTAATGAAGATAAATCACTAGGATTGATAAATTAGGAAACTCTTGATACAGTAACTAGCATCAGTTAAAGCAGCCACTTAAGAAGCTTCTTGGGGTGATAAACATTCCCTTCTTTCAGGAGTTCCACAGTTCATATAATAATAATTCTGTCTCAGAATTTCTTGCATACCAGAGGATTCTGGCAATCTGCAGGAAATAAGGAGAAGGGCTGAGCTAAAACAAGAGAGGCTGGTTTTTATGTCCCTTTCCAACCTGAGACATGGGAACATTTTTACGTGTTAGCATGTTGGTGTCTCATTGTGGTTCACCTGAGATCAATGGGAGATGGCAGAGTGACTTGTCCAGAAGAACTAACACCACATGAAAATGTCTTCTATGGCCAGTGAAGCTGTAGGAGAAGAGATCTCTGCAGCTGTTCATGTTAACAACTCGCAGATAATATAGCCAACCAATAGGAAGGTTACTGTAAATTCATCAGACAAATATTATTCAACCATCTGAAGAACGGCTTGACAAATGAAAAGGTGAATAATTCCAGAAGGATGATAATGCATTGGAAAAAGTAGAGAAGAAATATTGGGTTGATTAAAGGACTAGAAAGCATGCTTTACAGTGAAAGACTCCAGGAGCAAAATCTGCTTGAACAAAGACCAGGTGAAAGGTTGACTTCACAATCTCTCAGCACCGATATAAAAACACAGGTTTGATAATGGAAGGCTGTTCAAACTGGCAGACAGTAAAACGATAAAAAAATGAAATTGGACAAATCTGGACTAGAAAAGAAACACATGATTTTTCAGAAGTGAGAGTAATTAACCAGTTTATGTAAGGCTTCTGGTAGATTTCTCCATTTGCTAGCAATACATTAAAAAAAAATTAAAAAAAAAAAAAAAGAAAAGGAAAATAAATCATTCCCTTGCAAGTTACTCTGTATTTCTAAGAAAAGGGAATTTGGTGTGATCCTTCATCCTGTGGTGTACAGGAGCTCAGACAGATGATGCCACTGGCTTCTTCTCACTGTAATCTCGGAACCAACACTCAAGTTATTCAAAACTGATAGCAGATGGTAAGGTGGTGAACATATCAATACCTCATTTGAGAATGTTATTCAGCAAGCTCTAATTATGATGTTTGTTATGACTCAGATCAATGAAAAGACTCGTCATGATGACATCATCTTGAGTAAATCACTGTCTACAAGACACACTTTCACTCCCTTTGTTCTTCAAGGAGCAAAATCCTCTTTACTGATGCCTTTTGCCTATTGCACAGTGCTTTAAGAGCCTCATTTGGGAGATTAAGTCTGTTCCTTTGTGATCTCACTCACTTATTCCCTCAGACAAATGGGGGAAGGCAATTGCCTCCTCATCTGGCAGCTACTGCAATAACAACTTTAAAAATAGATTTCAGTAGAGAATTGAAGAAATTAAAAGTGTCCCAACTTTAAAGGCCAGAATAAGGATTAGACAAGGCTGCTTGATCTGGTAATTTACAGGGAAATGAAAAGTTCCTTCAGTCATGATTGTGTATCATTTGTAGAATAAAGAGAGTCACTGCCCAAAACATTCCCAGTTCCATGTAGCTAAAAAAAATTAAAATGCCACTCTTCTTGTGGTCAAATGCAAAGTCATTCTTTGGATCATGGGATAATGTCATAAGGGTTTGGTCTGATTCATTTTATGGTTTTCATATGAATGAACAAGGCAGTTCAGAAAATCAGTTCGGCCTCCAACCCATCAGCAGATTTCATATCTAAAATCATAACAAAAGCTGCTAGAAGGGAAATAGGCCTGCTGCTCAGCTCCCTTTCTTTGTGTATCTACTTGAAACCAATCTTGCAGAAAGCTCTTAGCCTCTAGACTGAATGCTAGTTGGAGCTGAAAGAAGTATGAATGAACAATGGTTAGGACGCTCCAGAACTGACAGTCAGTTGGTAATGCGTTAATATAGTTGTGCTGGAAGAGAAGAGAGGGACTGGTGAAGACAGAAGTCCATGTATGTAGATCCCTTTGACAGTGGGTTTGCTTTGCTGAAGTACAATTCCTTGTACTTCTATAAAGCTTTCTTTTCAAAGACTTCCAGCTTTTTTATACATGGGAAGATAAAACTATCCTTACCTTAGAGATGCCAGGAGATACAAACAGGAAAATGGAACTGTCCTTATCTCAGAGATGCCAAAGGTACAGAGAAAATTCACTGCTCAAGACCACACAGGAGGACTGCCTTATGTAAGGCACTTAACTAAAAGACCTAAATTGTCATTCTCCTGCCAACCTATAGCTAATGGAAAGAGATACAATTTCATCTGCTCTCTGGAGTGGCACATTCTAGCAGCTGATGAGACTTTAAGTATCTAAGGTTGGATAGGATGAGGTTAAGATTTCAGCCCAACCTCTTTATGCTTTGTTTTAGCTGAAACTCCCTCCACAAAACTCACTGAAATCAATGAGAAACCTCTCAAGGATGTCAGTGAGCTTAGAAGAAAACCATGCAGCTGAAGATTCAGGCCTTGCTGGCTTTGGAAATTTTAGTCTAGATTTTCAAAATAGTTCAACTGTTGGTACTAACCCATTGCCAGGACTGTTTCGTTCTGCCTGACTGGGAATGGGTGTCATTTCCTGTGGGAGACTAGTGCTGGGGAGATGCAGCCCTTGCCCAGTGACAACTCTGAGCCATGAATATGGGTCAATTGCACATGTTTCCACAGTGGCTGAGTCCTGGACACAAATGCAGTGGAAGGTGGTCTCTTTGTGTGTGCTATTCCACTGCTTGGGATTTCGGGATAGCCACAGTCACATTGGAAAATTCATTATTTTGCACAAAAATCTCAGCTACTCCTATGTAATTTCTATTCATCAATCAGTGAATTACAGGCTTCTCTTGGAGGAGAGACCACCTCACAGAGGGAGCAATGGCAATGAACACAGCGGAGCAGACAGCTGCTCCATCCACTCTGCTAACCTGAGATTGCAGCAGAGTTATGGAAGACTACACATCCCGCCCATCCCAGACTGCATCGCCAATTGCAAGTTGTGCCCTTTCTCAAGAAAAAAAACAGAATCAATCAAACGGCTTTTGCTCTTTGTTGTATTTCACACTATTTGACCTTTCTGCTCAGCAGTTCTAAGGATGAGAAAATGAAGCCAAGATTGACAACTGGCAGATTTGCTTCAAAAGGTTAAATGATAAATTGCATCTGACTGAATGAACCCGGGAGGCCTTCAGCAATTCAGTCTCTCTAAATCTTGGGATTTTATTGAAAGGGGTATAGCTGCACGTGATATGAACATATGAACACGTGAGGGAGACATGAATGCCCTATTTCTAAACTTCCTCTCAAAGCCCTTGGATATCTAAGGGTCTAGTGTCCATACAGCCTGGCACTTGGGAAGAACCACTGACCAACCTGTGGTCACTCTCACTTCCACACATAGCCGAGCGTGTTTGACCAAGGAATCACACAGCTCCTTGTAAGCTGAACTCATCACTGCTGTATCTGAGCATCTTCATGCAGGCCCAAGATTAGGACCTCTGAGGACCTTCTGGCAGTAGGGCAAAATTCGGTCACAGCAGCATTTCAGGGGTGTGCACCCCAGAGGATCATCTAGGCTTTTACAGAGAGACTGACAGCTGGTGATGTCAGTGATACCTAACACCAGGAGATTTAAGGGGAAGAGGGAAGCAAACCACAGAGAGACATGTGTGGGCAGTGATTTTTTAACTCTTTCAGTGAAGGAGACCTTTCAGCTATTTGCTCTGAAAGTCTGTTATTAATTCCTGGGAGGGACCATGCAGAGCCCAGTTCTGGGGAAGAGCCACCCAAGCATTTATAGCAGCTGGAGATGTAAGATACTATTGTGGCTGAAGAATAGGCTAGGATTCTTGTAAAGGTACCAGTTAGTCACTGGCCTCAGTGTGCTGCTCTCTGAAGACAATGCAGTGCTGGGTCTTGACTTCACATAAAAAGAAGGAAGAGGAAACCACCAAAAAAACCTCAACAGGGGATATTTTCCATAGGCAGAACTGAAAAAAAAAAAAGTCCTTTTTTGGATGAAAATCTGAAACCCACAGTAAACTACTTGATTTTTTTCAATTAAAAAAAAAGTCAGTGAAAAATATTTACTCTTATCCTTGTCTTTTCTTTCTCCTCTTCCACTCTTCTCTTGTGCCATCACTGAGAAGGGGGTAAGAGGAAAAATGAGGAAAAAGTCCTCTAGGCTTCTGAAGAGAGTAAAATATTCTTCCTAGGAAAATTTTTGAACAAAGTTCTGTGAGCAGATCTACATCTTGACATTTGATTTATTGAGCTCTCCCCCTCCACAGTTTCTCTGCTCTTCAGGGAAATCCATTTGCCCCTGGCATTAAATGCTTCAATTATTAAGCCAGGTATATAATCAGAGCTGAATACAGCCACTATGTGAAGCATGACTACTCTCTCATCATATGACTGGGAATATTCACAAAAAGCGTAGAGAAGGTGTGACTTCATCATGTTCCTGTGTGACTCTGCTCCCAGTTAAATTGCCTAAAGGTGAGTTGATCTGCATGAGACATCCTGTGGGACAGTAAGGGACAGTTTTGATTCTCTCTGCTTTCTAACTATTATTTCATGAAAAATATATCAGTTATAAATGGCTGGAATGGATCCTGAGCTACATATGGAAGCGGATTGTATGCCAGTGCCGGATGCTACCGCAACATGTATGTCACCAGGCCTTTCTCAGTTGGTGACTAGTAGTTTGCAAAGTCTGGGTGAGGACGGAGTGTTTTACCAGACATGAGTGAGATGCTATGTAAAAGCAGTTGTATGGTGTTTGAGGTTTGTCTCTGTAACTGGCTCCAGCATTCAAATACACTTCCTCCCAAGCTGTTTCCTACTCTTGTACATAAATCTTCCATCCACTTAGCTTGAATTTTGGCTTTTGCTATGAAAGTCCTTATAGACAAAAGCTGTGATTGCCTAGAGAGGGCAGGCAGATAATCTCTGTTGTAGAGTTCTATTTTTCAGTGTTAGCTTTCCGGGTTTGCCCTTTAAAGATATGACAGTTGTATATAAGTGGAAGTAATTTAGCCCTGGAGGGGTGAAATTCTTTTTTAAGCTCTTCATGTAATCTTAGTTTGTTATTGCAAAAAGATCTCTAACCAGGAGGAACTGGGTCCAATCTGATGCTGAATTATAAATAACTAGAAATCCTGGGGCAGTCCACTGCAGTGCTGGAGCAGTTGCCAGATGCAGTCGGCATCAGATGTGTATCTAACTTGAATGCATTTGCCTGTATTTCACCCACTGGTATCGCAGACAGGAGGGCTGCTGGGGAGGTGTCCTGGTGACTGTCCTGCAAATGGAGGCTCACCAATACCAATAGCAGCTGTACAAAGACAGAGTACAAGACAGTCCCTGCCTGGAAGAGGTAAAGGCTGCAACTGGCAATAGAAAAGTGCAATGAATGTCCCTGGTTGTTCAGCAGCTCAGAAAACCCTTGGAATCGATTTGGCTCTGTAGACACTTTAAAAACTAATTTAATCCCTTTCCAGTAAATCCTTTTGTTTTACTGCTAGTGTGAAATGCCCCGACCACCACTTTCTATACAAGGACAAGGACTGGGTGCACCCTTCAGTGGGAGCACCATGATTTCAAAATGGTGCCAGAGTATTTATATACTGAGAAGCCAATGAGATCTTCAGTTACTCAGAAGGGGGTCATCAGAAACTAGTGCAGGGCAAAGCTGGAAATATCAACCTACCAGTCTTCTCCCACTCCTTTTGGAGTATGGTCTGGGTTCTGTGAGCAGGCAGAATATTTGAACAGGAGTTTATCTAAGGTCAGGTGCTATGGACCAGGCCTTCATCATATTTACATATATGATTCTTCATGAGCTATGCCCCTTGGACACTTACTGAGGTTCAACTAGCTAGCAAGGCATCCTTAAAGAACTGGACTAGAGTTACAGGATCAGTTACCTTTATGGAGCATCACCTAGTCTCTGGTTGATCTTCAGAGCTGGGAAGAGCAGTTTTTCCTGTAATGGTGAGGTTAGAGCCCATGTTGTAAGAGTTGGGGAAAAAAAGGAACGTGAATAGTTTTTCTGGTTCCTTCGAGTAGGATAACTTTTGGCAAAAACATGTGATTCAGTTTTGTTTTGCTTTGTGGGCAGTTCAAGAATCTTATCTATCTAATGATGTGGCGAAATAGCTTGTTCTTTGTCAGACAAGGAGTATTTCCAGCCAGCTAGCTTCAGCTACCTTTACATTATTCGATCTATTAGTTTGAGAGCACTGAAGAGTTTAACATGGGCTAAAAAGTGACTGGAGTGTAAATATACCTTCACTGATCAATAAATCCCTTACAACAGGCCACCTGTGAATATTGCTACAGTCCTTATCTTGTCAACCTAATGGTCTACCTCCCCACTACAGGAGGGAGACTATTTCTTTATATCCAGGGATGTGATAGGGCAAGGCCAGATGGACAGTGCTTATGAAATAGAAAGAGGAAAGACAACATTTTTGCAGAGACTATGCAAAGGTCACAGCACACACAATGCGCGTCATCAGGACTTTCAAATTGCTTCAAATTGTAGGTTTTTAAGTCAAGGGGTCTCGGGAGACTACAGCAGACGACAAAAAGTTTAGGGAACTAGCCAGAGACAGTTATGCAAGAGCCCAAGACTTCAAACAGATTTCTCCAAAAAGCTCTTGCTTTAACCTCATTTCTAGTACTTGTTCCTTTATGATGATTCCTATTTTTTTAAGTATTCATCCCAGGTCTAGCTCGAACCTGAGCTAAGCAGACAGAAATGAATGGAACACTGCCCTGCTTAACTTTGTTTTTCTGCTATGCTGTCAGATGTAAATGACTGACTGGCTTCCGAAGCACAAACATGTAGAAAAATGAGCGATGATGCATTCACTGCTTGCAGCAATGAAGCCCTGGGGCCTTCTCAGCCTGGGCTTCTCAGATCAAGCAGCCATCAAACCACATGACACTGCAAATTTATGTCCCCCTCCTCCTTCCCAGCTCTCCACCCTTCATAAAATCCATCAATATTCCTATTCCAAATTACCCAGAGACACACTATTGCCAGGCACAGACAAACAGACATCACTTAGTGAGGTACAGCTCATAGGAGCTCACCAAAGAGCCTGTTGGGATAAGGGAGGGAACTGCTGTGGGTGTACTATTCCAGTCCCATAATTTCCCAAAACACTGAATGAAATAATAACTTGTTTATAATGACATCAAGGCAATACTACGTAGGAGCACTTGAGAAACAGCTTTGAACCCCATGATCTTCCTCCGTGTGAGAAAGTCTTCAGGGAGACCATGGGATGCAGAAAGCCCTATCCCTCCAGAATTAAAAAATGAGCAGGACCACAGCCACTTGCCCCACTTGAACCTGTCTGTTTTCTTTCCCCTTAGAGCTGATCACTCTGGCTTAAAGCTGAAGATACCTCCCTTGCCAAGAAGTGATGGGAATGATACCACAGTATCTTTTTGACATAAAATGAACCATGTCCAGGCACTTGAGCCATTCTCCTCCAATAAGCAATAGGAGGAAAAAATTCTGTTCCCTATCTGTGTCACAACATGTTCACATTACATAATTATCCTTTCCCTTTGCCTTTACCTACTCTGGTTCAAATTAACTGGCCTTCCAGGTTCACAGCTTTGACTTTGATATGCTCTCTCTTTGCCACAATACCACAGCTACAAGCCTTTGTGCTACACTGCACCAATACCACCTTCTTTTGCTAGCGCACTAAGTACACTGCTGGTTACACTCCATGTTTCTAAGCAATAGAAGGTGTTTGCTGACCAGTTAACCTCTTGTATTTTCCTATTTTGCAGTGTAGTAAAAATTAAAGCAATCCAAAATTTAGAGGGGGAAAAAAAAAAACAAAATAAATGAGAATGGATCCTGTTCTCTTGAGAGATTATCAGCTTTACAGATGTAATCTAAGGCACCTTCTATCCTGTCCTATCTGTAGGCAGCTTCTTCCAAAGAAAGGAACGTCTTCAGCATAAGTGCGGGTGACTTATGTCTGGGAGACTAGAATGTCTCAGGACTGAGCCCTGCTGATGACCTAAGGTGCTCTGTGTACAAAACCTCGTGCATGGAAGGTAAAAACCTTGTTTTGTTGCCCTCCAAAAAGGGAAGAAGGTTTAAAGGCTTGCTAAAAACCCACTTTGTTCAGCTGTGTACATCTATACAATGTTGTCTTTAGTGTCCCAGATGGTCCCAGATGTTGGCACAAGCAATGACAATGACATCCATTTCTTTGTACATGTGTCCCATGTGAGTTCAATTTTTCATCTGCCTGCTGATGGGAAGTGAAATTCACCCAGGGAAAAGCTGTCCTTGAGCCCACAGGATCCCAAATCCTGCGGAAAAAGTCTCAGTGGGTAGGATTAGTCACAGAATCACAGAACATCAGGGATTGGAAGGGACCTTGAAAGATCATCTAGTCCAATCCCCCCGCCGGAGCAGGATCACCTAGACCAAGTTGCACAGGAACGCATCCAGGCAGTCTTTAAACATCTCCAGAGAAGCAGACTCCACAACCTCCCTGGGCAGCCTGTTCCAGTGCTCTGTCATCCTCACCGTGAAGAAGTTACTTCTCATATTTAGGTGGAACCTCCTATGTTCCAGCTTGCACCCATTGCCCCTTGTCCTATCATTAGACACCACCGAAAAGAGCCTGGCTCCATCCTCCTGACGCTCTCCCTTAATGTATTTATAAACATTAATAAGGTCACCCCTCAGTCTCCTTTTTTCCAAGCTAAAGAGGCCCAGCTCCCTCAGCCTTTCCTCATAAGGGAAATGTTCCACTCCCTTAATCATCTTAGTGGCTCTGCGCTGGACTCTCTCAAGAAGTTCNTTATGTCCTCATAAAAGGATATCAAGTTGGTCAAGCATGACTTCCCCTTGGTGAAGCCATGTTGACTGTCCCTAATGACCCTCTTATCCTTGATATGCCTAGAGACAAGTTGTTCCATCACCTTTCCAGGGATGAAGGTGAGGCTGACCTGCCTATAATTACCTGGGTCCTCCTTCTTGCCCTTTTTGAAGATTGGAGTGACATTTGCTTTCCTCCAATCCCCAGGCACCTCTCCTGTTCTCCATGATTTACTAAAGATGATGGAGAGTGGCCTAGCAATGACTTCCACCATCTCCCTTAGCACTCGCAGGTGTATCCCATCAGGACCCATGGATTCATGTACATCCAGATCACTGAATTGGTCCCTAACCCAGTCCTCGTCAACCAAGGCAAACTCCCCCTTTGTCCTGACTTCCTCTGGGGCCTCAAGGGCCTGGGGCTCCTGAGGACAGCCTCCAGGAGTTGTATGATCACTTCTGGCTACTATCTAATTTTATCTGTGTATCACTGATACCAAACATCATTCATTTTATCATGAGAACCCTTTGACAAAACAGGACTAAAAATAAAAAGCAAGAGCTTGGAGTTGGCACAAATTGTGCTACATGCACTGCAATTTGTATAGCAGGAACTATAATCACTCTGAGATATGCCCAAGCCCTTGGGCATCCCACGGGATTTCAGTCACTTGTTTACAAGCTGTTTTAATTTGCAGCTGTTTGACTACTGTGGCATTTCAACAGGGGGTGGTTTGAAAGGATGTTGTTATTTTGGATGTTGGGATTGGGAAATGGGTATTGAAAAATCACACAAGAAAACAGGCGAGTGCTGTCTTTGTTCTTCTCCCCTTACATACGAATGACGACAGTGCTAGGGAAAGGAACTCCAGAAACAGATCCAGAAGCCAATGCTTTGGATGGAATAAGCAGGGAACAAGTAAAGCCTCCAAAAAAGAGTGCCCCATATCTGATCTGAGGGGAGGTAAGGAGGGAACCAAGCCTATCATTTTTCTGGCTTTTGTAACAAGCTTGCCAGCAAATAAACTGATCCTGTGCCACAAACACCCCTAAGAACTAGGCTAAAGGCCATCGCCAGCTCACTTCAAACAGGCTAGCAGCTGAAATGGATTTGGTCACTGGCTCAAAGTGATTTAGTAATTTAGATGGCTCTTTCCATCATTCCTGCTCACCTGACTTGGACGTTCCTCTTTCACAGCTGCATTAAACTAATGCTCACTTTCTTCTGGGCTCTCTTGGGATAATGGATTCAGATATGCAGAAAGAATGTAAAAATCCATCTATCATCTGGAGTAAGTGATTTGCACAAGGGTGCCCATGAGTGTTTGTTTTAACACTACGGATAGCAAGAACCCTGCTAAGTTGTAACTCGCTGAGAAAGGGAAAGCAAGAAGAGAGGAGAAAATAGCCTGGCTGTTTTAAAACCATGTCCACTGAGCTGTCTGCAATTTCTGGCTTAGTTAGCTGTTTGCCTGTTTTTTGTGGGAAACCAGGAAGGACATGTGGAGCTTTTCCCAGGCTTTGGAGTGTTCTCTGGTTTCCAGCATTGGGTATTTGTATGCAATAATTGACAGTAACTCATGTAGGAAATGTAGTGCCAAGAGGATATTTACCTTGCAAATATTTCATCTGCTGCCCCTCTCTCCTTTCCTGTGACTTTTTCAAGTGATGACTGACTGAAAGCACCAGGCGCACTTGAGGAAGCCTCAACCCTTCCAACCTGGACACAAGCCCCTTGCCTGCCTGGTGTGTGCCAGCAACCTGACCACACTTTCTTGGCAAGAAGCAGCTGTCTCCTCACTTCCTGGAGGTGAAAGAGGGCTCAGTCTAGAATGTAAAGCATAAAAATGAAAAGAATCAGTTAAATTATAACATGAAAAATTGTTGGTTTTCTAGTTGAATTAAAACCCACCCTGTGTTTGATTCTGAGTGACACTGAGACTACTGGTTTGGCGCAAGCAGCTTCTCCACTGGAGACATGAGTGACTTCTCTTTAAGCAAGCATCAGAACTACCTAGGCTGGCATAACAGTTCATCACATCCCTTGCTTTCTCTAGGCAAAGTTGAAGGAAAAATCTGCATTTGCATTGCACATGCCATCAAAATTCTCAAAGTACATGACTTATCCTAGCCCCCACAGCAAATCTGTATTGGAGTCAGAGTAAGAAATCCGGACTCTCTCTCTCCCTTCCTCCAGCCAGGATGCTTATTCCCCAAGATTAGGTATGACTACAGCCATCAGAGACGTGCTATATTGTCACCACCTTACCATACATACCAGTTTTAGGCTCTGTTTTTCACCCTTAGCAATGGAAAACTGTTTGCAGAAGAGGCTGCCAGAAAGGAAATCAAAGATTGCTGAAGTCTATTCTAATACATGGTGTCTATATTTATGCAGCCCTTGTCACAGCAGAGCAGAAGAAATGTCACTGGAACAGTTTTCTTACTGCCAGCAGGCAAGAGGTTTAAAAAGAGGCAGTATAACCTCTATTTGATGATGTCTTTGTACAAATGTTTAATTTGCTATTTCATTTAAAAATCATCTTTAATGTTGATTTATATTCCTGGCAGTGAAGTCAGGAGGTTGGCAATCCCTTTCCATTTCAGTCTGTGCTCTGACTGAATCAATAATGCAGATCAAAGAGAAGTCTTCCAGCACTCACATTTTATCATCCTGAATGTTTTCAAGTTCTCACTCTCTCACTACTCATGAGCAGATTATGTAACTAGATTGATAATTCTGAAGGTCAAATAGTAAAGATTGAAACATTGTATTATTAAGACGACTTTGGAAATTATTGCACTGAAACAGAACATCAACTGAATGCTTGCTTCAGTCTTTCATAGGGTCAGCCATTTGTTTTCATGCCATAGAACTGAAAATTAACTGCATGTTATTATCCAGTCTAAGTCTTGCTTTCCATCCAAATATGTCAAGCTGACATTTTGATTGCCTTAGTAATTGGAAAATATTCAAGGACTTGAATTCCATCACTAACGGCCCTTCTGTGAATTCAGAATAATAACTGACGGTTCATGACCTAATAGCTCTGAAGAACGTGAAAACCTGCCTTGGTATCCCCCTCGAGTCTTCTGCTCATTCCTTTGCAGAGTATTTCACAGGCTCAGCACCCTGACACTCGAAGAAACGCAGACCACGCTACCCCATCACCCAGCGCCTCGCCCTCAGCAGCCTTTAACGGTCACCGCGCGCCCGCCCCGCGCGCTCAGGGGGCGGGGCCGGAACGCGCCCCGCCAGGCGGGAACTTAGCAGCCACGCCCCAAAGCCCCGCGCCCCGGAAGAGCTTTCGCCGAGCGACCCGGAAGCAGCGGCGGCGAAGGAGGGTACTCGGTGGGGTGGCTCGGCGGGGACCGGCGTTATGTTTCTAACTGTGGCGGCTTGTGAGTGGCGCAAGGATAGGCGGGGCTGGAAGGTGGGAGGCGGTGGCAGGCGCGGGGGTGGCCTTGGAGGCGGGCGGGGGCCCAGGCAGCGGCGGCGGTGTGACCTGCTCTTCACCCGCTCTGTCCGCAGGGCCTGCGCCTCCCGACAGGCAGCGGGTCACGCCGGAACTACATCTCCCGGCGTGACCCGCGCCGCCTCGTGTCGGGGCAGGGCGGCCGTCGGAGGACGCGAGGCCCGGGCGCGAGGAGGCGGGACTGTTGACCTCGGGGAGATGGAGCCCCCGGGGATGGGGATGGGGGGCTGTCGTCCCGGGAGCGGAGTGAGGACGAGCAGCGGGGCCGGCTGTGAGCCGTGCCCCTCTGGCAGGGCCCGCGGGGAAACTCGAAGGAGGTGGAACTTGGGAGCCCGCAGCAATGAGGTTAAGAAGCTTCAGGTCTTGAGGGGAAGAACGGGAAGTTGCTGGAGGGACATGGGGGTGTGGGGGAAGAGTGTGAGGAGAGGAACATGCCCGTGGCGGTGTTTGGGTAAGCTTGGGGTGTGGTGAAGGATCGGTGTGACAGGAGGCTAGCTGGGAGCTCATGGTGGCCTAAACAAGACATGCACTGACAGAGTATAGATGAGCAATTTTTAAAATTTTGGATTCTTTTTGCATTTATGCTGTAGATATAAAGTTACTTTAAATTCACTGAGTTGGCGGTAAAAAAAAATAAATTCTGCCTGTTTCATGCCATGTGGTGGGTTAGATGAGGAGACCTAAAACCAGCCATGTGAGAAGGTTAGTCTCACCTGAGAACGGCTCCCTGGTCTGGTTCCCCGTGTGGCCACACAAACCTTGTCCTGGCATGGCGGCAGGAACCAGAGCAAGTAGAGGAGAGCGGGGCTGCAGTTCTCACCTGGAGCGTTAGGTCATGTCTGCCTTAACTGCATGTTCAGCTATGGAATTTGTGTTCAGCATTGGAGCTGTGTATTGAAACCACTGGAACAAGCACAGTCTGTTTTACTAGTGCTGCATTTGCACAGACGTAAAGGTGGTATGACTGGAAAAAAGAGCAGGCAATGGGGAGCATGTAGATGGAAGGACGAGGGGTAAATCTGTTTACATGATCTATCTGGGCCTATTGCAGAGGCAGGCAGTGGAAGATTCTTAATCTTTATATGTTGTATATAAAGGAAACAAGATAAAACGATAACTTTCTTTTCTTCTCTTCTTTGCGCTGCAAAAAACCCCCCCAAAAAACAGTGGCCAAGAGCAAATCTAAGTAAGTGATGTTTTACTCACCAGTTTTTGTTTTCTGCTACCATCCTTATCTTCAGGTGACTTTACAAAATATTAGGCTTGTCTAGAATTTTTTAATATACCTGAGAGAATTGCAGTGTTGGAGTCTAGTTGCATCCTCTCTGTCCTTCTGCATGAGTGTCTCTTCACAGGTAAGTACAGAATAGCATGAAAAATCCCCTAGGTTCTAGAATTGCTGCTAAGGTGAGGTTTTGCCCTATGGGCTGTCGTGTCAAGCTGAGCTGTAACATCCAAAGCGCCCTGCACAGGGGAAGTACACCTCTGTTCTTCATGATTAAAGAGAACTTATAAGTTGTCCACATCATCTTCCACTTGTTTACCTTTCATACTTTTTAGCTGAAGAGGGCAAGCCGATGTACAGTGTGGGTCTTTGTTGTTTCTGGGCTGGGCTTTGGGCAGGTGCTGGGAACCTTTCTCAGAGGCAGGTGCTGAACACTTCCCCATTCTGGCGTGTTTGTGTGCTGATATGTGAGGAGTGGATGGGGCGAGGTCAGTGCTTAGGGCATCTTGATTTCTTCTATTATCCAGCTCAGGAAAGATGTTAGTGGGCTTTGGAAGAAAATTAGTCACAGTTCGTCAGACTGCAAAGAAAGCTGATGTGTTTTAAGGGTCGGAAAGGAAGGAATGTATACTTTCAGCACACTGGTAGTCTTGCAGGGTGGGTGCAAGGAGACAAGATTATGTGGAGAGAATGACTTGCATACAAAATGCTGTTTGTAAGAAAATTAGCTGGACAACTCCAAGGGGCTAAACTGAGAGATTCATGTGAATACATATGTGAAGATATTCTTCTGATTCTCAGAAACCACATTCTGTTCAAGTATTACATTTGGTACTGCACAACCTCACGAATGATGGCATTTTCTGGTTGTTTTTTTTTTGGTTTTGTTTTTAAAGAATCAGCCCCCAGCAGAGCCAGTACTAACCACTTTCTGGGCTTGAAGACATTCTTCTCTTACAGTATTTCTGTCCAATTATCAGGATTTGAATTAAGAAAGCACTTCCCAAGTATATGCCTGACAGGGAAGAGAGCAGTTTGACATCTTGGTGTTCTACTGTTGCCTGTTTGCAGAAACAAACACAGCAGAGCAGGATGTTTCTGCAAGGTGAAAAAGCAGCTTTTAAGAATAGTGTTACTAATGTTAATGTAGGGATAGGTGTGGTTTTTCCTTTTTTTTTTTCCCTGATGTTACTCTCTCTGTTTTTTGTATAGTCCCATATATACTTCAGGAATATTTTATTTATCCTTCTATGCTCCCCTTGGGTTTTCTCCCCACATCCCAATAGTTTTGCACTGTTCTTTTCTGCTTCTGCTCCTAGTTCTGTTTCTTCATTGGGCAGCAAGCTTTTTGAACAAGGTGTATTGTTCAGAAAGGGCTTGGCCTCAGATAAGGGGTGCACAAGAATTTCACGCCCTGGTCATACTGATGCCACTGATTCGTCCAGAAAGGGGAAACTGTACAGAGGCTTTGGAGAAGTGGGCAAGGTGTAGGGGAAGGAGTCCATGAAGTTACTGGTGCTACATGTCACACCTGCAGTAGGGCATAGGAGAGAACAGTAACTAGATAATCCCTAGGCTATGCTTGGTGAGTTGGTCTGCAGGGATCCAGTGTTCTTCCTATGTATTTTGAACTCAATGGTGAATTTGTTTGCAAAGCTGCAAAGGGAGAGCTCGAGACCATGCTGGTCAGAGCTATACAAGTGAGGAAGAATGGATGTCCCTTCAAGGTTAATTTTGACAGACCATTTTGTATTAGAAGCAGGAAAATCAAGGAAAATAAATTGAATGCCCACACGCAGAGATGTATCCATTTCTTTATTGCAATGGAAGAGAAACATGTAATTTATGGACTGGTTAAAGGGTTTGACCTTTCTTTTGAAACTTCAAAAGATGCCCCGTGTCTGTCAGGGAAGTTGCGCAGATCTCTGCATAATTCCAGGTTGGGGACGTGAGGGGCTTTCTCCATCTCCTGGCCTGCCCTGTTCCTAGGGACACTGCAGCTACTACCAGTCCACTCCACAAACCGAGAGCCCTCCTGTGGGGAAGGGGGTTCACATAGCAGGGTTAATGTCTGTCAAGCCCTGTATCTGTAGCAGGATGAACAGTGCCAAGGGGCCCTGATTCTCCTTTTACATGTCCCTTATTCCAGCCTCTCTGCTCGGGTTCCTCTCTGCATGTGAAAGTGATGGTTTGCAATGCAGCGTTATCTACAGCCCGAACTTCTTTAACTACCATCATCCTTCCTGTCTTGCCATTATCTTTTGAGCCATAGCAACTCAATTGTGTGCTGATTTTTTTTTTTTTTCCATTTTTTTTCTTTCTTTCTTTCCTGTTCCCCCTGCCCAGTTTTGTAGAGGAGCTACTTCTTTCTGGGCTTGTATTCTGTTCTGGAGTTACTTATTAGAACTTGGTGCTGGAGCTTATGATTTATAGTGAATTGGAACTCTGTGTTGTAAATTTAGCATATAGTATTGACTCTCCCATCCAGAACATCCAGGAAGTTGAAAGGTAGTATGTTATGTAGTTGTGCCAAATTATTTTTGCTAAAAGCTTGTGCATTTGACCATGGCCTGACAGAGATGTGGCGAGCTGTTGCTGTGTGCCTCTGCGCTGACACAGAGACATTCCTTGTGACTTTAGATACATTCTGGTGAGGATGAAAAGTGCAGCCGAGACGGGCTACTGTTTCAACATCAGGAGACTCCGACTGCAGGAAAAACTGGTCCTGCTGAGATACGATCCCATTGGTAAGAGCTTGGGAAAGAAATCGGCCTGCTTTGTATAAGCTCCTCTGACTGTGTAGGGGAAAAGATTTGAATATAACAGGATTTGTCCCATCTAAGCAGAGTATGCCATAACATGTTTTGTACTCAGATGACTATGTGGTTGCTGTTCTTCATGACATTCCAGTGGGAAGTAAATGTTACCCTCATCTCACAGATTGTGGTAGTGAAACAAAGTAATGACTTACCCAACACATCAGTCGTTGATGACAGCCATGCCACATGTCAGTGGCAAAGCAAAGTGACACAGGAGTTCTTTCATTCTGTTTCTTCATGTGGTTTGCTAGACTCTGCTACCTCCAACAAGCAGCCACGAAGAATGCATCAATAGAAATGTTCTGTTAAGCTGCCATGGATGCTCTAGACAATGAATCTTAACCATCACTTACAAAATGGACTTCTAAAGAAATAAATGCAACTTCTTCCTCCTCCACAAATGATACTGCTCTCCGGATTACAGTTTGTGGGTTTTATGTTCCTCTGGTCCTTGCAAATTTTCTTGGTTTTAGAATCTGATTTGTTGGGGGTTATAGCACTTGCCAAGAAGCCTTTTGTTCACCAAGGCTTTTGAAAGGTGACTAAGAGCTTGAATTTCTGGGGGAGGAACCAGTCTGTAGGTAACCTTAAAAAGCTTATTTTGTGGAAATTTAGAATTTAAACCAGACCATGCTAGAAATAGCATGGTTGAGTTAATACAAAAAAGGCTTATTTCAATCTATAGAATAAAGAAGTATATTAAGCAGCTCTAAGTAGATAACATAATGCAAGGCCAGTAGTTATGTAGTCCAAGCTTACTTTATCTTACAATTTTATATTCTTGTTGGATGATGAACCATTTAATACTCAGATCTAATAGCTTTTTATGGGAGGTGAGAGAAACCACCAGAGAAGCAGTATGCTCTCAGCAAAGCACTTATGTTGACAGAAGTTGTGGCTCTCCTGAATTCCAAACAGAAGGGGAATCAGAGAATAAATTAACTGCATCGAAACATTGTGCAAAGTGATTCTCCAGAAGCTTTGCAACTTGTAGGAAATATGAAGAGTGGAGAGCTCAGTCTAAGCAGCACTTCTGTTGCAGAACATGTAGTAGGTCGTTGAGGTACAAAACTGGAAGTAATTAAGAAAAACAGCTCTGATCTTTGTAGCTTGTAGTAGAACACAAGTGAGGAATTGATGTGCGAAAGTGCTGCGTGTGTGAAGGGAAGTAAATTTGAGTCTGGATACCAGCTCACATCAGGAATATGTTAGGAAGCATTTTCACTTGGCATGCATTTTCACCTTATGTTTTGTACTTCTCAAAAACCTGGGACCTCCACAGAACGAAGCTTTTTAGTTAAGTAGCAGCAGTAGTGCCCAAGTTTCACTACCTCCTAACGGCAACAACAGAATGTGTTACTAAGTTGAAGTATTTCTTAAAGCGAAACTTTTATGTGGAAGAAGAGATTTTGGTTTTGTGTGGATTGCTCTTGCATAGCTTTCAAAGGAATTAATATAATGAAGTTCAGTGGGAACAATGGTCTTTTCAAGTGGCATTATAAAGCTTTACTTTGCTTTAGTTTTCTTTTTTTTTTATTTTTTGGTAGTGCATTGGCTATGCCTAACCTGTAGTTGAACTGACTTTGCTAACACCTGTGTCAGGCATTGGAGGCAGGGTCAGTTTGTGCCTCATCGAGATCCACTGGACTCTTAGTTAACTTTTCAGTCAGTCTGTGAGACCAGCCACATCCACCTCATCATCGGTAGTTGTTTGGGCTCTGGAGTTGAAGGGTAGTAGAAAGCAGTAAGAGCCTATTTTTGTCCCTACATCAAGCAGCTGTGACTCAGAGTAGTCACACAGAGCAGCTGTTGAATGTTTTCAGCCACTCAAATCCTGATGCTTATTTTCACAGAGGTAAAATGGACCTCTTAGGAACTAAAAGTTGCACGTCCTAAAGTGAAAGCACTACTAAACTCTTTCAAGAGCTGGTTGACAGCAGCGCTGTGCCAGTCAGTTGCTCCACACTTACTTAAGCAGCCAAGGCAGCCAGGAGAAAAGGACATAGGCTCATCAAATTGAATCTTAATGCTTCAGGCTTCTTAACAGATTCTTTTTTTCCATATAGCAAAACAACGCGTCCTCTTCACAGAGAAGAGAAAAATCCGCTCTATCTGAACCATGACTGGACTTGATTTATGCACAAGGAGAGGACAGTTTGGGGGGGAGGACAGGGTGAACGCTGATTCAGAAATCGAGCAACGTGGGCTGAGAAGAGAGGAAATGAACTGGGATCACCATCTCCTGTGATTTGAAGGCCATTGTGAATAAAACAATGTAGAGAGAGAAAATTCTTCATGTCTGGACATAGATCATCACAGTTACATTTATTTATCTTTTGAGTTATTTTTACAGTACTAAAATAAAAAAAAATTAAATAGCAAATCCCATTGTCTGTGTTTTCTATTGTGAAAGAGGCTGTAATCTTCAAAGGAACTATTGTTTTATAAGGCAATAAAAATTAACATTTTCCACAGCAGGAATTCAATGGCAGGATTACAAGTTTTTCTAACCTACCAGCAACAGATTGAACAGTAGTGACCACGGGCCAGTGTCATTCCTTGACTGGGTAGTGTTGCACCAGCTCCTTCCAAGGAATGGAGGCAGCAGTGGGAACCTGATGAAATATGATGAGCTTTTGGATAAGCTATGACCATGGCCAAAAGGGCTCTATTATTTTCAGCCAGGTAAGCAGGACATATTTTTCACTCCTGGATTTTTGTCAAGCATGAAGAAACTTGTCAGCTGAAGTAGCTCTCTGAGGTTTTTTGGAAGCTCTTCTTGTAATTAGCTCACCTATGTTGAGAGCAATATGGCTAGAAACATTTTCCAAAGTCTACCTCAGTAGCACTCTTGTCCTCTTCCCAGTTTGAGGGGCTTTCTGCAGCCTGGCAGAACTGCAGAGGGCGGTGCTGCAGCCCCCACCTGCGGTGTGCAGGAAGAGATGGGCCAGGGCTTGATGTACAGCACTTTATTGCCAGCCAAATGCCAGCCTTGGTGTCTGGAGCTGAGGACTAAAGTTGCAGTCTCAAAGCTAATGCTCTGCTTTGTGTGCTGTCACTGCATGTCAGAAGTTCTGATAAAATCAAGTAAAAATATTACCAGGAGCCCAATACTGTCCAGGTGTTCTGCTTAAGCTTCATGTGGTTCAGTGTAGCACATTGTGTGGGACGGCCACAAGCCCAATGGTGTGTGTGGGGCCTGCAGTGCTGTGTTTGAAAGACTCACCACCCCCACCCCATCTTACTGTTTTGGAACAAGAACTAACAGGATTCCTCAAATAAGAAGCAAAGAGACTTTCCTGGTCTTTCCAATCAGTAGAGGACAACCTTAGTGCAGTCAGGAGAATAATGCTGTCTGGGCTAAGATAAAATCAGCACATTGAGCTAGACAATGTCAATTAGAAAAGGTCCTGAGGCAAGTCCTTCCTGTAAGGATATGAAGATTGTGTCCCCAATGCCTGGATGCTCACTGATGCAACACAGTTAGACTTCCTGATCATTTCCTCCATGGGTAACTTGGGATAGTGAGCCAGGAAGAAGGCCAGTGCTCCCACAAAACTGTCTCCAGCTCCCTAGAATAAAACAACAAACAAAGTTAAGTGCACTTGTGCAGGGAGACGTTTCAGATGCATTTACTGGAAAGACAAAAGTTGCAGCACTGATTGCAGTCAGGAAACTGTTCAGGGCTTGACTTCAATTCACTTTCTATGCCAAGGAGATTCTGCCACATTTAAACTAATTCCACAATAACTGTCTTTGTGCCCAGCTGCTGAATCAATGTACACATTATAATATGGCATAAACTTAGAAAGAAATGCAAGTGTGCTAGAGTTCAGCAACATGCTGTTATAAACACTACTTTTGAAACTTCCTGTTGCTGGAGTGTCCGATTTTGATTTCTCAACCTGGTTTCATTAAACCTATGTTTCTCTCATTGAACTTCTGTTTTTCATAAAGGGCAGTGGTAGAAGGGACAGAGAAAAGGGGAAAATAATAAGCCGTGTGGTCTGTGGTGTCTGTAAATTCCTAGTTGCAGAACGATACATTTTGATGTCTCCAGAACTTAGCTGTTGCTCATTAAAAAGGTCTATGCTGTGTCTATCAAATATTTCACTCTTACTCCTGGGGCAAGCTTTGCCACCTGTGCAGAGTATGACCATCGTGATGGAGGACAGCAACATCCACCTGGAGCTCTGGCAGCCATGGCCCTCTTGAGCTGCCCGTTCCCAGGCCGTGTCTCCCGTGCCCAACTTGCTCTGGCCTTCTAGCCCAGATACCACTAGTTCTGCTCAGATCAGCTGGGAATGACAACTATTTGCCTCCCATGTGCTTTTTAACACTAACTGTTTGTTTTGGTGCTCTGTAGTGTCCCAAACAAGTGGCAAAATGAATAATTTTTAACTTGATCCCTGAAGGTGTTCAAGGCCAGGTTGGATGGGGCCTTGAGCAACCTGCTCTCATGGGAGGTGTCCCTGACATGGCTTGGGGGGGTTGGAACTAGATGATCTTTGAGGTCCCTTCCAACCCAAACCATTCTAGGATTCTATGATTTCATTCTATAGTGTCCCTAAAACTGGCTTGATTTCTCTGGCCAGACTGGTAGCAATTCTTGTTGGTACCATAAAACTGGTTCTAAGATCCCCTTTTTTTAATCATACTTTTACACCATTAAAAGCATTTCACTGGACACTCTGGTAATATCTTATGTCATTCAAGAACCAGCGCAGGGACTATCTCCCCTGAGGGGTTTTGCCTCAGTAGTTGTAATAAATAGGCCCCAAGAGTCACAGAACTGGACTGGAAAAAGTAAGTGAAGACAGCTGAGCAAAATTTCTAACTGGAAGCTAAGGCTAAGGCTAAGGCTAGGAAGTAGTTTTCCGGTTTTGCATTCTAGTGGTTCTCAGCATTAAACTCCTCCTTACCCTAAAATCAGCTGCATATAATATCATTCCAGCAAAAAAATACCTCTTCACAGCAATCTGTTTGTAATGTTACCAGGGCAGAGCAGCATGGCAAGGGAACCCTACAGGGGGTGAGTGCAGGATATGGGTGCCCGCCCCTTGCCTTGTCTCCCTGCCCAGCCCTTCCCCAGCACTGTTTGCATTGGTGTTCCCCAGCAGGAAACTCCCTGATTAATTCCTGCTCAGCATGAATTTAGACGCTGTCTTCCATCACCTTCACAGCGGGGCACGATGGAGAGTGCTGCCTGGCAAATTACAAGTTAATAAGCAAAGTCGTACCCTGGCATGCAGCTGTTTCAACAGTTCTGTGTTCCTTGTGAATAGGTGAAGAGTTTTATCACTTTCTATTGGGCCTTTGTCTCTCTTCTGGTTTCCAGAGTGCTCCCACAATGGCAGGTGGAGCAGGAGCAGGTGACTGCTAGTTAAGCATTGCCAGTGGCTTTTGTCTGATGCATAATACAAAAATCTCCGGCCCATCTCTGAATTTATAATCTAATCGGCACGGGATTGATTATTAAAGCTATTTTGTCACTGCTGTTACAGATAGAAGTAGAATTTCAGCAAGCAGATCTCTTACACTGTAGCTCTGGCAGGAAGAACTCATCATTTTTATGTCAGATACTTCTTGTACAGTGATCACTGGGTAATGGAAGTGGCCAAATATTTTTTTAATGAAGAATACTCAGAATATCTGGTGTCAAACAGCATAAATTATTACCTGGTAGCAGCATGGAGCAGAATACTGCCTTTTTGATCATTTTTTTTAACGGAGGTACTAAATACTGCCCCAAATTATTGCTGCACTGTTAGCTACTGGAGCAAAAAAGACTAATGGCATATCACCCAGGTCCTGGTTTGGATGACGGCGAGAAGGAACCGAAGTTCTCCCTCCAACATTACTGTGCCTCTCCACTTCTGAGTGATGCTCTGAGGTTGTGAGACAACCGTAGATCTCCCTTTTGGCAAGGCTGAACTACATTAAATGACTACAAAGGTGGACAAAGGAAGGAGGTGAACAGCAGACTTTCATACAGAACAGAAAAAGGCCTCCTAGTATTTTTTTTGCCAGAGAAAAGATTACGGGATGATTGGAGAATGTACAGACAGATTTGATGTCAGTAAACTTTTGCTGAAATCTGTACTTTCCATGCATAGACTGAGTCAGTCAGTATCTCTACAGCTTAGCCACTGCAGACCCTAAGGGTATTATAAATTGAGTTGTTGGTAAGTAAATGTCTCGTGTGTGGGGTGCTTTCAGCATAGGAGCTACCACTCTGAGACCAGCAGCACTATCGGGCTTATTCTGTAGATACCCTGTTCAGCCTTGCTCTGGTCTGTGCAGACATGACTGGTCAAATGTGACTTAAGGAGCAATAGCAGAACCGATTCAGTGGCAGGGTTAGCTGAGATAAGAGCTATTTCCAGCCTACAGAAACAGAAAGACCTTCCCTCTTTGGTATTGTGGATTAAACTACATTGGGTTTGGTAGATTCAGCAAAGGTCAGCACAGAGCAGAAGAAGGAAGGGGCTCAGAGTAAAATCAAGATTATCCAAATTCTGGATTAGCAAATATTAGTGTTACATTTAGCTGTAAGAAAAAAACCCAAACATACTATTTTTCAAAAATAATGAATTTTGAAGGCATATTCATTCTGCCCACTGACAAAATATAAATGCAGAATAGGTAATATTTTATGTTCTTCAGCATTTTTCTTCCAGGAATCCTAATGCATTGCAGACTTTGAGAGAATCCTCATATCCTTGAGTGCCTGGAGACAATTAATTCTGTAATTATAAAAATATAATTTAAGTTTTATTAAACAAGAACCTTTCTCTAAAGCAGGAGATGCTAGTTTGAATGAAATAAAAATTGGATCAGATTTGTCTGATATGGCACAGCTAGCGCTAAAATGCAAATGTTACGGTTTTGACTAAGTTTTATGGTTTTGAAGCAGTTTTGAAAACCTATTTATATTCTGTGCCACTCGTCTGGAAGGTCCTTGTTTTCCTGTGTCTGGAAAAGGGCATTTTTGTTTGTTACAATCCAGCACTGATTGAGATTCTGTGCCTCCAGAGAAGAGAAAACCCACAAACCCACTTCTATTTATACCTTAGTTTTTGTTAGTCCTGATTTGTCAGAAGATGGTTCACAACTTCAGTATAACTATTTTTATAGGATGCTGTCCTGAGAAGCTTTTTAAGGAAAGTGCTTTGTAAGTGGAAACCATATTGTTCAACAGTCTTTCCAGCAAGTAAAGCATTTTTCAATCAATCATGCGTAGAATAAGAGGATACATTTCACTTATACAATAAGATGACTTGTTCACCAAAGAAATTTGGAGGCCAAAAGGCCAGAAGCTACAGTTAATGGTGTTGCAGCAGTTGTACTGCCTTGCTGCAGGGCAACATTTTGCTCAGCCCTTGCCCTCCCAGCTGTTCCTCTTGGGCAAAAGTAATGGCACCCATGTAAGAATGGGAGGGGGTTCTGGCTCCTGAAACCTGATGCTGTTACTGAACCTCAGAAAACTTTCATTGGGTGGTGTTTCAAGAGGTCACAGTCCAGGTACGGTCTGTGTATTACATGCATTCATTTCATCAAATACACTGTAAGAGCACATTACCAAGTCTTAAAAGGAATGATGTTGCAAGCAGTACAAGAGAAACACTAGGCATGCCCGTAACGATAAATTCTTCATTTGGTGAATAAATCAAAATATCAATCCAAAAGCTGTCAAAAACTGCATTATAATGTAGAATCAATGCTGCTGCTTGCAATGATGCTCATAGTCTCCTAGAAACACTCACAGCAGTGTGCCCATGAACAAAGCCTGAGGATTCCATTGATTTAGCCCAGTCTAAATGTATGGCAATGCAGAAATGCCCAACTCTGTCAAAAGAATTGGGCCTTGGAGAATTCCTGGTGTATTTATAGCACTCCATAACCATGTGATACTGGATTATGCTAAGGATGTTACCACTCGGTGTCACATCTGCCAAACATTCCTTGCCTACGCTGTACCCAAACTACAAATTAGCCCTACGTAACACAAGAATAACTGCCAGTGAAGACGCTTGCTATCTGTTCCTCGGAAGTGGAGAAAGCCTACGTCTCTCTACAAGAATCCCTGGGTTGTGCTTTGATGAAAGGTTACTAGTGGAACCAGAGAAACATTTCCAGCCTTCGGGATATATTCAGACACTTTTGTGTCAAGAGGGTCTATGTCTCAGCTAAGAGATAATTTCAGCTGAAATGCTCAGAGAGTAAAATATCCCTTGGTAACAGTGGCTGAATCAGTTCTACAGCTTTTGTTTGTTTGTTTTTGTCTTTATTTTTATGATTCTCTTCTCCCTGAAACAGACCATGTTTATCCTCTATGTGATGGAGAACGGTTTTGTTCTGGAAATGTTACTGGCTAGGTTTTTATTTTTACTTTTGCATTTATTTGCTTGTGCAATACTTTTTTTCGGGGAGGGGGGAGGAGGAAGTGTGGTGTGGTGTTTAATATTCCTTATGTTCCACTGGAGAGGTATTTTGGCAGTTTGAATTAAGACAGTGTTTAAATTATACTAATTCCACAAAATCTTGAAACTCCTGAAATTACATGAATTTTACTATCTTCAAATTATTTCCTAAGCTCCCTAGCAAGGGTGACTACTTCCATGGTGTATGGGGTTGCTGACCCTGTGCGGGAGGACTGCTGTCTTTGTAGGCACCCCACACATACCGGTGGGTCTCTGCACAGCTGTACTTACAGTAACACCCCTGTGGTCACAAACCTCTAAAACCTTAAATATTTGAAAATTACAAAGAGATTTTTCACTAGCACAGTTATTCCTATATCTCTGCATGGTGTTTGGAGGCAGAACAAAATGATAAAAACCCCTTAACATGGAACTGCCAAGTTTTGCAATAAAAAAAAGAAATGAACTTGAAAGAAATAGCAGCTATTGCCTTTTTAGGTGTAAGTTGGGCTTTTGGTGCAGACTAGAGAGCCCTGCAAAGCTACTTGGGTTGAAGATAAAGGAGAAGTACTAGAAGCACACTGTGCCCTGGACCTTTAGGGTCTGGATCCACAACTCCATTACCGTGCTTAATCTGTGCTCTGGTAGCTGAGTGTTTCTGCAGTCTTGTCACGAAGACAAGCTAGAACATGTTACTCTAAGCCCAAGGGAATTACATAGAGAGAATCCATGTTAGCAGTGCTCATCTGTTCCTTTCTTCCCCTCTGCCTTCCCTAAACACACACGGACACTGTCTGATGAGGTCTGCACTCTCCAGAGCAAGCCAAGGGGAACTGTTAAACTGCTGCCCCACCACACGCTCCTTCCTGGCAGTCAGGTACGGAGTGGCTGTATTCAGCTGCTGTTTAACAACAGCAGGAGGTGTAAGCTAACACATTTTAATTTGTACTCCCTGTAGATTGACAGTACACTCTTAATTCCAGTGATTCAGACTGAAGTTTCAAAATAGGCTTAAACCAATTCATGGTTATGTTATTGTTGAAAGGCTCAGTCTCCACTCATGTTTTTATCTTTGTCTCACGTTCCCACGCCCTCCCCTACATCAGATCTAGCACTCGTGCAGCCAAGCAGCAAGGCAGATCAGTTCCCTGATCCATCTGAAGACTAAGCCAGCCAACACTGACCAAGAAACATTAGTTTCCACCCAGATCAGCAAGCTGCTGTATTACCACATGATAGCTAGTCCAACACAAAGGAGAAAGAAGTTAGAAACACTCCTTTCAGCAGCAGCATGACCTTGGACCAGCTTAAGCCAACTGTGAAACCTCACCCTTGGTCAACATCAGGCAATTCATTAACTTAGTTGTGCATTCAAGTCCTAGTACTCTGGCTTGTTCACACAGGGAAAACCGTCTGTTCCACTCTTCCCCCAGTACCCTGTGGGCTGGGACTGGAGGAATGAGAGAACAATCATGCTTCCATTCTGTATCTTTTCCAGATTCGGTTCTGGGAAGCCGTGGGAAGGAGCAATCCCTGCTTTTCTTGCATTTATGCTGTGCCGTACTTGCACAGCCATGCATGGGGAAAATGTCTTGCTCATTTACTCAAGCTGAAAAAGGGCTGTCAGCTGGTTCTCCACATGTCTTGAGAACTCAGAGGTAGCTAAACTACACCCATTGTAGACTATGAGCTGAGAAACATCAAAACCAAAGCACATCACAAAATGCTTCACATCAGCCATCAGGAATTTTTACCCACTTCCTGACAGATTTCCTGATGGTTTATTAGCAGTGATTAATCAGCCTGACCATTAACCCCCTGCATTCCTGAGAGATTAATCTCAATACAAGGCCTCCTCCATGCATTTTCTTTCCTTTCTGAAACATCCTACTACATTAAGTTATTCACTGTTTCTAAAAAGATCAATGGCAAGCATTACAGATGCATGAATTGTCCTTGACAGTTATCAGGTTTGTGGTGAATGTTGGAAATAAAACATACAACATTCACAACTCCTCAATTCTTAATTTGTAGGTCAACTAAAAAGCACAGCTGAAAGTACCTGGAGATCTGGCAATATCACACAGTCCTGCTTTACATTTCAAAGCCCCTATACATCAACTGTTTTGAAGGCAGGTAATTGTGCTCTCATTTCACATGATGGGAAAGGATCAAGAATGTTAGGAACACCCACTTTGAGACATCTGTGGGTTGAATCCATAGCTCCTGATCTTGCACAGACTTTTTTAACGGGAGTCACATGAGGTACCCCTCCTTTGAAAAAGAGGCACAGCTTGGGAACCCCAAACCTGAGGTATCCAAAATTAGTAAGCGGACCTTCACAAGTTGCCCACAGATCTGTTAAGACTCACAATCGGGCTCAGAAAAGAGAAGCTCCCACCTGGCTGTTTACAAGAAAAATACTGCAAGGTGTCTGTGAGGCTTTCTCTTAACGCACACTGATGATACCTGGGAGGGAGCACGGGAGAACTTCACTCTGCCAATAGCAATTTTCCAGTATGGCACTCAGCACCAGGGAAGAAAGTTATTCTGTGTTACAGACTAAGCCCCAAAAGCCAACAAAGCACTTACTCACAGGGAGGACTCTGTTTTCTGGATCATCGACACAATTCAATGTGATGATGCTCACATAAACTCCTTTCAACTCCAGATAGCATTAATGAGAGGTGACGAATTTATTTCTTTCTTACACAATGGAGTAAGAGCACTGAAACAGGAACTCCACAGACTGTTCTGAAAGCAAGAGATCCATTTTGCTGAACCTCTAAGATTCCCATCAACCAAACAAGTTCCCACTACTCTGATTCCTATGCTACCAGAGTATGCATATTTTGTCAAGGAATACTCCAGCTTAGGATACACTTCTGTGTAAATTTTCAGTTTAGGCTTCAGTTAGCTTTTGCCTTGGTACCTGCTTCTACCCTGGTTTCACACTTAAGCTATGATCTGTGACCTCTTTTCATTTGAGCTGAAAGTTCATACCTCACAGACAAACTCAAAACCAGCAGAGGAAACCCCCCACACTTGGTTTTTGGGGTTTTGTTTGTTTGTTTGTTTTTTCTGGAGTGCATATAGAAAACTTACGACATACAAAATACAGTACCAGAAAACTCCCATTATGTTTCAGCTCAACACAAAACTCTCCAGTGGCACTCCTGCAAAGAACAGCACGTACACCAAGGTGTGTCAACAACAGGGAAGCATGCAGGCACCACCACTAACAGAGATAAGACTGACTTTCAGTTGAATATGCTACAGGAGCTGTATCTACCTTTCCCAAAGTTTGAACTTGCACAGAATTAAGAGTCCTCAGAAGGTTAATTTGTACTTCTCAAACTGGTTTATTCAAGCCTCAACAACATGCAGCTACTCTCCTACTAAAATCAAAAGCTTCACTTATCTCACTTCCTTGAGAAGTATTTCACTCTTCATTATTCCTGTCAGACTCATGCCAACTTGTAATTTCTTCCTAACAAAGCTCACACTTGTGTTAATTCACAAATTTCATTTAATGAACGAATGAAACTAGAGCTGAAGCCCTGCCCAGAATATATTGTGTTATTCTGATAGTATACTGCAAATACTTACAGTGGGTTTCCCTTCCAGATAATGAGCTCCCCAGCCAGGAGAGAACTGGCCAAATTGTCACCTACTGTGTCACTCAGTATCATGTCAGGGGCTGACATGGCTTCAGGACCCCATAGTCTAACAGCCAAGCCAGAAGGGGGAAATCTCCTTGCTGGGCAATTTCACTAGCCACATGTCGTTTTTTTTTCTCTCAGACTGAAAATGTCAAAAGACTCTTAGTGAACCCATCTAATCTGACGAGATGCACTCAGAATGACACAACTGCCATCTCGCCTGGAATTGATCAAAAAAACAGGTTTTTTTTGCATGAAAGCTCCATATGCTCAAGTGCCTCTTTCAAAACCACAGTATCTAGCCTTTATTGGCTGGCCACTGCTCCCGCCTACCTCTGAACTACATAACCTGGAGGGAAAAAAAACCCACCAAACTTAAGGAGGTTTTTTTGTGTGAGCTCACTAGCACTGTCCTCTTGCCAGCTCCCTGCATTCTTTTTACTACCGAGTTTGTCCAATCTTTTTGATGTGTACTTGAGTTGTATCTCTCCTCTCTATGTTCAGCTAGATGTGACCTACAAGCCAGAACTGCTGCTCTGCTCTAGAGAATTGTTCTCTTGTCGTTAACCTGTGGGGAAGGCCTGCAGAAAACAGGGCTCCTGCACCTTGCTTATAGTCTTCAATATAAGGTGAGCACCAAGGCACTGCTTCTAACAAAAAGGCACTCTCTGCAGGATTGCCTATAAAATGGATCTTTACAATGAACATACTGCCTGCTTAATGATTTCAGTATCAAAATCACAGACACCAGCAATAAGCCACAAGCTTCCAGAGATTTTCCTTACCTTTTCCCTGTATTTCTGTGTCTATTTGTGCTTTGAAATGGATAAAACCAATACTCCTTATAGCTGTGGTGGGTTTACCTTGGCTGAGTGCCTGGTGCCCACCCCTAGTCCCTCTATCACTCCCCCCGCCCCCCACCAAAACCTCTGTCAGCAAGGCAAGCGGGGCAGTTGAAAAACATTCCTGCTGGAATTCAGGAATCTGCTTTTCTACAGCTGAGTTGTTGTAGAATAGCTGGTTTTATATCTTTATGTCTATCTCTACACGCACAAATACAAAAGAAAATGCTGATTTTCTCAGCAGAAGTGACAAAATCATTACACTCAACTACAAATTGGCTATTAAAGACATTGCTATAGGTTACTGACATCAATCACCAAAACTTATGGTTGTAGCTTCTTTCCATTTGCCTAGTTGAAGCTGTAAAATATGTTCTGTCCATGGGACAGGCTACTAAAGATTAACTCCTTTATTCTTGACAAGAAATAAAGCTTCTGGCATTTGCTGTGGTTAGGATTTGCAAAAGCAAGAAGCCTGATTTCCTCACTATTCTCATTTCTCTGTTCTTGTTCTTTTGAAACCTAATTATGCAATATCACTGATCCAATGCAAACCTTTCTGGTTTCTGTAGTGGCGAAAATTACTTAGCAAAGAAAACTCTGTTGGGGGAAATCAGGTCCTAGTTCAGTATCAACGTTACTGCAATTGGTATTTCTGGGTAACTCAGTAGGGCAAGGGGCTCCAGAGCCAGGTTTGCCTTTTCTCTCACCATAGTCAGACTGATGTGAAGAAACTGAGAAGAGCAGGTTATGTTCCACAAAAGCCAGGACGATACCTGGTTCTGCAGAGACTACCTTTAAAGAAGAAAAGCAGGCATATGACATTTGTAAACTAACCACAAATGCAAGAGGTAAAAAATGATGAGGAGTTTGGCCAAGAATATGCTGCACTATTACACAGTGGATCACATTTTCAACTTCCTACAGCTCAGGCCAGAAAAAGATACTTGGGAAGGTGACACCCTGGATGTGCCAGAAGCATCAGCTTCTACTAGCTATTTTTAACTGCAGGAATTTAATTTAAAAATATGGCTGCACACAGTTGGTCTTCCTTCCTCTCCCTTTGTGCATCTCAGATATTCCAGAGTGCTGTGCACCATTGCAACTGACACTGTCTTGTGTGCAAGCACCGGCAACCCAGTATCTGCTCTGAACACAGGGTGAGCTACATACCAGCCCTAAACATCCTCTTGGAGGAGATCCTGTGCTGGCTTCATCATAAAGACAAGGTGAGGAGAGCAAATCAAGAAAAGAGATGTAGCACATTCTGCTGCAGTGATTTTGGCTTGTGTTGCAAACCATAGTTAGCCCAAGAGAGGCAATAAAAGGGTCATTTCCTACTCTGCTCTCAATCTGTATAAATTATACTATTCTTTCATCTACTAAAGCATCCCAGAAGTGAGACAGCACAAAGATAGCTTCAAGATACTTCTGAACTCAGCCTTCCTAGACCTCATCAGAATGTAATCTCAGGTCCAGATATTGGATGCTGTGTCCTTCACGTGTTCTGGCCACCAAACAAAACATTTGAGTTGGTGCAAAAATGCTGTCAACATCCCTACTTTTTTTGTCCAGACCAACCAAGTGGGTTAACTTCCAAACAGTAACATTGCTCAGTATGACAGTAGTAGAGCCAAAGCACATGTCCTTGTAGCACATTTCCAAAAACCCCTTACAGCCTCTTCAAGAAGCACCCAATGCAAAGCAACTCTGCACTGCTATGTATCTTCTCATTGACATGGACCTCTACAGTGACGTCCAGTTCTAAAAATGAAGGCTGATATCCTTAAAAATTTTTATTCCAGTCCTAATTCTCTTTGAAGAGAAGCATAGAGAAGAAGTTAGGAAGCAGATTCATTTGCCACTGACAAGTCAGTCCCTGTGTGCTTTTGTTCCCCATCTAAATATCAGTGGTAAGAATAGTACTTTACCTCACATTTTGAGTACAGAAGTACCAAATAATGCCAGGTGCTTAGCAACTTTATATATATATATATATATACACACATGTATACGGAACAAAACTGTAGGGCTCAACAGGCAAAATGTCATTGCCTGATACTGATGGTGTGTATTTTGGTATCACTAAAATATCTGAGACAGAAATTCAGTTTTATGTGAGTTTTTTGTTGCCTCGATTCTGCAGTCTTAGAAGAGGCTTAGAAAATGAAATATTGGTTTTAAGGTTCTTTTTATTCTACATCTTCATTAAGTACCACCTTGCAATTTAATGCAGTTTGTGGCAAATGCTGATAGTGCTCTGGGCCCACTTCTCCCTGCCAGCTGTACCTCTGTTAAATTATGCATTTCCATCTGCACAGGACTGTAGGCTCTCTTCCACTTAGAATCAGGAATGGAGAGGGATTTAATTAGATGATCTGTGGTTGAGAAAAGGACTAGAGCAAAGCCTGGGTGGTCTGTGGAATCTTCCACTGGAAAACAAGGCTGAAAATTGTTCTGTACAGGCCTGCTTCTGTTTGCTCATTTTGTTTACATTCTTACAGATTAAAATAGATAGTTACTAGGCAGATAAACAGTGTTTCCTTCCATGACAATGCTGTCTAGAAGTTAAGAGAGTAGCATGGGACAATATAAGCCTGTGTTTCATTTTTGGCTACATCACCCCAACTCACTATGTAACTTGGAGGACATTTTTAGCTAGCTCTTCGAGTACCTAATCATTAACATTTACCTCCTTTTTTCCTATAATCTGTAAAATGGGGATAATATGGCTTTCTGTTCTCAAAGGTGAAAGAGGGTGCTTCCAGCTTGCTCCACCAGCTTCCTCAGTTGACCACCAATGCAGTGGGACACTTGCAATTCCTCTCGTCACTGATACCTGCACACCCTTAGGCCACCGACCAAGCCTTTAACAACTGAAGTGTCTTTGGAAGGCCTGAATCAGAAGCAGAAACTTATCATGAGTAAAGCAATTCCCATCTACACTTAGCTGTGAGTCAACTCAAACGCAGTGATTTCAATCATGTGCCCTTTCACAGTTCAGCTGAACTTCAGAACATAATAGATGCAGCTTTAAATAGATTTACAGTGCAGATTGCTTATTGGAGTGTCTGGCAGATTAACTTAGTCCTTATGGTTTTTCTGTTCCAAAATTCAATGGATTCCATATTTGTAAAAGAGGGAATGCAGAAGGCTAAGTCAGAAAGTGGGCTATGACTGGAACTAAATTTATTTATTAACCTATTTTGGTTGCATGTTAAAGAAAGGAAGCTATTATGCTGTCTGTTTGCGGGATGTTAATGGGAGCTCTGGGCATAATTACTCTGTGTTGGTGTGTGAATAAACCCCACTCATAGAGAAGCTGTTTGCCTGATAGTAACTTTTTCTCTTTCCTTCAGAAAGAAAGATGAGAGAAGAAAAAAGAATTAAAGAAAAAATAAAAGGAAAAAAAAATGTAAAAGGAAAGAGGATAAATAAAAAAGAAAACGGAAAAGAGAAAAAAGAAAAAAAAAGAAAAAAGAAAGAAAAGATAAAAGAAAAAAGAGGGAGGAGACCTTTCCCTTTGTGGTCACTTTACTCCTTAGTGCTACATCCTTGGGTAGGAAAAGGTTAAATACCCAACAACATTTTTCTTTTCTTAGCAACTTAGAGAAATGTACATCAGACACATCATCTGCCAAATGCTTCATTTACTACCAGCTGCATTTATACTCTGTTGAGAGATAGCTGAAATAAAATCACTGTTCTTTGTGCAAACAGCTTGCTAAATAATGTACGGCTACAAGATTATTAAATAGCAAAGGCATTTGATAATATTAAGAGTCAACCACAAGTCCCACTTCTGCTGATGCACAGAATTTTGAGTAATTAGTCATTGCACAGAGTGTTGTATTTATATCCCCTTGAGCCTCAGACGTTAGGCCACAAAGTCAGGAGACAAAGAATTTCTGTTATTAGGAGGACTGTTTTGGATTTATTTTTATTCTAAGGCTTTATTTCAGTGTCCACTCCTCTGTCTCAGGCCTCCTCCAAACCAGAAGATACAGCTAAGTCAGAGAATTTTAGCGTAAACCATATTGTTACAGACAAGACCTCTCAACTTCAAGCAGAAGAACTTCAATGAGTTTGCAAAGCCCACAAAGAAGCACAACTGGCCTGAGGTTATATGACAGGCTTGCGAAAAAGGCCTCCCAGGTTCTGCTCTGATTTCTAACAGACTTCTCATGGTTTATATACAATACATTAATAGCAGCTCAAATTTATGGATAGATAAATTGGGATACAAAGAAGACAAGTAACTCTCCCAAGGATTTACAGCAAGTCTTGTGCAGAGGCCTGGAACTCTTACTCAGTCCTTTGTTCAAATCACTAAACCACACTGCCTTCTTTAGACCACAATTACTGCACAGGCCTGAATAACATGACATATCTAAAATTATATAGCTATACACTTACATGAGGCTTTATTGAAATAAAGATTGTGTAACATCTTCAGAGTTCAATATAAAGCTGATCAGTAAGCACTCTATTGCTTAAAGACAGCCTTTTAAATTCTCTCCCATAGTAAAAGAGGCAGACCTAATATATTGTAATAAGAAACCAGAGGAAGACTTAATAGGATTTGAACATAAAACATTGGATGACAAATTCATACTGTAGTAATGAGCCTTCATTGTGCAGAACTGACATGAAAAAATAATGGTAACATTTATGGTTATGACAAATAGTACATATCATCTGTCTCTGAGAATGTTGAACAGAGAAGGACTATATGGAATAAATCATACACTCATCATATTTCAGGCATAACTGAATAGATTACATTTTGAATTTTATCATGTTTCATATGAGTTTCCTGTTTATAAGCATGGCACCTCAACCTGTGATGTCCTTAGCTTCCCTCAGCAGGCTGTTCACTCTCCGTATCCAAAAAGCACAGCCAGACAGGGAAAATGCTGGTAATGCAAGAAACAATATGTGAAATTTAATGATTGTGCTTCAAAATACTGCAAAGTTAAACATTCTGGGTTATCCATGAGATTTAAAAGGGAGACCATGGACCTGCTGTGATTGCTAGGGGCACCACTGTGAAAAGTGATTCCAAATAGTCATCTAAATACTGTATGCCTAAGTGTCCTCATTTGCCTTTACAGATAATACATCCACACCTAAGCCAGACATGCAGATGCCCTATATCCTGATTGTGAGTGTGCTAACGTAGGACTTCTGTGCAGACAACATTGGCATATGTAAACCTAGGGGTCAAGAAGAAGCTGCTGAAGAGATCTTAAGCAAAGCAACTGTACTATGAATTTAAAAGACCAGATAGGATGGAAATTGGAAAGTCAGCCTAACTGATGCAAGTATGTATGGATGCTATTCAGCATCTTCATCCAAACTGGGCTCTGGAGCCAACCAGAGGTTACAAAAACTAACCGTAGAGTACTTCCCTCCCCAAAGTGACCTCCATGCTGCAACCCGGAGGTGGAGAGAGGCGGGAAGGCAGCTCTGGCTTGCTTAGTCAGAGAGCACCTCATTTTCCACTAGTGCCCTGGCATAGGAGAGATTCTGCCTGTACTAACTGATTCGAAGCATGAATCCTAGACATGACACCCCACCTTCAAGTACAAGGAGCAACTACAGTAAAAGACAAAGCTCCATGCCTCAGGGTGCAGCCCCGGAGCCAGCAGATATGTTCCAGCCTGCTGCAGCCACTGACCACCAGACTGCCTCGCCTCTAGAGGAGGCCTGGCATGGGCAGTCCTCTAAAGCCCAGACTCCAAGTAACCTGGAGCTTCAGACAAACCGTTTCCACAAAGCCCATCTGCACATACCAAGCCCTAGGCAGGCCTCTGGCAGTACCTCAGAGGCTCAACTTGGTCCCCAATTGCCACTTGAAGCATTCAGTTCTGTAAGATACCATAGTGCTTTTCTGCAAAATGGAAGAGAACTCATCTCACTGTTGGCCAAATTTCAGCTTTGAGTAATTACATTCTTCTGACAAATTTTCCTTGGCAGTTTCAATGGAATATAATTAGTAAATGTAAATAGATGTAAATAGTGCTGTAAATTACACTTCGCATGACTGTCAGAAGCACAGGGGAAGAGCAGGATGAGGGGCCAAAAAGAGAAGAGCTTCATTCTCCAATATGGACAATGTTGTGTCCTTCCCTGTCATGAGCCTGCACATCTCTGCCAGGACAGCACGTTCAGGGCTACTGCAGCAGCAGATGCCACGATCCAGGATCATTTTGTGGTTCACACAGACCACCCACTTCACCTCAAGTACAATTTTGACCTGACAGTGTCCAGTCATGTCCCACAGCTGTGTTTGCAAGCAGCTGCTGGGTTCCACCTCAGCTATGCTTCTGCTTCGGCAGCAGGCAGACTGCTTCACACATACACGTGCACACAACTGCAAAATGTGTGTACATGATATTATTGTTTTTTATTAAATGCTTATCAAATTTGTCAATGGTTTGTGAAACCATCTGCTACCAACTGAAGAAGTGTCATGTAAATGGAGTTATATAATTATCCTTCATAGCTATTTTAATGCAGCTTCATGTACTAGTTTCACCTAAAGTGGAAATAGCTTCTTCCAAAAATAAAGTAAATGCATATATTTAGCGTCATGTAGTCAAGTAAATTTAAAAGCAACTATTTGAAGTAATGAAAATATATTGCTTCTATATGAAAATACCTTCCTTATACTATCTACATATTAGTACTTTATGTGTCAAATGTCTTTTACCTACATCATATGCTTCAGATACAAATTGATATGGCTAGTGGGCCTAGCCAGGTATTTCTGTCTTTCATACCAAAAATTTGAGGAGATTTTTCAACAATTCACTGATTTTTATTCAGAATTTCCATATGGAAAATAGCTAGCAGAAACTAGTAAAATGAAGGGAAAGTTTATTTTCTTAACAAAAGCTTGTTGCGCTATTTAGCTATAACAGGAGAAACAGATGTTTCAGCTTTACAACACCATATCTTGCAAAACTTGCTTCTAAACAACTATTTGTGTTCTACATGTTTTGGACTGTGTATGGAGAGCTCTGCTAACAGTCATGGGAAGCATTGCACACATTACTAAAGCCCACATTAAGATAATTAGTGCTAAAAAAAAAAATAAACAAGCCTTTTTTTTCCCCCTTTATAGTATTGATTTAGTGTGGGTAAAAAATGCCAGATTTTCAATCGTGAAGATTCATGTTCCACCACAGAGAGGGAGATGGGGCCAGCTTTTCCCAGTGTTCTGCTAATAAACTCTTAGACTAACCATCTCAAGGGCTAGGAGAAAGAGCCAGGCTTTACAGTCTATCAACCTTTGGTGTCTCTAATGAACATGGAGAATGGGGAGCACACTACCTGGGACAAGAAACTCAATCTTTGTGGCTGTACCTACCCTAATGTTTTCTTGTGAAAAATCTTCAAAATTGCTGTGGACAACAGAAATGACCAGGAGGCACTACTGGAGCTGCACTGCTGCAGAGAGGACTCTGGCCAGTGGTAGCAGCTATGGAAACATTTCCACAGTGAAAGCAGCCTTTGAAGCTCATTTTATATCTCATATGTATCTTCTAGATGGCAAACTCTGTTCTAATATAGACTGTTTTGATAAGGGGTCTGTAGTAACCTTCTGCAAATCCTGTCATGGGTTATACACATCATTTAACTCTTTATCTGGAAGTAACTTTATCTTCTGCAGATCCAAACAATGCCAATATGGATACAGGCACATAACCAGATATGATTTGATTATGGCAGCTTAAAAAATTACTGCCTGGTCCTTCAAGTCAGTTTAAGGTAGCAACTGTTGTTTAGTATTTAATGGCATGCTAAGAGCATGCATGTGAATAGCTCTGAATACTCTGTGGGTAATACTCCTACTTGCTAAGCCCCCTTACAGCTTGCGCTTATTCCCTGCAGACGTGCCTCTAAAGAGAGTAACATGTCCTACTAGAACAGTTTAGTATTTATTTTAGTAACAGAGCTATCCAGGTTAGTTGAGGATGACACGATTTTGCACGATAGTGCTTGGAAGGGTTGCTTTAAAACCACTTGCTTTCAGGCAAAGTGATAAGCAGTCTAAGCACTGTAAGACTTTTATAATGGAAGGCCAACACATCTTTTTTCATTCAGTCTGCAAGAGTAAACTGAACACAGCTGTTTTACTGAAAACAACCCACTGGTATTTTAGTAGATTAACAAAATTAACTGTGAAAATCCTCTGCTATGTGAAAGCCAATAATCTGTTGGCCACAAGGAGGCAGGGCAAGGATTTAGTAAACCCAATGAAATTGCTTTAATTTCTTTTTTTTTAAAAACCAAAACCCACAACAAAAAAAGAAGAGCATTAAATTAGTTCAGTCATGAAACTCTGAACTGCTAGGCAAGATAAAAAGTGCTTTTCAGCCACAGTACGTGGCTTCAGTATTGCTGCTTTATTCCAAGAGCAGCAAATATCTTAAGGTATCAAATAATAGCTTATCTGGCAGCAATTTTCTGCTTCTTTGGAAGAAGCAGATCATACATGTTTCTTCTTCATCACTTCTGTGTGATGTAGAGAAAGGCTCTAACATTAAGCTTTGATAGCAATAGTGGATTTACCAACTCAGAGCAAGAAGCTGTACCTCCAGGGTCCACTTCTAATTCTGGGCTAAAAGCAGGCAGAAGCAGTTAGGTGCCTGCAGTCCCCTACCAAGTACATTATGCACAGTAGACTAGAGTGACGCCTCCTTTAGCCACAACTTTAGGACATGCAAAATCAGTGCTAACTCAAGGTCAAGCTTCTAAATGACAAAGGGGCAAAAAAGTAAAATAAAGCCAAAGTATCTCTGCTTCAGAGTTAAAATGAAAATTAAATTTAAGAGTGAGTCGAAGCCTTCCACAGCATCAGCGGGTCACAGTCCAAATGCTCTGGTTTAGACAAAGTGACTTTACTCCTAGCTCTGCCACTGTATGCTACTGAGCTAGGTAATTTCAGTCCCTTATGCCTGTTTCCTCATCTTTTAAGCAGTTGCTTTCCTTCTTTGTGAAGCAGTATGAGGTCCATGTATAAAAAACATGCCACAAGAACTAGTTATTATTAATGCAATTCAGATATGGAATGCACCAGATGGTAAAATCTCCAGGATTTTAATGAACTATTGTAACAGAACATATGTAATATGACGTTATTATAACAGGCATTTAAATGTATAGTTAGTACATACAACGTGACCCGCTCTGCTCTCAGTAACTCTACTGGAATTAGTTTGGATTTATGTCAGATAATACGAGGAACTCAAAATAGCCCCATATGTGCAATGTGGTAAGGTTTTCCTAGCAATGCTATCTTAACTATTGCTTGTCCTGTTTTTATTTTTTCCCGGGGTATTGTATTTAGTGGTCTGTTAGAGTATGCTTTCTGCATTTAACTCTGAGCAGGAAGTAAAAAAAGTACCCTCATTGTCAAAGTCTAAAATGCCTCTGACCAAATAGCCCTTACCTATCATCATAAAATAGTCATCATGGAACAGCAAGAACTTTTTTTTTTTTTCCCCACTATTTTGGGTAAAAATTTGTCTTTGATCACCTTATGCTAGATGTGGTAAGCAATTTATGCTTGTGTCAGAAGAGCTAAACATTCAGTTTCAGACTATGAGGACAACGGTATTTCCTTTCTTCCACAGCATTTGAGTTCTGGACAAGATGAATTACATGACTGGGCAAAGATACAAAAACAGGACTGCAGCTCAAGCCACTGGCATCACGCATTACAGCCAGAGGTACTGACATCAGTAAAGGAGCAACATGAAGATACCATCAGTATGTATAATAATTCTAGCTCATCTACAATACAGACTATAAAACTCAAGTGAACTGACATTTAATATACAAAAGGCTGGAAGCAAGATATCAATTTCACATCATAAATTAGCCTTTGTGCTAGTGCCCAAAGATTTGGCTGATTACTCATTGCTTTCCCTTAGTGCTTAAGCAGCCTTTTCCAAAGCAAGACAGTTAAACCACAAAAACGTACCGTGGTGTCCACAGCCCTGACTTTCCCAGCAGGAACGTGCTTTGGAATGGATTCTTCCACTGATATCATCATGCAGCCTTCTGCTCCAAGAGTAACAATTACAAGCTTACACCCTCTTTCTAACAGCGTGCGTCCCACCTTTTCAGCATCTTCAAGGTTGCCAACTGGGATGCCCGTTAACATTTCTGCCTGGAAAATAACCCACACAAATGAAAATCATAATCTGACAGCATTCATTTTTGGACAACAGTTGCATTTGAAAACAGTATTTAACATCTTTCTAAAATGTGTATTATAGGATGAACATGAAACTACTTCCTACGCTGATATTCAGCTATGACTTGCTCCTTGTTTGATTCCAGCATGTACTTCAGGCACAGCAGACTAATGGAGAGCAGCCTAGGCAGCGACACAGGAGGCAAGGGTTCTGTTCCAGCTCTATGACTTATCTGGTATACAACCCTTAGTAAAATCACATTTCTCCCACATGCCTCAGTTTCTTCATCTGTGAAATGGACACAATGACACAGCATTTTGTGATCTAATGTGAAAAATGCTACATGGCAACCGGGTTACTGTTGTTGGGGGATATTTATCAGCAAGTGAGAAACTTCAAAAATTCTGTTTTAAATTCTCAGTGTTCAGCTAGAGGGAAATCACAAGGGAAAATCTCTTCAAGGAAAAAAAGTAATTGCTCAACTTTGACCACTCTGTTTACTTTAATGTGTATTTTTAGATAAGAATACATAAAAATTTTCTGAGGCCCTCTTTGAACAAAGGCCCACTACAGGATTATTACATATTTGTCTTAAGGCCATGTCCATAGACCTCTGTCAAGACTGAGACTATGACTTTGACTGGTGACCTTAAGTCAACTTCTCCCTGTTGGCTTTTAAAATTAATCTCTTCTAGTTCCACTCAACTAAGAGCAAAATTTCTCAAAAATCTGCAACAAAGGCTCCAGAATCAAGCATCCTTTTCACTACTTCATACATTTTCTTGATGGCATGGGATTGTCAAATGTCTTGTACTTTTCCTTTTTCAGGGAAGAGAACAAGAATAAAACAGGAAAAAAGGAAAGGAAAAATACAGTGTTTTATCTGAAACAGTTTAGCAAGCATAATACAGTATGCCTTCAATTGTAAGTAAACAGACATATCCTATTTTGCTGTCTCTACTAAATCTTGTCCTGCTTGACTAAGAAAAGTCCTACTTTACCTTGCACTAAAAGGTTGCTGCTGGATCCTGAAAAATGCAGTCTGAAGTATTTTCAGATAAACACCTAGTGACAGGGCATAGCTTCCACACTTAGGACTTATTTTCAGTGGAAAACTTACTTTGGAACTTACTCGCCAGCTATACTTCCTGACCTCTGCTGTACAGGCAGTTTGGCTCCTTGGGAAACAGCTGCTGAAATATTTCAAACTACCTTCCTCTGCATTACTAAGACCTGAATTCAGTGCACATGCCTCTTGATATAACGAACTCTAAACTATAGTGATTAAACAACTGCTCCAGGAAGCACAGGCCATGCCTGTAGTAAAGAGAGGGAGGGCAGTCAGTTGGGTACAGGAACTCCTAGAGCCATCCCAAAGTAAATTGCCCCCAGCCATGAGTCAGCACCTGCTCCTCGCCACTGTCATTTCCTGTTTCAGCCTGACCCAACAGAGAGAAGTCACCCTTAGGCTCTGAAGGGCCAGATCATGCCAACACTCTCCCTGGAGTTTATAGTATCATTAGCAGAGTACTCACTGGTTTCAATTTTCAAACTTTCAGGACCAAGTTCTACAGTCCCTACTTAGACAAATGCACAACTGATTTCCAGCATTGTCAACCTGATCACCACAAGGCAGAAGCTGGTGTGGCAGGCCTTGGTGGTCAGACTTCTGCACTGCAGGGACAAGGTGTGGTGAGCATGAACACACAATTTAAAACTACTTTTTTTAACCACACTGATCCCAGGCAAGACTCTAGTAAGCTTTTAATTATAAGAAGGCAACTACACCTACCCAATTTTCTTTCTGGCATGTCACTATGCTGCTCAAATCTCTCTTGTAGTATAAACTATTTTTTTGATTTAAGCAAAACAAAACTATTTCAGTTTTTAAAAGGTTATAAAAGTATTTTCAAATAAGAAAATTTGTCTCAAAAAGTATGTCAAAAAATCTTTTCAATGTATCTTCTTACAAGGTTTGCAAGGAGTCAATACACCAACAATGGCTTTGGAGTAACTAAGGATAGGTGATAAATATTATTTTTATATATATATATACACACATATACATATATACACTCTAATATTCAAGTGTCTAAAGAGTATGTGTCTCTTCATTAATTTTAAGATCTCTGGAGCAGGAACTATGCATTCCTAGCACATCACATTACAAGAATAAAAATGGATTAACACAAATCCTTCAATGAAACTGGCTAACTGAATTTCCAACGTACTTTATGAGGGGCAATAATTCCAAACATTCTACCTATGTTGTAAAATTTCCAGGACAAAAGTGGATTTGGTTTTGGTAGAGAAACAGTAAATCTAATTTGGGTTTATTTACCTGGCGTTTACTCTACTGTAAGCTCATGAGCAAGGTAAACGAAGTATTTAAACATAATATTTTTCCTAATGAAATGCACATGCTGGATGCTTTGCATTAGCACTGTGCCTCTCTTTGTGCTTGCTTTGTCCCAGGTCAACAGGATTTTTTGCTTGGGTAGTGAAAAAATTGTTCTGGGACTGATATGTGAAAGGTTTGGCAGAAATCTTTCTTTTCATCTTTACACTGCTTATACCAATAAACAAAATTATTTTGAACAGACAGAGGCTGTATAAAAGTAGATCCTCAACTGCTTGAAACCACTATCATCTAACTTATCTACAGCAGGACGGTAAAACTAAAAAACACTGAAACAAGCTGGAAGAACCATAAAAGCAGCAGAAGCCAGACAGATTCTGTGCCAATAATTAGAGATTGTGGTAAATGTCAACTGATGTTAAATACTGTGGTGAGTTTTTAAGTTCCTCCACTCAGTAGAATCTTATTTAAAAAACAAACTGTGGTACAATTGAAGGAAATAACTAATGGTTATATAAAGAAAAAAATAAATAACAATACTAAAAGCCGAATGTGGATGTTTGCCATAGTACTGTACAAAAGTGCAGCAAATTAATAATTTTATTTTTCTGCAGTTAGTTTCATAAAAGTCCTCAGTTAAATGGATCTATTAAAGCAAGGGAACATTTCACAAAACTGCTGTCAGAATAAATCTATGACAGATATTATATAATTAATCTACACAGAATTTCCCTAATTTTGTTTACAAAAGTGGAAGAGAAATTTAACTGAGCTTCTAATCTAACTGATATGACAGTTCTTGGCCATAACCCTCACTAACTTTAGTTAACTCTCCATGTCTCTTTAGACAGTGGAGTCTACTCACAGTAAGCTGACACAAACCAGCAATGCTACAGAAAAAAAAAGGTCCTGCTTTTTCCCTTCCACCCCTGTTCACATGGCCCATTCTCTCAGGCCACCACAATCATTTGTGTGGCCAGGAAACAAATTAGATTGCAAGGCAGATCTGTGTTAAAATTAACACGACCTCCAATCCCAAACAATTATCTTCTTTCACCAGCAGTACTAGTGTACACTGGCTAAAAGTGAGAATGAAACTGTGATATGAACCTCTGCCAAGTGTTCCCAGCTGTGGTGCGTTTGGTGCAGTCTATGCACTTTCAGGGAGATGTTCTGGTTCCTCTGTATGGCATTTGTGAGACCAAATCTGCAGCATGATATCTAGTTTTGGGATCTCTGGCACAAGTAAGACAATGACATACTACAGTGGAAGGCCATCAAAACAGTTGGAGGGCCAGAGACTAGGACATACAAGAGGCTGAGAGAAGCTGGCTTGTTTAGCCTTAATAATGCAAGCTTAAGAACAGATCTAATTGCTGTCTATAGCAATTTAATGGGTGGGTATAAAGAGGATGGAGCCAGACTCCTCTTGAAGGTGTGCAGGGATAGGGCTAGAGACAACAAGCACAGGCCGGAACATGGGAAATTCCAGTATTAGGACAAGATTTTTCATCACAAGGGTGATGAAGCAATGAAACAGGTGTCCAGAGGTCATGCAATCTTTATACTTGGAGATTCAAAATTTGACTGGACAAAGCCTTAAGCAATCTGACCTAAACTGGCCATGCTTCAAAAGCATGTTACACTAGAGACCTCCAAAGGTCTGTTCTCAACGTCTATGATCCTAAGTAAATATTAACTGGTGAAACAAGAAGAAGTGTTAATTCTTTGGGGAGCAGTCCATCATTTGGACTGCTTTTTGTGCACCTAGCACAATAACAACTTTGCAAATGATGCCAGGAACATAAATAATAAATAATAATAGGAAAGCTGCCAGTTTTAAGGCTAACTCATCTAAAACTACATATGATAATTTAAAATATTTTTAATTTAAAATATTTAAACACAGTAAGCCAGTTGGCTACAAATTTGGCTTGTACCTTAGGAGATTTCTTTGAGAACGACAGAAGAACTCAATCTCATTAATTCTAACACGTGTGAACAGTCCCAAAGAAGCAGTGAGACAGATTTGGTGTATAAGCAATTGCAAGATCAGGCGACAAGCCAAGCCAGTTCCAGTTGTTTCAAATTATAAAAAATGTACATATATACAGGCAGAAATACTTATCCTGCTAGAATAATTAAAAATTGATTGAAATGAATTGGCTTGAATCTATTCCCTTGCCTCCCAAAAGTAACATCTTTCATTTTAGACTAATATGGGAAATTTCATAGTTTCCAGCAACTGATATAATGGGGTTTAGAACAAAATTGGAATTAAAATATACTGTGAATCACTGGCAACTTCTACATAATGGTGCAATAGTAGCTTTCCATTACTTAAAACAGACAATGCAAATTAAAGACATGTTCTGAAATATTTTAGTTCTAAAGGACCTACTTTTATTTTGATTACTACTATCCCTAGTATTAATTTCTTTTTATTAATAAGCAGTATCTTAAAGGTCCTAATTCAAGACTAAAGATACAGTTTTATAAACTGTATCTTTTCTGAATCTTGTCAAAGTCAATATCTTCCGAATTTGGACATACTGACAAGAATTTCCATTATTAATATTCCTTCCAAAAACAATTTAGCCTCTAGTAATAGATAATAACACTTAAAAGGAAACAATAGGATAGTATCTATTTCTCTGTGTTATTTTTACACATCTTGCAGCTTTATTTAGCAAAATTAGCAATTAACGTATATTTAATTGAACTGCTTTCTACCACTGAAGCTGCAAAGTATTCTGTTAGCATTTAATTAAATCTTTGCTAGACCTTTCCTATTTAGATCAGAAGTCTGATACCCATTTTACATCAGGGAGAAAGCAGTTCCCAGTTTTGCATTGAAAACAGCTTGACAAACTAAATCATTTGCCATAACTATTTAGGAGTTTTCCTTCTCCTGAAGGACTCCTCAGTACTCTTTAGAACGGAGAAGCAGCTGTTCTTCAAAACATTTAGGACCAAACTGAAATTGCTGATGTGCAATTATCTTGGTTCCTAACCTGCAGGGCTCTGTAATTGCATGCACACACTAAGCAAGGAAAACAACACATGAACTGTATTGACATTGTGGTTGTGCCTAGAGCTATGCTGCAGCAAGGAATCACACAAATAGGTGGGAAAGAAATGGTAAGTGTTCCAAGAGAGCTCATCTTGTACAGGGTTGCCTCTTTTCCAACATTTATAGATGCCTGAAAAGAACAAACATTGGTTTTCACACATTTGACATTGTATACATTTATTTTTCATTAGAAGAATTAAAGGAATGGAGAACTAGCACATTCCTGCACAAACCTCAGGGATTAGGCTGTGCTACATCTGGGAATTAACAAACTAGTCTCAACAAGTTTGATCTTTCTGGGAAGAGATAAAACTGAACAACAGGCTAAGCAAAGAAAGAACTGATAAGAAGAACTGATAAACTAAAGATTTGTTCTGAGTTTTTTTGTTCATGAACCACATAAAAAGAAAGCAATGTCAGACATTAAATAAAAAGTTATTGCAACAAGCAAGAGTGAAAAGAACAGCTTGTGAAGAGCCTTCTAGACAAACTAATGGTAGATAATTCACTGATAGTATAATTTTGTTTGCTTCTCTCTAGCACATAAATCCATAAGAACAAGTTGTGCTGTTACACCAGACACTGCATGTGATTTCATTAAATCCTAAAGCATTTAATCATAGAATTATAGAATTGTCAGGGTTGGAAGGGACCTTAAAGATCATCTAGTTTCAACACCCCTGCCATGGGCAGGAACACCTCCAACTAGATCAGGTTGCTCAGAGCCCCATCCAGCCTGGCCTTAAAGATTTCCAGGGATGGGGCTTCCACCACCTCTCTGGGTAACCTGTGCCAGTGTCTCACCACCCTCATGGGGAAGAACTTCTTCCTATCGTCTACTCCGAATCTACCCACCTCTAGTTTTCAGCCATTCCCCCTAGTTCTGCCACTACCCGATATCCTAAAAAGTCCCTCCCCAGCTTTCTTGTAGGTCCCCTTAAGATACTGGAAGGCCACAGTAAAGTCTCCCTGGAGCCTTCTCTTCTCCAGACTGAATAATCTCAACTCTCTTGGTCTGTCCTCGTAGAAGAGGTGCTCCAGCCCTCTGATCATCCTCGTGGCCCTTCTTTGAACATGTTCCAGCACTTTCCATATCTTTCTTGTAATAGGGGCTCCAGAACTGGATGCAGTACTCCAGGTGGGGTCTCATGAGAGTGGAGTAGAGAGGGAGAATCACTTCCCTCGACCTGCTGGCCATGCTTCTCTTGATGAAGCCCAGGATACGATTGGCTTTCTGGGCTGCAAGTGTACGTTGATGGCTCATGTTCAGCTTCTCATCCACCAGTACCCCCAAGTCCTTTTCTTCAGGGCTGCTCTCAAGTCAGTCATTGCCCAGCCTATATCGGTGCTTGGTATTGCCCTGACCCAGATGCAGGAACTTGCACTTGGTCTTGTTGAACATTAATGAAGGATGGAGTGTAAGCATGATCAAGTATTTGATACTTGCATATCTGGTTCCCCACATGCTGTGGTTGTCTGAAACTATAGCTGACATTTTTAAACTTTTATTCTATGACAAAGGCATTGCAGATCAAAACTCCTTGACCTTCATGGCAGTAAATAACAGAAACTTCTGACTCAGTAATAATTCGCAAGAACTAACCCCCTTTTTCTCATCGGTAACAACACAAATGAGATGAATGAAGGGCAAGCTGTAGGCAATCCAGGAGATTCCTGGAGTGCCTGGATGACAACTTTTTAAAGCAAGTAATAGACAGCCCTACCTGAGGGGGTGTGGTTTTAGACTTAGTGGTGACCAACACAAGTGAACTTGTTGGAGACATCAAGATTGGAGGCAGCCTGGGCTGCAGTGACCATGCACTGATTCAGTTTACTGTGCTAAGGGGTATAGGACAGATGAAAAGCAAAGTCAGCACCCTAAACTTTAGGAAAGCAAACTTCCAGCTCTTCAGAGAGTTGCTCAACAGGACCCCTTGAGAGGCAGTCCTCTGAGATAAAAGCAGAGCAGAGCTGGTAGATCTTTAAGGAGGCTTTCCATAGAGCACAAGAACTCTCAATACCCATGTGCAGGAAATCAGGCAAGAAAGGAAAGAGACCAGCATGGCTAAGTCATGATCTGCTGGTTGAACTAAGGAACAAGATGAAACTGCACAAACAGTTGAAACAGGGACAGGTAGCTTGGGAGGAATACAGGGACGCTGCCCGGCTATGTAGGAACAAAGTCAGGAAGGCCAAGGCGCAGCTAGAGCTGAACTTGG
>VYZX01021347.1:0-31630 GCA_013401335.1 Brachypteracias leptosomus | reverse complement strand
CCACCTGCCAGCTCAATTTCTTTAAACACTTCTTGCGAGAGATTATTGGTGTGAGCTGAGCTGTCTGACCAGGCTGGGGAGGGAAGGCTGTTCCTTTGTCGGCAGCACCACCCCCTGCTCGCAGTGTCTCAGCCGGGACGGCAGGGTCGCGGCCTACAGCTGAAGTGGTAGGGTCCGGGCCTGGGGCTGGAGTGGCCAGGTTGGGGCCACTCGGTGCCGCCAGCGCCGCCAAGTTGGGGCCCGGGGCCGCTGGTGCTGCCGGCGCGGCCAAGTCGGGGCCTGGGACCGCTGCCGTGGCAGGGGCTCTTAAAGTGGCAGCGGCTTTTAAAGTGGCCGTGTCCCCACACACAGCCCAAAAAGTCTGCCAGGCAAACAACAGGATCGAGAACGCATTCAGACATAGAGACAGCAGAAATATAACATGATACCACCCGCTCCTGGGGCACTCCAGCTCTGGGAGAAAACATTCGTCAGAGATAGGAGCAGAGGAGTTTCTCATGGTGAACATGCCTAAAACGTGAGACATAAAGTGTCCTGGCAAGGATTTAACCCATGTTATTCCAGCACTCACAACCATCCCTGCCAAATGGTATGAAATGAGGGAGGCCAAATGACTAGAAAGGAGATGCATAAATGTATAATACATTATAAACCTCAGGAAAGACATTCCGTCCTAATTTCCAACTTTGCTAGGTTTTTTTTTTAATCAAGAAAAAATGCCTTATGTTCAAGCCCCACACTGGGTGCCAATTTTCTGTCTCTGTTTAAGGCTCAGGGCAATCCCCCACAGAGCAGAATTTGTTTCACCACTCTTCCCCTTCCCCTCTTCCCTCCCAGGGGAGGAAGGAAGGCCTCACACAAAGTTGGAAATCAAGATTACAACTTTTAACAGGGAGTAACAAAAAGGGATATCAAAGGAAGGGAAATATACAGAGGAAACAAGGGAAGGTATATATACAAATATATACAACACTGATCCTCGGATGTTGCTGGATTCCTCCCGAGCCACGTGGAGTTGTAGCAGCCACAGAGACATCTGCAGCCAGCAGCAATTCCAGCGAGGAGGGGGCAAGTGGAACTTCCTGTGTCCTTTTATAGAGTGTGGCAGGAAGGGGAGTGGAATAGCTGCTCTACCTGTCCCTCCCCTTCCCCAAACCTTAAACCACAACACATTACCATGGGGAGCACTCAAGAAACACCTTGTGATATCTGGAGTAAATCATATCTATTGATGATTTCAGACTTAGGCTGACAGTAGATACAGCTACACTCTTCACATTTCTGAGCTTTTCTTCACAACTACAACAATGATACCCATGCCAAGATTCATCCTACCTAATTCATTTTTAATTGAGGCATTTAAGTTAAGAACCTAGTCACACTAGACTTCTATTATCCTCAGCAGCAAGATCTTAGATAAGCTTAAGAGCTCTCTGGAATTATTGCTCTGTCTCCCTTTGAAGGGAATGGAAGGGACCATTAATGCTGATAAGTAACCAACATTATTCTATGGATGCTAAATTCTTTTCTGTTTTAGCCAAGAAATTTCTCATCTACCTGCCTATTCACTCCTCTCCATTTGCACTCTTGACCCCATGCTATTCTTGATCCCACTAACTTTCAATTTTATACTACAATTTATCCTTTCCTCACCAACTCATTCTCTGCAGCTTTTTCTTTACAATACAGCCAGCAAACAGCCCCACTAATCCTATCAGTCACTCCAGCTACTATCCCAGAGACCCTTTCCCTGTCTATCTCCAAGCTCCATTGCCCACTTCCGAATTCCTTTTCTGGAGCCTCAGAATTAGGACTCATTCTATACAGCTTTCACTCTAGATGCCATATACACTCCCAGCATCTCTTTTACTGTGAATTCCAACAACCTCTCTCTGAGCATGGGTCAGACCCATTTCATTCTCATCTTTCCCAGCATGTCAGTTGTTTGTGTGGCTGTGACAAAGACCCACTGTCAACCTTGTTACTGTATGCTCATGCAGCTTCTGCTCATGGGACCTCTTTAGAGTGCTTCTGCAGCTTAATTTTCAAGTGATCCTCCTGCAAGGGTTTACAAAAAGCTTGGGTTTTGTCCTTTTCTGCCCCTGAATCTTACATTTGAGCAATCTTTTCTGCTATCACAAATTCAGCAGTCATTTCTGGAATGAAACATACAGATGTAGCTTTGTACTGCAAATTCACTCCTCAGTCAAACTTTTGTTCCAGCCTGTCTTCTTGCTATCTTGTCAGGTTTAACCATCAACTAGTCTACTATCCTAATCACCCTCTGGCCATTTCTCCCACATCCTTCCTGAACCAACAATGACAGCAGCACCATCCCTTCAATAGACATATACTGGGCATTGAAGCCTGTATACTGGGACTTGAATATTCAGAAAACTTTGTTGTCTAAGCATAATGATTTTGTCTCAAATGTCTGATCTCTCCTATTTACTCATGGAGCTGATACTCTCATCAAGGTTTCTATTACCACTTTTGTATTACAATTATTGCCACATCATAGTCCATGGACTTGACTAATACATTTCTGTCCCCTGGCAATGTATGCATAGATCATCTTCCTAGAAAGTAGTTTTCACCTTACTATCCTTCTCTTTGCAGCCTTCATTATGCATTAACTACAAGCTTTTTATCTTCACTTTCAAGATCTTAATATTCTTTCCCAGACACTGCTGGAGTCAACAGAAAACTCTGTATAGACAGTTATTATTGTGAGGTGAGGGAACAAGCAGTGTCACACCTGAGGTCTGCTTCTCAGTGCTGATCACTAGTGTAAGCAAACAGTAGTGCTATAAAAATCACATTTGCACAGCTTTTGGACAACTCAGAACAAAATAAGCTTAAGTAGGCTTCAAATGTGACCAAACAGCATTTTAAACGGGGGAAGAGCACTTTCGTGTCTGTTCACAATGCATTGTGTATTTACAAGGTAGTATGAAGAGGAGGACAAAGATACACTCAAATGGCATTAGACTAGGAAATGTAAGGCGGCAATAATTCTTTGCAGAAAACCAACAGTTATATGCTCTGTTTTCTCTGGCAGATGTCAAGTTACTTCTATACTTCAAAGAATCTTGATTTCTTAAGTATAGTTTGAAAAAGCATATTTAATATATTGAAACGAGCTTTTTACTTAGAAATGTTATTAAAATGCTGGCACCTTTTCAGGGACAAGCCTGAAACTGGCAATTAAGTCTGCATTGTCTCCACATTGGACTTCACTGAGGTCAACTTTCATTCAACTTGTTGGGAGGCTCCATGACCACCAGAGACCCCTGTTGTGCCATCAATCTAAGATGTCCCACTGACTCATTTTGAGATGTCCCCCGACTCAATTTGTGAACTTTCTGGAAACAGATGCTATCCAGACAATCAATAAGGAGATAATTTTCCTTCACCAAAATATCTGTTATTTGTCAAAGTACCTGTTACTTGCCAAAATCCAGTGTAAAATTGTTAATAAAAGACAATGTTTGTACTGTTCCTCTGAGTTATCATTGTGGCTCTACTGCCATTGCAGCCCTGTTGAGTAGGGATAGTCTTTTCCAGGGATTATAAAGATTCAGCTCTCTCGTTGTCCATAGACTGGGACAAGACACATCTTTCTCTCAAGACGTTTTACTCTATGCCTTTGTGATTACTGCCACTGTTCTGGAATACCTTTTAAAAGCAATTGCAGTTGGATACATTGGCAGAATCCATTGCTTGCAAAGCAGCTGCAAAAACTGCTATACCAGACAACATTACTCCTCTGGCGGAGTGTTTCTAGACTCTCCCATATTTAACATTTTAAACTTTTACAAAGTCTTAGCCTATCACATGAAAAAAAAATAAACCAAGATTATGCTTAAGACATGAAATGCTTTCCATTTAAGTTTCTTGAGTTACACTTAACACACAAAATCTACTATGCCATATGCATACACATGAGCCCAGTTATACCTGGATTTTATTCCAGTCAATCCAATATGCTGCAAAATGCTAGTGTAATTACTTCCATAAAGGTGTGTTTGTGAATGCCATGTAGGTGCTATAATATGCATGATTTAATGACATTAGTTCACACCAAAAATCCAGTGAACATGATCTTTAGAAAAAATTGGTCAGAAAATGCAACTGACCTCGATTTTAACACATTAACAAGCCATATATGAATACATAATGAACTTGGTTAATTATTTCATTATCATATTGAAATGCGAATTCTTATTTATGTAAGCAAAATATTGAAAAATAAATACTTTTTTAAAATCCTTGGCAGTCTATAAAAATGTTTTATGAAATCAGTTATTTTGACTTTTAGGACAGAATAGAAAAATCGGCTCTTGGTATCGCAAACTTCTTTTTTTTGTAACTTTCTTCACTTCTAAAAGTTACTGTGTCTTTATACACTCTTACCATCTAATGCCCTTGTTACGTACACACTAGGACATGCACTTCAGTGAAATTCACTGTATTTCAATCCTAAGTGATCACATCCTTCTGTTATTGAAGAAACAGAATTAACTTTGAGATTGCTTCCTATGTGGAATCCATTCAACATTCAGTCACACTGTGAGCACTTACATTTCAAAATATTTCTGAATTTAAGAAAAACAGAGCATGGAGATATGATCTTATGGTGATCTCCAACCTAGGACATTAAGTTTAAATACATAATGCACGTTCTTTTCTTCTGCAACCCATCATAAATCACTTAGTAATTCCTATACCCTGCATTTTCCTTTTATAAGAAGCAGTTTCCATAGCTGACCTGGCAATTTCAGTTGCTTGTTGTGTGATGCTGAAATTTGCTCTTACTACACATATGTAGAGAGCTAAGTAAAAAACAGAATCTTAATGTCATCTAGATGCTTTATTTTTTAATTTTTTTTAAAAATAATGTAATTTCTGATAAAAGAAAGGAAGCAAGCCCAGAACAGATACCTTGGTATCAGTGAAAAGAAACTCCTCAGGGAAGTCAGAGCACAAGCTGCTCTAAGGAAGCTACAGGTTGCAGAATACCTTCTGGTTTTGTGGTCTTCAATGTCTAATTAACACTACTGGCACCTTTACTCTGCGAAACTTAAATTCTTAAATCTGGTTAACAAAACATGAACAATTAATAGAAATTGCTAAAATTAGTTATTGTCATTTTCAATACAAAACACACTTGATGCATATTTCATTACATCTGTACCGTGCATATAAGTGCAAGTGTCTGCAATAATCACAAATTTCAGTAAGTACTCCAAAAATATGACTTACAAGCATGACCTCTGTGAGCAAGGCCAGATGTAGCTGCAAGATGGTCTGCACAGTTGCTACCACATCACATAAGCCTGGAGTGCCAAGATAAAGGGAAGGAAATGGGTCCTGGTTATAACTCCCTTTTTCCTTAAGTAGCTCACACCTCCTACTCCCCTGTATTGTTCTGCAACATATTACATCCTACAAATACAGGCTGCCCTGCCACATGCACACACAGACAGCTGTTCTCAAAATAGAGAAGATGGTCCAGAAAAAAAGCATTCGAACACTGGGAAAGCACACCAAACTATCTGAGTGAAATACTGACATGAAAGGAAGAAAGGTCAGAACAAATCATCAAAGTATGAAAGTGTTATATGGGGCAACGCCTTAAAGCACCCTGACTGTGACAAGCTGACAAGAAAATCTTGACTTAGAATGAATTTAAGTCAAAAAACAGTATGACAAAGAGCCAGTGAACCAGCTGTGAGGCAATTCTAAACTCTGGAAGGCCACTGAATTTTAAAAAGGTGTAAGCAACAAAAATACCTCTTTTCATCAGTGACTGATTGACAAACAAGAAAACAAAATTGTTGGATGAAGAGGGGCCAGAAGCATGTCATCTAGGTCTACAAGAAACTTCCAAAGCAAGCAATTTCAGTGTCCAGAGGAAACAGAAAGGAAGACTGGAGCTCTGACCCAGTAGGCTACACAGACAGGGAACAACTCTAATTGATGTGAGGCCAGGCTGGCATTGGTTAGAGTCACAGAACCGCAGCTGGCACCCTGGTTCTGCTTTTGTCTTTCTTTTTGCTAAGGTGTACACGGAATTTAAGCCTGGCCTAGCTAGGAATTAGTTTTGCATGAAAGATCAAGACGAAGGGAAGCACATCTTCATTTTCCTTGGAAGATCTTTCCTTATTGAATTTCTGCTTCCAATTTTACACTCAGTGCATACAAATTCAATCTAGATAAGAGACCATATTCTTTAATTTTTAAAAATATATTGATGGTATTCAGTCCATCACATCCATGACTGCTTTATATGCAGACATAATCAAATGCAGATACTTCCCATGTAGAACACAACAGCTGCTTGCCAGCAGTGGTACCAAAAAGTGAAGAATACTGTACGACACTGGGCTCAATATAACTGCCCATCAGAATTTTCCTGAAACAGCAGCTGTGGTAAATACCCCTCACTTGGAGTTATAGCCAAAGCATTCTTGGCAACTGTATGTTTAGCCTGAAATTCGGCTCCTGTTGGAACAAAATACCTTTAGTACATTATGAAGGGATGGGTTTAAGGTAGTTTCAGATGGCTCTTTATTGATCCAGATGAAACCTAGACTGCTACTGAACAACCAGTGCCACTCTCTGAAACATCATAAATAGAACTCCAAAGCTTTACTTTGAAGAACTAGCCTGGCTTGATCCCACCTGCACGCAACACTTGGTAAAAATTACAGCCAAAGGTGACTTAGCTGAAGTTCACTTACAGGAGATACCTGAGCACCAGTTAGAAATCAAACATTAAAATAAAACAAATGCTGGATCCTGAAGACAAAATGCATTACAAAGACAGCCGATAACAGTTGCATTTTAAATATACTTAAAAGCAGAAGAATTCCAGGCACAACAGTGCCATCCAGGGGCCAGCAAATTGCTAGTGAACGTCCAAAGAATTTCCTGAAACTGATTTTATAAATAAGAAAGATTTATGTTTAAAACATTTTCCCAAAATATTTATAAATATGATCTCAATTCTTTTAAACTCTGCAACAGATAAACAGTAATGTGAGAGAGAAACTGATTCATTCTCTAGACAGGCTGACACTTACATTTAAGCATGAGTTTTGTAAAAGTCCCATTTCAGTAAAATGGAAAAATATCTGTAACAATTTAAATCATCAATTCCTTCTGGCACAATACGCTGGAAATAATGAGGAAAAGTTCTGACGAAATTTTGCCAAACTTTTCAGATTGCCATCTTAACGAAGTCCAAAACATATGGTCAGTCCCACTTCACTACAGCTCTTTCAAATGTTCTGTGTATATAAAATTTCACAGAGCTAAATCCCCACGACTTAAATTCTGCACAATCTGTACTCCGCCTTCTGCACAAATGGAAAAATCAATCTGAAAATTTCTAAAGCAGTTTGAAAATGAAGGCTGGTTTTGTGTCATTGGGAAAAGGAGGGGAGAGGACAAAGTGAGGTCCAGAAATACATCACCACTCACTTTTTACTCCTGTCATCTTTTTTAGGCTAGTTCTAGGATTATGACCTATTTGGGGAGGCTGATGTCTCTTTAATTGAAGGATTGAGCGGTGTACATCTTCTCAGACCTTTGATTCAGCCACCTGATGACGCAATGTAGCAGCGAAACATGCAACAGAGAGGTTTCAGGTTTAATCTCACGCTCTTTCCAGAGAGCCGCCCCTAAGGCGCCTCGGGCAGGTCGGGCTCGGGATCCTCCTCCTGCTCACCCGGCAGAACCAGCAGAAGCCCCCATTTCCACCCAAACCGGGACTCCGGGCAGGGGGTCGCAGGGCCGTGGAGGGCAACCGGCGCCGCTGCCACCGGCCACCTGGTACCCGCCCGCGCGGCGGGGGCGGGGCCGGAGGAGGGGGGTCGCCCAGAGCGCGCCTAGAGACGCTCCGACCGTAGAGTTTCCGCTCGGACCGGAGGTGCTGCAAACGCGCATGCGCGCAGTTTCGCTTCGCGTGGCGCGGCGTGGGGAGAGCTCTGCGGGGACCGGGCCGGCGCCATGGTTCCCGTGCTGAACCTCAACAACGAGGTGAGCCCTCTGTCCCTGTGCCTCTGCGGTGGCGGTCGAAACGGCCCGGCGGGGGCAGCTGGGGAGGCCTGGGCGGGCCCGGCGGGGCAGGTGGGGGCGGCGGCCGGGGCGCTGGTGCAGGGGGAGGTGGTGGAGCTGGGCGGCGGCGAACCTGGGCGGTCACCCTGCGAACGGTCCGGGACGGACCCGACCCAACCCTCCCCAGGGCCGGCCTGGCTGACTGGAGCTGTGGGGAAGGTCCCTGGGGCAACCCCGGCCGTCGCCATGTGGCCTGTGAGGAGAGCCAGAGTCGCCCCGGGAAAGGCCGCGCACCGTGCTAGCTCTCGGCGGAGGGACTGTGTGATGAAAATAAAGATCTGTCTTGCGGAGATAACCTTTGTAGGGCTGCTCCGCGGTTGTCGGTCAGCATATGTCCTTCAGATCAACACCCTGACCTCGAGTATCAGCTGAGTCCTGTCCCGCTGTTGGTGCACTGAGGTTTTGCAGGTGATTCTAGTGGACCTACGGAAATCTCAGCAGTCTGTCACCTGGACAGCAAAAATATGATGTTGGCCTATTTTCCCGGAGTTGGAGGGGCTGAGGATGAGAAATTAATCGGTTGGAGCTAATATTTTCCTGTCCTGTAAGAAGTTTGGTGTTTCATATTTCTTTAATTCTTTTCCTGCTCTATGGCATGAGTTATATTAGTTAAGTATGTTTACTTGTGATGGGTTTTGATTGCACATTTGCAAGTCATTGTGTAAAATAAGTTTGGCACAACTATACCAGCCTCTTTAAACGGTTGCAGCAACACCTGTAGTATCTGATGATTCTGCTGATCATTTGTTTTATCAGTTTCTACAGATAGCATTATGCACATCCAGAATTTCTGGATAGTTTACTGTATGGTTAAAGTTTCAGTTTGTCATTAGCAGAACCAAAAGGGCAGATTATTCAAGCGTTCTGACATTACACTTGTATTTAAAGTAAGTTTTATTTTCCAAGCATGTAGTAACTCTGAGGGAGGTTGATTTGCAAGTGAGGAATTTAATGAGAGGTAGCCTGTTAGTCAGAAAAAAATGTAGCTTGATATTGCATAAAATACAGATATTTACTCAGTAATTATTACAAGCTTTTCTCCTTGCTGTTAACAAATGTAAGGTCAAATGTGAGTGATTTCACAATGAAATATGCCAGTGAATCACCAAAGAAAAAAGAGTATTTCATTTGTTGTTGAAGCAGAGAGGTTTTTTTGATTGATCAAGCTCAGGTGATGATTGATAGTCTTTTACCAAAGAGACACTTAAATAACAAGGTATGAAAACAGAAGCTTTATTTGACTGAGGAATGACCAAACAGTTCTTCAGAAAAGGATAGGATACAATGAGTTTCTGTACAAAAGGTTGAAATTTTTCAGTAAGGACACTGGGGATTCCATTCCATCTTATAGTTCAAAGATCACACTATCCTAAGAGGAAACTGAAAGTAGGTTCTTAGATTTTCTGGAGGTGGGAGCTTTCATCGGAGCTTGGATAAAAAGTAGGCACTTTTTAATAACAGGTCAATATCAGATGTAAGGTAGTAGAGACTAAAATCCCAGGTGCCATCTCATCAAGAGGAACAGGTCAGGCTGGAGATCTAGTGCGAATAGGTTAAACATTTTTTCTATTTCTACACCTATGCTTTTTCATAATCATCAGAGCTATATTAATTACTATGGTGACTAGTTATAAAATCTGAAATGAGTGTTTTCTTTGCCAATGTCTCAGTATCATCTGTGTATTTGTTATGAGAGATGCCTTTGTAAGAACAAGTTTTGCTGGCAAGAAATAACTTCTCTTCCTCTAATAAAGGTGAAATTGTGAGATTTTGAGCATGAATAAAATAATTATTTTGGAAACTTTAATGTTTTAAACAAACTATTGGATTTTTCTTGAAGAGAAAGATTTACTGTAATTATCAAGCAGCTTCATACTATGCACCTTTGGTATTCCACCATCAACCAGTGCTAGGGGATCATGCTGATTTCTTCCCCCATTAGGCTGTATTGAGTAGGCATGATGGTAATTCTTGCAGAAAGAACTGTGTGACCCTTATATAGCTGACAAACTTGTTTGTCTTAGCTGGATTTACAGTAGTTCTGTATAAGGCCTTGTAAATTTGGCTATATCATGGTTATCTATTCCAGGTTTTAATTCTGACAGACTTCTGCTATTAATTAGTGTAATAAACTATAATGGCCTGCTAAGTGATGGAGTTTTAAGAAATTCTAGGATGATAGGTTTCAAAATTTTTTTTACCAGTTCATATTGTGTTTATATAAAGAACAAATAGTCTTAGACCAGTGTTTATCATTAACCTAAATTGGCAACTGTCTTAATGTTAATTGAACTTTCTTTTCATTACTTCCTGTTACATGTTTGATACTAGTAACTAACAAAAAAAATCTAAAAAATTCTTTGCTGTGGAATGTTTAGAGCGCTCCTAGAAACTGTTTTGTCAGGTAAAAATTACACAGCATCTGCTTTGTACAGATAAGAGATACTTGTTTAGCTTATTTCTGAATGGGAAAGCTAATGACTTACTGCCTGAACAGGTAGCTTCAATTCAGTGTAATTCAATGGCAGTAGTTGTTCTGGTATTACCGTTCTGATGAAAACAAAAAAAACCTTTCACACTATTAACAGAAAGATTTGTTAGTACAGTGTAAAACTCAAATCTTTGGCTCCAGTATTATAATAAAATGGTTTGAAATTAAAAGACATTTAATTGGATTGTGATTCAACTTCTTATCACCAAAGAAACTTGAAAGTTGAATATGGTTACTATAAAAATCTAATCCTCCAAGGGAATGGGATGAAGAACTGTGATGTGTCTTCTGTGATGTCACTTTCTGACAGTTTTTTTTAATTCATTGGCTAATTTCAGAAAATTTGGAAAGGAGTAGAGACCTCTAAAGTTGGTTGTTTCTTTTAAACTATCATTCGATTGAAAAAATGGTACCGCCATGAAGCAACATACTGCCAACTGTTCTGATCTAATAGGGAACAAGAAAGTGAAAATGTCATAGTGTCTAGGTGACTGTATGAATGGGATCTGAAGTTACTGTGCAGTGGTGTCACAAATCTTGATTTAGGACCCTGCTGACCACGCCAGTTTGTTACGGATGAGTGTTTTAGATCACTTGAATTTGTAAAAGTGCAACTTCACAGAGTTCAATGGCAAGGTTCAATCTATTACTTACTATATGGAGTAAACATACAAGGGAAAATTGAATAAGATAGATTTGGAATTATTTACACAGAGACTGGTGATGCAAAAGGGTAAAGAAGACTCTCTTGCTGAGTCAAAGTTTCCCAAAACAGGCTCTCAGTCATTTGACTTCATAGAAATAGAGTAGTACAGGAATATCAGCTTGAGCTGGATAACTCCAGAGAGGAACAAACATGAACAAAGAAACCCCTGGGCAATTACACCTTTACAGACTTTTCACCCACCCCTCTTTGGTACCCTGGTGATTTTGGCCTAAGATCTTCTGGCTTCTTCTGACACCTTATTGGATTCCTTCACTGTCTCCAGGTGGACCGTTTGTTATCTTGTCTGTTAACAGCTGCTGTTGATGATTGTAACCTTGAAGCCTTCTTATCTTCTGATATAGCCAGATCTTCCTGGCTCTGGATGCTCTGACTTGACCAAGTAGGCGCATCTTCAGTAAATCTAAGTGAAAATTTACAGCTTGCATTCTAAGACTTCAGGAAATCTAGCTACTCATGGTAAGTAAGGAAAGCTAAGCAAACAACGTACTAAATCTCATAGTATTATAACTTTTCTGTCATTGGTAAAATATCTTGTTGCTTCAAGGAGCCACCTTGAGAGGTATCCCAGCTCCAGGGGAGATCACCACTGTGCAGCCATGCTGCCTAGCAAGGAGAGCTTAAAGAATGCCTACTGTCATATCGTATTTATGGGATGAAGTGGTTGGTTTCTAGTCAAATTGTGTGCAGTGGGAGAAGTATGCATGAGATTCCTTGTACCCACAACTTAATTGCCTGATTGGTGTTGACTGTGTCACTCTGCTCCTTTGCGGCTTTCCTAGAAGAGGTCTTGGCATGACTGTGGCTCAGGCCTTTACCTCCTTAGGAGCCTGAACCAAACTGCTGCTGGTTTCGTTAAGGAGGGTCACAAGTGGTAAAGATCCAGGATGAAAGTAAGATGGTACTGCAGTTGTTGTGATGAGGTAAAAGAAGGCAGAAAAATACAAGAAATCAGTTGTAATTATTCAGCTCTTCAAAAACTAATTAATTTAGACATGCTGTTCCCCACTTATTTTATTTTTTCTTGTGAGGTTGTTTATATCAGTGTAAGAGCTTCAGAAACTCACGTTATTTCCATGTTAACAAGTGTCTACTAAGCCGAAAGTGTATAAATGTTCTTTTTTTTTTCTTTAATTGCATATATATATATAAAATAACAGAAAAAAGCAAGATCTTGGCAGAATCCACAGTTAGCAAGATCCAGTAATTTTAAGAAGCAATAATCTTGCTGTTGGCTAATAATGTGGTACAGTTTTAGTGTGACTATAACTGACAAGATTGAAGAGTTAAAAACCACAAATGCTCTTGTAATTCAGACGTCCTATTCCTATATGGTATTATTGCGTTTTGATTTGTGTGCCCAAGGAAGTGGTGGTGGAGGTTGGGGAGGGAGTGGGATAAAGACTGTAGAAATTTAGAAAGAAGTAAAATGCTGAAGATTAGTTTTTGAGAAAGAGGAGGAAATTGCAGTGTTTCTTACAATTTCAACATGTTTTTTTATACAAGAGAAAACAACTTGTTGAATGAACAAGTTCAGTCCCACAATTTAATTTCATCTGCATAGAATCATGCTTTTGAAGAGTTTGTCTATATTAAGCCTAATTGTATTCTCATCTTGTGTTTAATTTTATAAGCATAAAGGCTAAAGGAATCTTTTTTAAAAAACATTACTGTCTCGTATATGTTTCCTGTTTTAAAAAGCTGTCTAAGTATTTTCAGGTGTCTTTTAACAGAATAGTTTTCAAAGTTAAACTCTTCTGGAAACATTTGCTAGATAGCAGCACATAATCATCAACTGGCATGGACAAGGACAAGTTTAAAGGGAGATAGTTCATATTTAATGTGAAAAATAATCATTCTTGGTCAGCAATATGCAGTAGTAGGTATGAAACTGAAGCTTTTGAATGAGAACCAATTCAGACTTGTTTGTTCAGACCTTGTGCTTCTTAATTCGTTGTTCTGATTTTACAGTTGTNCCCCCCCCCCCCCTCTTTTTTTTGTTTTGGAATGAAATTCTGCTTGCAACAACCTCAAGCCATTAGGCTGCAGAAAGCCCATGAAGCTAATGCAAATGATGTCTATATGAATTGTTTTAAAAATAAGTGTTCTAATGTGTATCTGAAGTTTAATAATATAAAGGCATCATATTACGTATAGCAAATTTAAATCTCAGAATTGCAAGTTGTTTCTGTCTGTGAGACATATGAATTGAATTTGCCAAACTTACTTGGGCATGGAAACTTTGGTACCAGGTGAGTTTTTCCTCTTAACATTTGCATTTAATAATCAATGACATACATCCAAAATAATCTCTCTTATAAAATGTTACAGACCTCTTAATGAATTAGAAAAGATTGAGCTTTTTTTGCAGAGTTACGGTTTTTAGATAAAAGCTGATATCTACGTGACGCTTGTCATCCACAGCTGAAGTGTGCTTTTTCTTTTCCTTAGAAGTTAGAGTCAAGATAAAAATACATCTTCAGAATAATATATGTGCATATTTTGATTCTTGTAAACAAAGTGCAGATTTAAAAAATGTTAGGTAGGGAGATTAGTAATGAAGCTCAAGGTGGTGGATTCCATTCAGTAGTGTTTTGGGTTGCAACACTTTGTGTCATCATGCTTAATGTGGCAACACTCAGGCCCTTTTCCTCTTTAGGTTTTTGACTGACATCACTGCAATTTAGATGAATGATGTGTTCAGAAAGCAATCTGGACATGTGGCTAAGGATTTGGACTGGAGTACAGCAAAATCAAAGATAAATAGCATGGCTAATAATTGGAAAAAAATCAGACAAAAAGCCATGGGAAATAACTTGTGAAGACTGACATACAGTCTTTGAAAGTCTGAAACTGCAGTCTGATTTATATCTGTAATTCTATGAAACTTACCTCTTTTATCATAGTGCAACCAGAAGTAAATGTATGTTTGGAAATGCTTATGTAAAGGCTGAATTGGCCTGGTGTAGCATGTGTAGGTGTCATGTTTGTCACTAGATGGTCAGGCAGAGCTGAGATAACAAATGTAAATAGAAGAACAGTTGCTGAAATTGCATGTATACATGCATTCACTTACAAATTGCTGAGAGGCAAGTACATGCTTTTAAAAGTAAACCAGTTTTCATGACCAAAGTTTCTGTATAGCAGTGAAAAAATATGGTCTGACTGGGATATCAGGTGGAATTATTAAAGAATGGGGAGGGGGGAATGTGAGAGGGTCATGCATTCCTCCTGGAGCTGAATTGACCTGTATACCCTGGAGCTGAGTCATGATTTTTGCAAGCTGTATTAAATGTGAAAATCCTGATTACTTACTCATGCTAGTCCTTTTTGCATTGTACGTTTCTGTTACTGATCAACTAGTCCAGCATACTTATGTAAATGTCAGTTTTAAACTGATGTGAAATTAATTTTTTGTCATTGATTGCCATTTTTGCAGAGAAACATTCCCCACAGAGCAAGTTTAAGAATTCTCCATGGTATTTATTTCAGATTACTTAAGATCTTCCTTTACTTTCAGCCTTCTTCAGCTTTATGACTGCCACATCATTCAGATGTGATACACCTCTCTGTGTTTTCATTCACCTAAGATGACAATTGAGACGCTTTTTTGTCTAAATGAGATTTTGTTTACAGTGACTTTTTTCCCTCACAATTTAAACTGTAGAAACTAGGACAGTTTTTTACATTGGAAAGCCTTTCATAAAAAGCTTTTTTTGTGAAGAATTGTTTTGATGTTCAATGTGTGGTGTCTCAGATACATGTGACATGCCCCCGAAGGGGTATAATTCTCCAGCTGTGGTTTCATGGCCAGCTGGACTTACTGCTTCTGAAGCTGGGGCTTTTTACTCCCCTTACTTCTCACCTGTTCCAGCCACATGGTTCTGCCTCCCTCTTCTGTGAGCAGAACAAATTTTTTGCTAGTGTAGTTTTCCACTACTGATTTAAGGTAGCAAGGTCTTACCAGGAATGAGAGCAGCAGTAACACAGGACCAGGGATGTATGGGAAGGGGGGAGATGGACTGTCCCCGTTCCATCACAGCAAGCTGTTCATTTAGTCTGTGGGGCTGGTAAGAATGTGCTGTTCATCTCACGGTGTTGTCTCTGGGCTGTAGCATTTCTGTGAAATAAGCATAAGATTTGGAGAAAAAAAATGTGTCCAACCAGCAAAATCTAAAATAGGATGATTATATGATGTGTAGTTATGTTGTCTGGCAGGGGTTTATGTTAACGAAAGTTAGTGATCAAGACTTTAAGGGCAGGAGAACTAGAGGATTCAAAGAGAAAGCCAAAGGAGGCCCTATATTTGTCTGATCTTGATAATATTACATAATGAGTTTGTTGGAGAGTAGTTACAAATCAGCTTGAAAGAAGGATTGTATAATTTTACTGTTATACTTAAGTTCATAATTATTTCTAGAAAATGTGACCAAGGGTATATCAAGTGGGGAAAAAAAACCCTGGTCTTTTAGCTGTTGCAAAAGAACTCTTAAAACAAGTTGCAGTCCAGTCAAAATGTAATTTTCAGGAGTTCTGTTTCCCACAGTAATCAGAGAAATGAACACTTAGGCCCTTCTTTCTTGGGTTTTCTGAAAATAGATTTCCACTATCATGAACAAGCTGATATGAGCATTCAGTTTAGTGTATTATAGTCAAATAGCTAGTGTTACCTAAGGCATGTTGTCATATTAAGTGCATTCCTGGACCTGTATCAGTGATAAAAAAGAATCCTAGATGGAAGCTTTCAAAATAACAGTGACTGAGTGCTGTAGGCATTATAGTATTTAAAGCAGTCTGAAATACTGGGCAGGCAGCCTGTTGTGGTGTTCCAGACTTCCCTTTGAAATAAAGTAGCTACCCCCAAAGATCTGTTCCATATACTATCCTCTGGGCTATGTGGAAATCTAGGAATTACTTTAGGGCAATTTAATATTCCTGTGTGCTGACTTTGTAGCTGCCTGAAGGGGAGGTGAGACATGAGGAGAATAGCTGACCAGTTACCTGGTATTGGGCTGAGTTGTGAGATGTCTTACTGCTCATAATTCAATATATCATGCCATCTTTCAAGGCATGCCTCTGATGGGGAAAATGCTACATTTTTTAATGACTTAGTTGTTAGAAAACTTTCCAGTAGTTGAGAAAGCTGGTGTATTGGTTCCCTCCGTCTGAGATGAATCCTGTTATCTCAATGACCAGCAGAGTGCACTAATCACAAATACTAACAAATACTGATACTAGGCTACTGTCCGGCAAAGAAGGGAGATTTTATGGAGTGAGGGGAGCCTGGTCATGTATTTCCCCAGTGGCTGCATTTCCGTAGGAAAAGTCCTTGGCAGTGCTCCAAAGGCTGCTTATCCAACAATTAACATAAAATACATGAGTTCCCTCAAAGGAAATACTGGAACTCAAAAGCTCTTTACCCCTGAGGAAATTCTTGTTGCTGGTCTACAGATGAGTTCCTTTTTACTATTTTGTCTCTGGTTTATGAGCCTTGTTTGTTCCAGCAGCTATCCAGCATGCTGGCCAAGCCACTCTCTTGGAACAGAAACATTTGTCCTAGACTCACTCACATTGAAGAAGGTCTTTGATTTTAGGCTTTTCAGTTTTGGTAAGTGCCCCAACATCTAGACTGTCCCTTAGGTGGTGAACTCCAGCTCTAGTACTGTTCTGAGCTATCTGTCAGTATGAGTAAGCTGTATCAGAGAGACCATCTTTTTAGCAACATAAGTCACCTTTAGGTTCATCTGTGAGCACTTCAAAATTATTCTTAAGGTAAAGTGGTTAGCACTTAGACGCTTTTGGAAAGGTACTGGTGCCTAGGTTGCTCTGTAGTAAAAATTTAAGCTGTGGCTGAATTCTGACACTGCCAAGATTTGCATTTCCCTGGTTTGCATGTGATCTTGAATACTTCCTTGAAGCTGATCATACAGTCTCTTATATGTCACTGAAATCAGTCTAAAGTCTTGGAAAGGCATGTAAAGAAGTTACAAGAACTGAGGAAAAAAAATTCTACACAGTTCTAAACCAAATAGCTCATCTTTTCTATCAGTTTATTTCTTAGTATATTGGCAAATCATTTTTTTTTCCTGTAAGTTCTAAGTCTGTGCAAAGTTAGAAGCAAACAAGACTTTCTCTTTAAACTCTGGAATACTTGGCCGCAGTCATTTTAGCTTTATGGAAATGCATGTAAAAATTCTTACATTACTTGTGTTACTAATGAATAACTCTAAGCACAACAGTTTCTTGAAGGAAGAGAAAATTATGCTAGACTGGGCTTGAATTCTGCTTAAAACAGTTCAAGTGTTAAATTGCTGACATTCTTTCACAGACCATGTAAATGTCCTAAGGAAAAGGTCTTTTAAAGCTTATGAAATTTCCAAACTTATACTCTGTGAGATAGAATTCTGAGGAAATGTGGGGTTTTTTTTTCCCCAGGAACTATTGCAGCAGCTGTTTCTAAAGTTTCTGGTGTTGCCACATCATCAGTTCTACTAATATTAACAGCAAATTCTGATGTGCTGTTCACACAAATTTAGTTTCAGGAGATTACTGAAGCAATTAAACATGGCAAATTACAGAGTTTTCTAGCTTCTGGCAATACAGCCATTATCAGACTACTGTACTTCAGGACAGAAATGAAAACTTTTCTTTAGCTCAAGTGGTTTATATGAAGTGTGTGTGGTAGGCCACGTAGACTAGTAAGATGCTCTCATAAAACAAAACATCTGTTGTTCCTTAGTGTGGCAGTGTAGAATAATGAAAAAAATATGCAAACACAGTCATGGGAAATTTTGCAACTTTTATTTTAAAGGAACTGTGAGATACTTGCAGTACACAGTATAATGTAATTTATGGGTATATAAACATGCATAGAACGATTTTTTTAAAAATTGTATTTTATTACAGTAAATGTGCTGAATTGCTTACTGCTGTCATTGAAGACATCTTTTTTCAACCTTTGCATTGTTGGGCCTGAAGCTTGCTACTAAATGAAGAAGGAAGCAAGGCTGAAATGAGTGTAGAAGGGAAGGGATAATGTTTGATTTTTTTTCCTAGTATAATTTGGAGGCTTGGGAGAGGGAGGCTTCCTTGGAGAATAATAGTAAACAATTGTGAATTCATTGAGAATTGACAATTAGTATGGTACCATGAGTTTATCTTACGCTGTGAAGGTCAGTAGTGAAGAATAATTAAGGGAGAACTTTTTTAGTTAGGGTTTTCAGCACAAAAGTGACCAGCTGTTGAATTTAGTGACTTGTTTGATTGTCCTTTAAAAGGGATTTTAGATTTCTATACTGGTTTTATATAAAAAAAACGTTATTACCATTTCCATTGCAAAGATGGGTCACAATGAAACATGTTTACTCATATAGTATTTAATACCAAATGAAGTGTGTGTGTATATATTCAAAACTAACTACTTAGAATGTAAATCGGTTCTCATTTTTTTAGAATGCAAATATTCTGTTCATTTTTATTCTGGTTTATTTTCTGTTCTGTAGTTACCTGGCTTATGTCATGCTTTCCTGTCCTGTAATTTTTGTGTTAACAGGTCCAAATTGGGTTCAGCAGAGTATTTGTGTAATGGCTTTCAGAGAACTGGTGATTTAAATGGAGGTCAGCATGGTTTTGTAAGAGGCAGGTCCTTCTTAACCTCATCTCCTGTGACAAGATGACCCAATTAGTGGGTGAGGGAAAGGCTGTGGATATTGTTCACCTGGACTTTACTAAAGGCTTTGATACCATTTCCCCCAGCAGTCTACTGGAAAAACTGTCTGTTCATGGCTTGGATGGGCATACATTTTGCTGGATAAAAATCTGGCTGCATGGCCAGGCCCAAAGAGTGATACAGAATGGAGTTAAATCCAGTTGGCAGCCAGTCACAAGTGGTGTTTCTCAGGGCTCAGTGCTGGGGCCAGTTCTGTTTAATATCTTTACCAATGATCTGGATGAAGGGATCAAAGGCACCCTTAGCAACTTTGCAGATAACACCAAGTTGGGCAAGGTGTGTTGATCTGCTTGATGGTAGGGAGGCTCTACAGAGGAATCTAGACAGGCTGGGTTGATGGGCCAGGGCCAGCAGCATGAGGTTCAACAAGGCCAAGTGCTGAGTTCTACACTTGGGTCACAACAGACCCATGCAATGCTACAGGCATGGGAAAGAGTGGCTGGAAAGCTGCCTGGCAGAAAAGGACCTGGGGGTGCTGGTGGACAGCCAGCTGAGCATAAGCCAGCAGTGTGCCCAGGTGGCCAAGAAGGCCAACAGCATCCTGACTTGTTTCAGAACTAGTGACTAGCAGAACTAGAAGTGATTGTTCACCTGTACTTGACACTGGTGAGGCCATACCTCAAGTACTCTGTTCAGTTTTTGGCCCCTTGCTCCAAGAAGGACACTAAGGTGCTAGAGCGTGTCCAAAGAAGGATAATGAAGCTGGTGAGGGGTCTAGAGCATAAGTCTTGAAGAGTGGCTGAGGGAACTGGTGTTATTTTGCATGGAGTAAAGGAGACTCGAGAGGCCTCATCACTCTCTACAACTATCTGGAATGAAGTTGTAGCAAGGTGGAGGTCAGTCTCTTCTCCCAGATAATGGCTGATACAACAAGAGAAAATTACCTCAAGCTGTGCCAGAGAAAGTTTACATTGGAAGGTAGGAAAAACTTCTTCGTTAAAAGGGTTGTCAAGCATTGGATCAGGCTGCCCAGGGAAGTGCTTGAGTCACTATCCCTGGGGTTATTTAAAAGACCCATGCCCACAGCGTGGGGCACTTAAAGAGATGGTGGACTTGATGGTGTTAGATTAACAGTTGGAGTTGATGAACTTAAAGGTCTTTTCCAATCTAAATGATTCTATTATTCCTCTTTGCTGTTTTATGAGAGCACATTAGAAAAGTTTGAGGTCGTGAACAGATATGCTAATGTTTGGGAGGATGATTGACTAGAGACTGGTTGCATGAGAGGCTGGTAAGAACTGTTCTGAACAGCAGCTGGTTCAAAGGAATGAATAAGAAATTTCATCCAGAGGCAAAAATCACTGGGGGACTGCTGCAAAGGAAATGAGTAGCATAGGAGCAGGAGAGCATAACTTACACTTAGTTGCATGATAAAATAGGAATTCCAGATGATATAAAGCAAAAGGGCACTTAAGGTGATTGCTTGCTCATAGAACAGCTCAGAAATAATGAGTATGATTGGAAGGAAAGTGAGAGATAGCTGGTAATCCTTGTAAATATTGCAACAGTCAAAAATGATAGGTGGGTAATGAGGTATGGTGAACAAGAAGAAATTGAATTATGAGGAGTGCTCATAAAGAGGGGAAATGTGCCTTTAGTATGAAAAAGGAGGAGACTGAAGAGGAAGGTCGCAAGCCTCGGAGAAGGGAATCCCCTGACAGAACCAGCACTTGGTGTGGGAGAGCTGAACATTAAATGTACCATACCTAAAATAGGTGGGTAATCTGAGAGCATTTGTTCTGTTTAACAAAGAGTTTGCAGGAGCGTTCAAGTGCTGCTCTAAGTTGTTAGTAACTAATACTGGAATAGTTGCACAGCCTCTTGTAGGTCTTGTATTGTGGCAACAGCCTGATGGAGAACTAATTACATGAAGGTGTAGTTTTCAAACAAAAGAGTAGTGTCTGTCAGACATCTGGCAGGGATGTTTTAAGCTCCTTATTCCTTCTAATTTTCATACTTGTCCTTTTCCCCAGTTTCTGTTTAATGTCATAAAGAATCTTCCAGGAAGAACACTTATTAGATTTTTCTATTTAATTTTTTTCAGACACTGACTTTTCCATGTGTTTGTGTTTATGAAAAATTCTCATCATGAAACTGGGGTTTTTAAACAGTTCTCAGGGAAGAAAGAACATTAACTGTTGTAGCAAGGTTGTTCTCCATTCCCATTAGAAAGAATTCTTCCTGTCCTTTCAAAAAGACTGGAGTAAGTTGTAGTGCTGTTAAAATACCACACTTTTTGTTTGTCTTTTTTTGTTGTTTGTTTTTTTCCTAGTCTGTAACTGTGTGAAAGTTCCCACAAAAAGTCACAGAGACATGGAAGTAGATACCACCCTAATGGAAGAGCATTTTTTTTGTGGGAAGTGATATATTGTTTCAGAGTCTGGGAGGCCAGTAGTGTGAAGCAAACAGATACCTCACATTCTGGTGATTTTAGTAGTCTTTGACACAGGCTGAATATTCGTCTTTGTTTAAGTCAGAAAAATCTGTGATGCAAGTCTGGATTTCCCTTATACCAGTGTGGTCCCTGACACCGTGGACTTTGCCAGTCACTGGAGTACCCTAGGTCTGAACAGGGGTTGTACTCATTGGATACATCATGATATGTATATTCTATATACCTGCTAGGTGGCCTTGTGCTAGGGACAGCATAGGGCACATGAAGAGCCTTATGCTTCATAGTCCATAAGGTGAAGACAGAGTTTTATGCTTCCAAAATATTTGGTCCCTTTGCATACCTTCTTCCAAAAATTATGCCTTCCCTTTTTCTGTTTGTTCCCTGTTTTCTTGTTCTTTCTCCTCTTTTAATAGAGGATTTCTTGCTTTGAAAACATAAATGGTAAATCCTTATTACATGTTTATTGCACTACAGCTTTTTTTTTCTAGGCATAGGAAAAGAGTGCTTGTGATTTTTTTTTTTGTTGTTGTTGTTCCTCCCTTCTCTACTCGACTTCACTCACTGTAACTTTATTATTTGATCATTTTATTGGAATAGACATCATTCCTTTCTTTACTTATACTCCTTCATTCCATGACATCCTCATTCATCTTTACTTGTCTCCTGTGTGATGGTTTTTGTTGTGATATTGTGACACTAATTACATAGATTTTCTTTAGAACTTTAGAATGTCATATTTGAGCATCAGAGAAGAAAGTACACACTCTTGGGAGTTACAGGTTAGAGACAGGAGAAAATTTTATTGTTAAAGTGTACTTGCACAATGGAAATTCTTTCAGCTTGTGCGGAGAGTGTAGTACAGGGAGAGCTGCTTATTCCTTCAAAATGCATCAATGCTGGTGATACTCATATGATGAAAGTCAGCTTTAACTGTTGCAAGATTTAACTTGAGGTGTGGTTTGCTTCTATCCAGAAGTTTGTTAAACTTCATATTGAGTTTTACTTTCATTTTCACATATCTAAAGAACCTTCTTGCTTTTTGGTTTCCTAGTACTTAATTCCTCTTCTTACAAGTATGGACAGGGATAGACTTTACTGAGGAGTTTGAAGAAGAGTTGTTTAGATTTTAAAACAATTTGGTTTTCTTAACATAGTAACTTGAGACACTTCTCAGTTTTCACAAAAACAGGTTATACTTTACAGACAGTCTAAAAATTGTGGTATTTAGGTCATTTAAAAAAAAATAATTTATATTTATAGAAACATTATTTAGAAGATATTTATCCAGTTTGATGCTGAGCTTTGTTTAATGAACTTGAAACCATTTTTCCTTTATGATTCCTTTATGCCTGCATAATAACAACTGTGCAGCTGTATTGAGATTTTTGAAGTGGGTGAGTCTTAGTACAGAATGAGTGGTTGTATTGAATGACAGGTTCACAAGAACAATGCATTTTCTGCTAATATGAAGATAAGAATATTTGGCAAATATTGTGCCGCTATAATCTTGCACAGGCTTCCCATCCTTTCCCTGGCTTCTTAGCATATGAAACTAGTGCAATCTGAAGGTAATTGAAGTAACTTTAAAAAATTTGTCTTTTTACATGAAATGTCTTATATAGAAGAGCCTTTCTGCTATCCAGTTCAGCAGCCTGTCAGTGTTCTAATTTCCTTGAAGCTTCAATCATTAGATTAACATCAGTCTAAAGAAGTTGGTAAGAATAAAAAGTATTGTATGTTTAAGTTGCAGAAACAGTAATGCCTGGCATCTTATAGCTTTGAGATGAGCATTCCTTAAAACTTCATACCAGTATCCTCACTATTCCTCTGTCTCTACAATTTTTTTTAGTGTATTCTTACTTGGAGCTGCTCTCTTTGAGCACTAATGAGTAACTGTAGTTATGGCCCATATTTCCCACCTGTTTGGCTGTTCAGAAGATGTGACTAGTGTTCTGTGACTGGTTCAGAGCCAGACATGCTGGTGGCTGAGTATGCATGTACTAATTGGCAGCCAAAATGAAAAAGATTTGAATTCTGCTTGCATATTTCTTCCATGCTAGGCGTGCTAATTTTAGTCCTTATCTCCTACTTGGCTACCAGTTTTCACAAAATGTGTAGGAGCTCTGGCCTGTGCTGATTTGTCAAACTTAATTTTTGTTTAGTAAGCCCAAAAGTTCCTGGGGAGGTTTACTGACAGGCAAACAATGTGCTGACAAACCTAATTTCCTGAAAAAACAGATTAGCAGATTTAATTCCAGAATACACACAGTTTTAATGTTCCAGTCTTTCAGGATAGCTGAGAATAGTTGTAACATTGGTGTTCAGGACTCGTGAGGTTTTTTCTCTGGTGACTTAGAAGTCCAGTGCCATCATCTCTTTACAAAAATGATCATTAATTAAACTCAGTTGGAAACACTGAGCAGCAAAAAAATTTTGAAAATCTTAATTTTGAATCAGTGTTAAGAAGTGAGACTTAAGGTGATATGGACACAATATATTTTAAATGTAGGGTATGTTTCCCTTCATTTTTTGAGCATGTAAATAAAGTAATTTATCATAACAGAAGGACTACATAAAAATAGCTGTACAAATTGATGTAATGCTTAGAGAACTTCAAGTTTGAATAAACTATCAAAAAGCAAAATTATACATAGAAGAATCAGCTTAGCTGACAGTCTTTAGAATTTGCATCTTTAGCTTTAAGTCAGCTTAGGTACTGTTTTTCTGTTTACTTTTAAAGCCCATTATAAGCTGTGCCACCTTTATGGATGCAAATAATTGCTTTCAGTGGATGTTTTCCAGAGCACTTCCAAAACACATGAATGCATGAATAATATGAGATCAGTTCTGCCAGTACAAGAAGGGGCAGCATGCATTCTTGTAGGGCTAATTGACTTACAACTACCACTGTCCCTGTTTTCCTATTCCCCTTCCAAGTAACACCCTGGTGCAGCAGGCTGATCTTTACAGCTGGAGCTGAGTAGCTTTGTTTATAAATTAATCTTGATATTTTACTTTATGTCAAAGCACATTTGTGTGCTAATCTGAGTGACAGTATGACAGTTGACCTGCAGACTGGCCATAAGATACTGGAAACCTGTTTATGGGAGACAGATGATCCATGAATGCTGGAATCATGTGGTTCTTTGAAGGTGAACTATAGTATGCAAAAAAATGATTGGCCAGAAGAATGGTATGAGGGTACTTGAAATGCACATGTAATCAAGTGCAGTTTACTAGCCTGTTACTTTGAACCTCATGAGGTTAAACAAGGCCAAGTGCAAGGCCCTGCACATGGGTTGAGGCAATTCCTGATATCAGTACGGGCTGGGGGATGAAGGGATTGAGAGCAGCCCTGCAGAGAAAGACTTGGGAGTTCTAGAGAATGAAAAGCTGGACATGAGCCGGCAATGTGCATTTGCAGCCCAGAAGGCCAATGGTATCCTGGGCCACACCAAAAGAAGCGTGCCCAGCAGGTTGAGGAAGGTGATTCTGCCCCTCTGCTGCTCTCTGATGAGGCCAAACGTGCAGTACTGTGTTCAGCTCTGGAGTACCAGACAGACATGGATATGTTGGAGTGGGTCCAGAGGAGGGCCACAAAAATGATCAGAGAGCTGGAGCACTTCTCCTTTGAAGACAGGCTGAGAGAGCTGGGGTTGTTCAGCGTGGAGGAAAAAAGGCTCCAAGGAGACTTTATTGTGGCATTTCAGTACTTAAAGGGGGCCTATAAGAAAGATGGAGACAGTCTTTTTAGCAGGGCCTGTTGTGAAAGGACAAAGGGTATGGTTTTAAACTAAAAGAGGGTAGATTTAAATTGGACATAAGGAAAAAACTTTTTACAATGAGGATGGTGAAACACTGGAACAGGTTGCCTAGAGAGTGGTAGATGCCCAGTCCCTGGGAAACATTCAAGGTCAGCTTGGATACAGCTCTTAGGAATTTATCTAGTTGAAGATGTCCCTGCTTGTTGTAAGGGAGTCAGACTAGATGACCTTTAAATGTCCCTTCCAACCCAAACTGTTCTATGAATATGCAACAGTCAAGTGCTAGGTAGAAATAAATGTAAATGAGGGAAGGTAGAGAAGAATATAAGGGAAACAGTACTGTGTTTGCAATTTATCAGTTTATTCACTCTCTTACCATTCCCCTCTTGTAAACATTTCTGCAGTGCCCTTTTTCAAGTGACTGCGACAAAAAAACTGAGGTAGAATAAGGGAAAATGATCTGATGCACTGGCTTGTCCTTTCAACTGATTTGCCAGCTGTTTGTTCTGCTGCTCCTTTTCTTGCAAGATGGAGTGATACTTATTTAAATACTTTAGGCTTACATTCTGATGCAGAGGAATTGATGGCTTATGTTGCAAGGAGTCTTGCACCTTTAGTTCTGTCAGACAAACCCATCCCTTGATGTCTGGGGGCTTAGACGGATGGACTGAATTTAACTTGCAGTTAAAGTGCTTGCTGACCTGGTACCAGGCAGTCAGAAGAGAGAGTTCAAGCTCCTTTGTGGTGGTTAAGTTAATATAGGGGTTCATGAGTTGTGTAAGCAAGTGGCGAGTACTCAACAGCATTACTCAGGCTCATTTTAGATAAAAGGAGGTTAATCTTTAAAAACTATACATTAACATGAGTCATGTTATATTTTTACAGTATTCTCGGAACAGGGATGTAAGTTTGTAAACCTCTTCTGACTGTCTCTTGTTCTAACAACTGTGCATTCTCTACAGAAAGGTGTCTTATCTTAAAGTGGAAGAGGAGGATGTAGCAACATGACAGTGCATCTTTAGAAGAAAAAAATAAAGTAGTAGAACAATCCCAAGACAAAGCAATCACAGTAGGTCCTAAATTAATACTGGAAACAGTGTTGCATTTCTGACTTTGTGTGAATGGTGTCATACTCAGTTTAGCCACAATTTTCTTTTTATGATAGCAGTTCAACTCTACAGGTTTGGGTAAGGCTTGTATAGTTAATCCAAGAAGTTACTCAGATAGATTGTGAGTCAGTTATGCTTCAGATTATGCAAGTAATGTGGAGATTCATAATGTTGCCATGGGAGCAGTGCTCTCTTTTTCATTTGCTTTTAAAACTTCATCACTTGAACAGAAAAGGGCAAAAAACCCTTACCACTCTCATTATTTATTCATGTGTGTTCATCCTGGTAATTAAGTCACTGTAAATTCTGCTATTACTGTCCTGTGAAGTCAAAGCATAAGGGAGCATGAAATTCACATGTGGCTCCTAGCTAGAGCTCTGGTCTAATTGAGAAATTGTAGACTTAGAAATTCATTGATTTGAGCTTGGCTGTGTTGACTACCTCAATCACATCCCCCTGCAACATTCTTTGGAAATACTTTTAGCAACATGCTAGCTGACAACTCATGTCCAGCTGATCAATTAAATACAGGGTTGGAAGTCACTGTCAGGTAGTCCTCTGTTTTGGAAGAGTTGTGTAATTTTTATTTCCATGTGGTAAGGTATGTGATGCCTTAATGTAATACAGCATCTTCAGGCTAGTTTATCACAGTTATTTCTTACCTGGACATTTACAACTACCGCTGTTTGTTTAGAGTTTAGAAAAGTGTCTAGCCACCTCATGATCCTGGTTTGGACTTTCTGAAGTACTACATAGAGCCTGACTCCATACAGTGAAACACCGACTTTGAAGAGTAAATCCATTAAATTTTAGTCTTTGGCAATGAGCAAGTAATTCTAGACTAGCTTTACTCCCTCCCAACTATCTGAGATATTTGGAGTTGCTTTTCAAAACCTTTAGATCAAAGTGATCTTTGCTAGCTGTCCAAGTACTCATTGTGGTTTCCACTTGGAAAAATCATGCTAGAAATGACAACAGTTCTCCATGCAGGAAGAAAGATGGTGCTATGTTGAAAAAAAGAAACTTGTATTTCAGTGCTTGAGTTGAGAACTTCCAAAGAGAGCAGCGTGGACAGACTGTGGAGGAAGGGTTTGACAGTAACTCATAGAGATAGAATCATAGAATGTGTCAGACTGGAAGGGACCTCTAGAGGTCATCTTGTCCAACCTCCCTACACAAGTAGGGACATCTCTACCTAGGTCAGGCTGCTCAAAGCCCCATCAAGCCTGAGCTAGATTGTGGGCATTGCTTTTCTCATGGGAAGGGTGGAAACATGCCCAAGTAGACAGAGTCTTTTCCTACTCATCTTTAGCAGTTCCTCCCTCAGGAACCTGACAGAGTGAGTGACCAGAGGCCTGAGAGTCTGCAGGTGTTTTGCTTTGTGGATACCTCCAGCTAGTGATGGTGCCTCTCCCTGCTTTGGGGAGCAGGTTGCTATATATTAATCCGGAAAAGTTGCCTCACATTTCATGAACTTGTCTACATTTTATTAGATGTATTGTGATAAAATTCAGTTGACTTGGTTTGAACCTGTTTGCATGTAGCTGAAGGTAGCAAAGGCAAGATCAATGCTACATTGGTATGTCACAGACACTAGCTGAAGAAACAGTGTGTTCCTTAACATCCTCTATGCTGGGATTTGATCCTTGTATTAAATACAAAGAGAGCTTATTTATCATACTTTGATTTGTTGTAACCCATTTCTCTGTCTTCTGTACATTCTCACTTCACTCTTTTGCCCTGGAACTGGCTACCATCCATGTGACCATAAGGGGAAATAGTTCGGGAAACTGATCTGGCTGAAAACTCACCTTGTTTTGTTATTTTGTAGGGTTAGAATGTGTAGGCATTTTATTTTTTGCAGCTATGTACTGCTGTGAAAATGTCCTGGAACTGAACAGCTGAACTGAACTGATACTACGCATAGGTGCATTTACATTGTTCTTTCTGCCTTTATCTCCCTACTTACATATATGTTTATAATGCAAATCTGTAAAGCTGTAGTAAGTCTAAGACTGGCTATTTCCAGATATTTTGACATTTGTAAAATATGTACTGTAATATAGTGATTCTTTCTCTAAAAAGGAAAAAAGAAAAAGGACCTGACAATTCCAAACTTTTCCTAAGAATTTAAAAATCGTTAGATCTTTCAAGCTGACATTCCAGATAATAGAGAGAAATATTTGTAATGAAGTTCCAGAAACATTTTTTCACTTAGATTATTCACTCAAAAGATTATGTACTATTGTTAGTTCTGGCTAATATGTGATCCAGCTCCAGGTGGTTTGAATTTTAAAACTCTCTGTTGCCAAATAGCACCAAAAATTAACATTTAGAATACTCTGTTGCTATGGTAATTTCTTGGTTAGAACACTGCCAAATAGCTATAAAATGAAACCAATGCTTTTGGTGTGCACTAAAACAAGGAAAGGAAAGAAGAGCAATGAGAACTGAAGCATTACTTAGTTCTGTGTTTTTCTTATAGGTATTGGAGAGACCTTGAATACTCAAAATATGTTTTCTTTTTTTTCTTTTTTTTAAAGCTGGATTTCTTGCTTTGGTATTTGTTGATGTATAATTTAGACAACATATACAACTGGTTTTGGTGTTTTTCTTAATGACGTTTTCCCTTTCTACTTCAGCAATGCTGGTTAAACTTGAGGGGGTTCAGAACCAAATTTCTTAGTGCAGTAAAATTAGAGAGGTGTTGTATTCCTTTGGGCTCATGTAAATAATTTTTGCCTTTTGCTGTGAGCCATTTTGATCTTAATGGATGTAGTGGGTCTGTCTGAGCTGATTTTCCCCATACAGCCCTCATGCTGCAGTACTGGGAGCCAGAGGGTGTTGNGGGGTGGGGGGGGGGGAGGGATAGAGGGACGAGGGGTGGGCACCTGGCACCCAGCCAAGGTAAACCCACAACAATGGATTAAACTCTCATTTCATCCTTGGCATGAAAGGGCTTCACTAGGACTGAGGTGTAGCCTGTACCTACATTTTCATTTATCACTATTGTTCATTCAGTAGATGCAGTTTGTGTAGGTATGTGGTAATAGTTTGATAGCGATATGGTCAGGTATACTTAAAATAGATTCTTTCCTGAGACAGAATTTTCAAAGTAGATTCTTGATGTTTTCTCATTGTCATCCCACCCTAAGGTGTGATCTTCATGTCAGATCAAGCCTGTTAGCTTTGAGAGCACAGAAGGAAAATGAGGCAGAATAGCAAACTCAGAACTATCCTTTTCTGTTTAAGCATCAGGTGATAGAAAAGACACAAGAGACCTTGTACTGCAAAGTGGATTTGGACATGTCTTATGTGAAATTACGGAGCATTGCTTAGGAATGATATCTTCAAACTGTAAATGAAACTTTTTGCAATTGTGCCCGGACCCTTAAGATAGTTTTTACAGGAGAGAATGCACCATATTCAGGGAGCAGAAGGAGGCTTCTGTTTAATGAGTTTGTAGTTGTATAACGTTATGGATATTTCAGGATGCTATAAATTGAGTTTTTTCATTGGATGAGGTTAGGTGCAGTGTCCTTTCCTGAGGACAACAGAGTGGTTTGTCTTTTTTAGTTACTTGTACAAGAACTAGGAATAGACTGTGTGCTGGCATAAAGCAGAAGTAGATGAAGAAACTCCAGTCTGTCTAGTGTTAGTTGTTGAGAGATTTAATAATTTAAGTGCATTATTGGGTCAGGACCAAAATATTCAGCACCTCATGGGCTGAAGTCCAAGGAGAACAGTTTTATGTGCTTCAGGCTGCTCAGAGGAAGAAGACATGGACATCAGTTTATTGGCTTTCACACATTTTGGATGGCTGGGGCAGACTGTGTAAGTAAACTTCTATTAACTTCGAATTAAGAATTTAAGACATTCTAGATCATTCAGGTATTTTTATGTACAATACTATCTTTTGTATATAGTAATGTGAAAGAAACACTTTTCATATTATAAACCTACACAGTTCTTTTAGTATTTCAGTGCTTTCGAACAGAATATATTATGTCATGGGCAGAAATTTGTTACTGCTTTTTTTTTTTTCCCCTCTTAATCCATTAGATTAGTGGGTTTTTAGGAATGGCTTCATTTTGTGGGTTGTTGTTGGTCAAGTGTAGTTGATAATATAGATCAGAGTAGACACATACCTTTCTTGATACATCTACAAATCTTTATTCAGACTTTCCTTTTTTTTTTTTTCCTAACTGGCTGAACACTAGCTTAGTTTGGAGGCATGTTGCCTGTACAGTCCTCAAAACAAGTTTCAGAAGTGGCCAAGTATAACATTTTATTCTAATGTAGTGTTCCTTTGAGAACTTTGCTGCTGTTGTCTTAAAAATGTGAAGGCAAATACCTTTGACTAGTCATGTGTATTTAAATGTAATACTGTGTCTATGCTGTCGTTTCGTCCACATTGCTTAGTGTGTTTTTGTTGCCATCACCAATATGAGAATTGTCAGGTGGAGATTTAATGTTTTGGAACCCAGACCAGATAATTATTTTTTTTCATTTAAAAATACTTTGGGTTTCTCTTCAAGAAACTTTAAAATTTTCATGAAAGGTTTCTTTCAGCAGCTTAATTGTGTGGAAAGCTCTTAAAATAACTTTCTGTTCTCTTACACACGGGTTTTGCTTGTATTATATGCAATAACTGTGTCCCACTAATTTAAAAGGGATAATATATGTGATCAGAAGCCCTTTCCAGCAAGTCTAACACTGATTCAGGCACTGATTCAGTCCTTCCAAGATTCTTGTTAGTTGAAATTAAGATGTAACTATGACTAAAATATCAGTATTCAAACCAAACTATTTTCTTGTAAAAAGAACCTAGGAGGAAACTTAGATATAAAGGAGTATGATTAATCACCCCTGTGTCAGTTTCTCTCCCTTTATTCCCCTTGCTTGGACACACTAAGGGTGGGGGAAGGATTGATGGGACTGCCACACAAGAGAACAAATCTCTGAAATGATTATCCTCACTTCAGCGGGAGGAGGAACCTGGAATAAGTAGGCAGGCTCTTGGTTTCTCCCTTCCTCAGCTGTAAATTCTGGGTTAAATATATTTCTTTTGGTGCCTTTTAAACACACGCTTGTTAGATGTGTTGTTTGCAGGAAATCACCCTCTTGGTTTGATGTATACCCTCTTATTCCTTTGTACTATGCCAAGTGTACCCATCCAAATTGGGGCTCTCTTTATTGCCAAATACTGCAGCTGCTAGCAGCGAGTACCAGGAGGTATAGGGTTGCTTGTTGTGGTGTCAGCAATTCCTCTTATAATCATAGAATGTTTTAGG